>NQII01000013.1:3473724-3594761 GCA_002778355.1 Clitarchus hookeri
CCAGGTGTCGGCCGTGCTTAGGTGGCGCGAGCCGATGCATTGCGCAGTCTAGTAGGCAACATCACTTCGGCGCGAGCGGACGTGGTAAGTCTCTCGTTTCACAAGAACCTCGGTACCAGCCTCTCAGGCTGCAACCTCACTCAGCAATCGCATCATCATATCATTCACGAAGCAACTAGTATTTTTATGTTACTTCTCACCGAGGAGAGAGCAGCATCACGCGCCTTAAGTAATAATAATCCAGCAGTGTGTTCCATGGTTTCATCCCAATGATTACCATTCTCTAACAGACACAGAGCTTCACATGTGCCTCTATACAATGCGCATTCCTGACCATTGACAGCTTTAAGGTCTCTATGGCTTGTCGGACCCCGGAAGTGGTGCAGCAGCATACGCAAACAGAAACATTCAATATTTGTTACATGGACGGAGAGCACACAGTCGAGGGCATCTGATTATTTAACTCCAGGCCGATTTTCAACAGGCGTGCCTTGAACATGGCGTTTCCACTCCTTTCTTGAAGTGTTCCAAGTGTAATAATAACGGGGGACTTCGGCATACAACAAAGTTTTCGCGAAAGAATCGGTCTGACAAAGTTGGAAAAAGGCTGTTCGTGTGGTCATGGGCGGCGATGAGACCCTTTCATTGAAGTTCTTCTCATTAAAGTACACACGTTCCCCGTTTTACCGGTTCACGGCAAGATGAGTAACAGTTAGATGTCTCTCATGTAAGGGGAAACCAAGGAGCCNCGTTCCCCGTTTTACCGGTTCACGGCAAGATGAGTAACAGTTAGATGTCTCTCATGTAAGGGGAAACCAAGGAGCCGCCACGCTGCCTCGTTACTACTGACATAATGCTCTGCTTGAAAGGTCTGGACTTCATTAACAGGCTGCACCCCACCTTCATTTCTGAAATTGAATTTTGCCTGATCATTTCCTTTATTTATATACTTGCATATATAATTAATAGCGCGGACAGAGCTGCAAGCTTCTTCATTAATGCGAGCATTCAACATTTTACATATAATGGGCGAATATGGCACAACCGAACCCGAGGTTGTCTAAGGTCACGAACGCCCCACTGAGAACCTTGACAGCGACTTTCCTACCACCATCTTCTGGTGCTCTGCGTCTGTATAACAGTTAGCCTTTGTCATTGTACACTGTTTCTTTAAGTAGTGTTCGTGGATATTTTTTTGTACATTTTCCACCTTTCATGCAAGGCGATACCTCATTTTGCCACTCAATGGAATACATGTAGCACTGTATGTCTCAGAACATTTTGTCTTTGGTAATAACATGCCTTATATTTTGTACTTTTAAACGAAAGACTCTGGCAACTTAATCGTGTCTGTCAGTAACTTTTTGTCCGGGAATTAGCTCCTTCGTAATTTCCTTCCATGAGGCATTGCAAGTAAAAGTGACAAAAAGTTCCGGTCTACCGTAACACTCTGTACATAGGCGAATGCATCCTGGGTGTATTCGTGCCGATAGCGAGAGCAGTTGACGAATGAAGACGGAAGAATTACCATTTTACCTAAATCACTGGGGTTTACATTAGCATTGCTATTAATAGAATCTTGCAAATGTACGTCATTCTCAACTCGCAGCTTTTTTTGATTTAAAGAGATGTCGCAGAGGCGTTTGTTTTCTACTTTGATATACATGTCGACCAGAAATTGATGAAAAAGTTGTCTGCACCACGCAAAGAGGTTGAAACATTCTCTCGCAACATCATGTGATACGCATAAAAATCTACACACAAAAATGTTTTGTTCGGAACAGGATGTTTTGTTATAGGATTAATGAGTGCAATTTCAAAATGATATCCCTCTTGTCCCTTGCTATAAAAGAAATGATATTGCAGGGCGTCATAAAACTTATGAGTGTCGGCTACCAGTGTCAACATATTGTCATGTGCTCACAGGACAATGTATTGTGACGAGAACTAGTCACTGCTCACCACTGAAGCAATTTCATTAAAAAAAGTTGTATTGTAGCGCCTCTCATGCTCTCCATGCAGAGTCCGTCTAGCATGGATGACTAGCTTAAAATCCTCTTGAGACAGGTTCTCTAAAGTGGTTTTAAATGTGTTTATCAAGATGATGTGTTCATGCAACATTCTTTGAATTTTCAACAGCGTGTCTCTTTCAACTCCCTGAATAAATTGGCAGTGGCCGTTTGTTTCAATTTCTTTGTTACAAATGNTTTCAACAGCGTGTCTCTTTCAACTCCCTGAATAAATTGGCAGTGGCCGTTTGTTTCAATTTCTTTGTTACAAATGAAATATACCTGCAAGAATTTATGCTGATCATTTACAGCTGGAAAAAGCGCATCTATTCTGCGCTGAAGAGCCAAAAAAACTGGTACACCTTCCTAATATCGTGTAATGAGCACGCAGAAGTGCCACAAGACGAGGTAGCATGACCTCGACTTATGTCTGAAGGTATGCAGGAGGCAATTCACACCATGAATCCTGCAGGGCAGTCCACAAATCCATAGGAGTGCAAGGCGGTGGAGATCTTTTCTGAACAGCATGTTGCAAGGCATCCCAGATATGCTCAATAATGTTCATGTCTGGTGATTTAGATGGCCAATGGAAGTGTCTAAAGTCATAAGAGTGTTCCTCGAGCCACTCTGTAGCAACTCTTGACGTGTGGGGTGTCGCATTCTCCTGCTGGAATTGTCCACGTCCGTCGGAATGCACAATGGACATGAATGGGTGCAGGTGATCGGACAGGATGCTAACATATCTGTCACCTGTCCGAGTCATATCTAGACTTATCAGGGGTCCCATTTCATGCCAACTGCACACGTTCCATATCATGACAGAGCCTCCAACCGCTCGAACAGTTCCCTGTTGACATGTAGGGGCCATGGATTCATGAGGAGGTCTCCATACCCGTACACGTCCATCTGCCCGATACAATTGGAAACAAGACTCGTCAGGCCAGACAGCATGTTTCCATCATAAAGAGTCCAATGGTGGTGTTGGCAGGCCCAGGCGAGGCGTAAAGCTGTGTGTCGTGCAGTCAACAACGGTACACGAGTGGGCCTTCGGCTCCGAAAGCCCATATCAATGATGGTCTGTTGAATAGTTCGCATGCTGGCACTTGTTGATGTCTCAGCTTTGAAATCTGCACCAATTTGAGAAAGGGTTGCACGTCTGTCACGTTTAATGATTCTCGTCAGTCGTCGTTTGTCCTGTTCGTTCACTATCTTTTTCCGGCCACAGTGATGTCGAAGATTTGATGTTTTACCAGATTCCCGATATTCACGGTACACTCGTAAAATGGTCGTGCGCGAAAATCCAAATTTTATCGCTACCTCGGAGATGCTATGTCCCATCTTTCGTGTGCCGACTATAACACCACATTCAAACTCACTGAAATCTTGATAACCTGGTATTGTAGCAGCAGTAACCGATCTAGCAACTTTGCCAGACACTTGTTGTCTTATATAGGCGCTGGCGACCGTATCGCGTTATTCTGATTGGTTCCATACCTGATATTTGCATACGCACGCCTATACCAGTTTTTTTTTGGGTCTCCAGTGTACAATCAATTAAGGGAAGTTAATGAAATGCTGCGTTATTAAATACAGACCGAGTGTTTCTTTTGAAAAGCTCGTCGGCGTTTTGCTTGGAGTTCCGTGTTTGCGATTCTTCTTGCCTGTGACTGTTCATATGTTTCGGATGCCCTTAAAGCAGCCAGTCGTTCTGCTTGTTCTTCCAGTCGTAGTTGGGTCTGAACAGGCATTTCGGAGGCTCTTAATAGGTCTTGACGTTCAGCCTGTTCATTTAAATGCAGCTGCATTTGTTCACACATTTCTGAAGTTCTCAAAGCGGCTTGACGCTCTGCCTGTTCATCGCGACGGAGTTGAGCATCGGCAGGAGTCTCTTATATCCTGAGATGTTCCTGGCGTGCGGCCTGTCCTTTGAGCCTTTCCTGAATCTGAGCAGGCGATTCAGCAGCTCTCAAAGCAGCTTGTCGCTGTGCTTGCTCTGGTCTTCTCAGTTCGGCATCTTCTGGAGATTCTTGCAATCGAACAAAACTTTTAGAAAAAAAAAAAAAAAAAAAAAAAAACCACCCAGTTGAAAAAGTAAACAAAAACAAATCCAATTCAAATGTAAATCAGTACCGAAGGTCAATCCAGTCTAATGAATTGAACAATATTCAAATATTCCTAAACATCAAAACCAAAACGAAAAGCGAATCAAAGGAAACAAAAAGCAAATGCAATCAATTGAAACTATTTGAATGCCATCTATTATCAATTTTTAAAACTACAATTGGTATGTCGTTTAACATAGAATCATTAAAGGAAATTACATATTGAGTAAATATTTGAGATATTTTCTCGCGATAAAAAGTAGCCAATATCACCTTTCAGACCTCCAACTATTTCTTTGCAAGAAATTACGTCGATCTGTTACTCGGTTGCATTGTTATTCCATTTGTGTACTTTTTCATTTTCCAATAAGAATCTCCCCAAGGGAATGAGATATTTTCTCGTGATAAAAAGTAGCCTACGTACTTCCCGCCCCTCAACTATCTCTGTGCAAAAAAATCACGTTGATCCGTTGCGACGTGAAAGGACAAACAAACAAACAAACACACTTTCGCATTTATAATATTAGTATAGATTATCTATACTTTAAAATAAATACGTGTTGCTNACAAACAAACAAACACACTTTCGCATTTATAATATTAGTATAGATTATCTATACTTTAAAATAAATACGTGTTGCTTAAAGACTAAAACCATTTTAAAAGTAAACTGGAGGAAAATATTACATGATAAATTATTACCAAAACATTAAGTGCATTTTCAAATGTGAATTGAATACGGCTGTGATTGTTTTTTATCTATATAAACACAGGTGCACAGTTTGTCTACATGATTTACGAAATATTTAACATTATTATGTCATTATACTCTGCTCGTTCCGCTTTGTATTATGTGTACGTGTCCGTGTAATGGTAGAACGGGCCTTACAGAAATCATTGTAATTTTAAAAATGTGAAATGAGTTTTATTTTTAATAGTCAGACTTGCGAGGCCACTTCAAATTCACAACAGTTTTTCAAACATAACTTTGTTTTCTTTGAAAATAATGATTCCAAATCCAGATGTCTTTTCTTGCTTATAATATGTCTCGCACCACATACATGAACGATAATAAAAAAAAACAAAAGCACAACCACTGTCGACTATCCATGTATTTGAGAAGGGCGAAGTGTCGGGGAAACATATATTTGCAAATGGGAAGGGAAAATGAAGAGCGATTTAAGCGCTTTCCATAGTCAAGGTTGAGACAGAAATAAATATGCACGACCATCAGCACTGCTCCCTGTGAACTCTTTCACAAAAACAAATATCTGTATTCACAAAGTAGGCTCACAGTATTGAGTTGTTTGTTCCTACAAACCATAGATGTTCCACACATCATGCCTGGTTGGGCTGTTCTTTGTTGCAGAATGAACTTAGTATGAAGTGTTGTTTCATTTATGTTCATTGCCAAAATGTTAAAATCATACGTAATTTTAAATGGCGTATTTTATAGTCTCCTGGNCCCTGTGCTCTCCCCCTAAAACCACCACTGGCTGTTCCTGAAATTTCTGCAAATGATTTTGGGGTTGTGTGGTTAACCACCAGTATGGACAAGCTTCCCTGTTCCTCCATGTTGATTTCGTGAGAGTTATGAAACTGTTTAGTACCATACAAAACTTGTGAAGCAACAAACCATGGGATGTTAAAACTTTAGGGGACTTGTGCAATACTAATACTGTCATGTAGACTGAATGTGGAGCTGTTCAGGCCTCTCCACACATCAAAAATAAAAGTACATGAACACACTGGCAAGGCTGATAGGTGGGGTTAACTCCCTAGGTGGCTGTGAAGCAGCCAGACCTGAAATAACGTGAAATGCAGTTAAAAAACACTGTTCTTTATTGCAATTATGCAGGACTCTTTACAAAAAGCACATTAAATGGAACCCAAATAACTTGGAGTCTGTTGGCAGCTTATGCGGGTAAAGGAGGTTACGAACTTCATGAATACAATTTAAGTGTGTTACGTTCCTAGCGTGTAAATGAGCCTTCAGGAAAATTGAGTGGTGCTCCTTCCAGGGTGAACAAAAAGTTACTATTGCACATTATGCTTAGACAAAGATGGTGAATCTCTCAAGACCTCACTGTTAAGAGCCACCCAAATCTGTTTACTCATCTATTAACAAGGCTGGTGAAGGCCCCAAGAGACTCTACACAGTGTGACCTGACTCCGAAATGTCCATTCTCAGACTGGCAATGATGGCAACAAACCTGCTGGCAGGAAGAAGGGGTGAGCACCATGATCACGGAACAAATGAAACATTGTTCTATATTGTAACAAACATTTTGACATAATCTAAAATTATGTGTTTTTGCATGTACATTGCGACACACTTACTGGGGGAGCTGGAGGAGCAAATTACTAACGAGACTCTGTTTTTTACGGTTTCACACGCATCACTAACATGTTAGGGAAGCACAGTGGTGTCTGTACTTCTCCAGCATTTGGATCCTGAACATGATGCTGCCTGGTGTTGGGGAGTACAAGTGCAAGTCAAGTGGAATCCAAACCATAGTGCGTGCTGTCCTGGTGTTGCCCACATAGTTGAATGAAAGTGGGACCATCAGCTGACTTGTGCAGTGGCTGTAGGAGCAGGTGTGTTCCCAGTCACCGGCGAGATGATGCTGCTGACAGCCACTCCTCCAAAAAAGTTGTATTGACATTGGGCATGGTGCTCTACTGGAATATGGCACAATGAATGGTCGCATGAGGTACATAAGACAATGCTCATGCCAAGTGTCTGTGTTGTCATTGGCACCATATGATGGTTGGTGCTTAGTTGGGTAATCCAAACCCCAAAAATATCCTCGTTACGCAAATCCTTTCCGACATATTTTTGGCCTAAAAATCACCAAAATTCTGTTTATGCTCCAAAACTGGTTTCCTCAGAACGTCAATTTGGCAGTTTTCATCATATAATAAAGATAGAGCTATGATTTATAATTTATGTACACTTTATTTATTAGGAGCGGTATACAAATGAACAAACAAGACACTTTATTTATAGGTGTTTTTAAAACTTGGCAACATTATTAGTAAACATGATAACCACCTGCAAAAATCAACACTAACAAATAATATCAAGATTTAAGATAGCAAGCATATTTTTGTAAAAAAAAAAATGAAAATTACAAATGTGGTTTTTTCCATAAAAAGAATATAACAAAGAATACAGCACAGTCAACACTGCATTTTAAGTTTCAATTGCAAGAAAATTCATAATTTTTACATTTGAATATTTGTGTACAATAATGAAAACATTGACATTTCCTCTTCCATGGTTAAAAACAGATGCACAAGAAATTAATATTTTTCCCAATAAATATTTGACTAAATATTATGTTCTTTGAATATTGTTAACATTCAATCCAAGCAAGCTATTGTCAGTTGATGTAGTTCTTACCATGTACTCTGAAACTGATATATACAGAGCTACACATAGACCTATTGCACTTGCCACAAGAGGATTTTTTTGAAAAATAATGAAAGTAGCAATGCACAGGCCAAAATATGTCAGGTACCGTGTTAAATTTACATGTGTATCACGAGACTGCTTCTGTTCATCTGAAACAAAAAATAAAACAGATACATATATAAACAAATACTACTTTATTCCAACATAACCTTGTTAGCAAATGCTTGATCTTTAACTACATAAAGTTAGTGTTTATATGACACCAAAGGTTCAGGTGGCCACCTGGGTAGGCCGCTGAACGGTGCGCACAGCTCCCGCAGAAAACATTTTATTAAAAAACCGTCCAACGTGTCTGAGTGAGGTCTGCTCACGAATAGCATTTAAGAAACGTTATGCTTCTGNATTTTATTAAAAAACCGTCCAACGTGTCTGAGTGAGGTCTGCTCACGAATAGCATTTAAGAAACGTTATGCTTCTATATACATTTCTCAGTTCCTCCATTTCTCTCTTAAGCATGTTTTTGTGATAGTAAAAATGGCTCAAACAGGTGTTTTCTGCCATTTTTAGGTATGAACATTTCTGTACAAAACATTAAAAAAGGAATAGAGACATGCATCAAACCTTTATTTTTATTAATATGTCATAAAATGGTAGGGTCTCTGCTGAAAGTCTCATAGAGGCACATTATCGACGGCAAGACTGCATGCCAGTTCAGTGCTTTGCGCATAGAGGTGAGAGAGTTGATGTGCATGTCTCGGTCACCCTTAGCCCTCCCACGCTTTTAGGCCTCAGATGTGCAAAATTCCTTCAACCAGGTGGTCACCTTAACACATAAACTGCTTTGTAATGTTAGTAAGCAAGCCATCCTAAATAACATTCTGACTTAGGAAAGTAAATTTTAATGCTGCTTAATAAACATTAAAGAGGATGGCTCACTGATAAAATTAATTTTAAGGGAACTTGAGTGCTTATGTTTACTCACTAGTCTAAGGCTCCCATACAATTTTTCTTATAAAGAAAAGGGCATTTTATGTAATTAATATTCTTAAAAACCTGGCACATAAGAAAAAAATATGGGCCATAAAAATTTCAGTTAATATAAGTAATAGCAACAGTTATGAAGTCCGAATTGTTTTTTTTTTTTACTTTGGACATGTTTGTGCTAGCAAGTGTGTGCTGTTTGACTTTTAACTATCTGCTTTGAAGTTCCTCATTTGGCAGCTGTGCCCCACTTTCCCCTTCTTTTTTGTCTCTCTCCTACCTACATCTCCTTCCCTTCCTTGTCTTACTTCCCCTCCATGCNCCCCACTTTCCCCTTCTTTTTTGTCTCTCTCCTACCTACATCTCCTTCCCTTCCTTGTCTTACTTCCCCTCCATGCCTGCACAACACTATACTCATCTGGCCAGTGACTCAGTGGTCTGCCTGGCCTCATTCTCTCTGTGTGTTGTTAGGGTATGTAGTTGCTTTTGCGCTAATTTTCTATGTTGTGTCAGCCCCTGTCATGAGAGAGGTGCAATGGGGTGCCTAGGTGCAACATGAGTTGTTTAGCATTAGTGTTTTCTAAATTATGTTTCAGCCCCTGCTTTATAGCAGTTTTGTTTGGCAGTAAAATGTAAGAACAGTTTTGTATTTGTTCTTATCTATATTGTATGGGATGTTTGGCCTTCAGCCTTTGAACTTTAGCCTTTCTCTCATATGACTAACATATTTCTGATTTCTGACGAGAACATGGAACTCTGATTTCATGCAAGCTTTTCATGTGGTCCTGTATTTGTTCCCTTTTTATTTAACGTTTAAATGTCATTAAAATTTTAACTGAAATTGATGTTGTCAACAATGAGTTTCAACTATGCTATCAAATTAATTATAACCTAGAAATTTAATGGTATCGTAAGCGGGGTTGACTTTGTGAGACAGGATTTTTCACTGTTATTTACATTTGCTTCCATTTCAAAGAGGCTATTTGTAATGCTCAGTGGTTCAATTGCCACCACTGAATATCTGAAACACGCCACTGAAATAGGGGGGACATTTACATGTGATTTTTTGTGCTGCAAAGTGACCCCCGCTTACGGTTGTATACCTGTGTATCAGGTTATTTGTTAGTCATCACTTTTGAGAATTTTCCTACTTTCTTTACCTGGGTAGATAGCAGTTATATACTAACGTAGGTTAAGTTAGTTGGTATGGTTTGTTTTGATTTGTACGTAGTTGCTGTTTCGTATATTTTCTTGCTGTAATTTGTTGCCTTTATACTGTTTCAATGAAAGGTAAAACAGATGTAACTATATTTACATAAATACCTCATGTCAAGCTTTACGCATATATGTATTTACAAGTATAGATGGCTGTTTCACTGAAATGTACAATGTCTGAAGACAACTTTTGGCAAATATCTAATATTCAGTCTTAAGTAAAAAAATTGTTTGTGCATTTTTCACTTTAGCTAATTAATGATTTATTGTAATGGCAATTATTAACTGTTTTCTAGATGCTCTTTTTGAAAAGAAATTTACTAAAAGAAACATTAATTTTTAGTTTATATTTGCTTGTTTATTCACTAGATATTAATCCATTCACCTTTTCCTTGGATCACTTTGGCAGTAGAATTTATTGCAGATATGTTCTTTAAAACATGAAGGAAGAATACTTATTATGCAATACAAAAACAGTTATGTAATAGTTGTAGAAAATTAATTTATAAAGGAAAAACAATTATTAATCTGTACAGTCCTCAGAGGTCAATGTTTATTTACTGAAGTACTTGCCAGATTTATTAATTTCCCCTAAAATCTTAGTTTTTTATTGTATTTCAGTTAAAAACACTTTGTAGTGGCCAATGAACTGAAATAGGCCTATAACAAATGTTACTGCTTTAAAAGTCTGAATTTTTAGTCTGCTTCTTTAATCAGTCCACAAAGAATTTATGAAAGAAAAAAAACAGTACACAGCTGCATCACATCCTGGCAGAGAAAAAACAAAACCTATCAAATTTGTTATATTCTTCCTCTCAAGTTTCTAATTTACCTGTTCAATACTTCTGTACACATGGAAATTCTTCAAACACTTCATATTTATCCACACAAAAGATACTTGCTACAACAGTATTTATAAAAGCATGGGTTTCTTGTAAGCAATTCCACTTAAACTTATCTATGATGTTGTTTCAGTCCATAGATTTAAAAGGTGTAACAAAGTATACACATTTCTCATTATAGTCAATTATGGTGTCATAAAAATTACTGGAATGTTGCTAAAATTTCTCAAAAGTTATCTCTCGTACTGATTTAAGTTATTTTAACTGATCAATCTCTGCAGATGTGAGAAATTTTGTAATACATTCACATTGCTATAACTTTCTCACCAAGTTCGTATTTCTGAAAAACAGCAAATTGGATGTTTCTCCCCTTGAATTCCTTAGTTGCAGAACTTTTGCCTTAACCCCTCGTTCTGGATTATAGTATCTAATAAGAAGAGGTACCAACTTTAAATTCAAGTGGTTAGATGTGGTTAGATGAATTTACTATAATTGAAATAATTTAGGTCTCCCTTTTACTCCTTAATAATTTGTTGTATAACAAATGTTGCAATAATATTCATCATTTTTTATTTATACTATGTAAACATGTGAACTTCTGGTTGAAAAGCTTCTTCACAATAGCAGTGGTGCAGTCCATAGATCGAAACTGGTTATGCATTCCAGTATGGTTAGCAAATACACTGAAGAGCAAAAAAAAACTGGTACACCTGCCTAATAACGTGTAGGACCCCCTGAGCACGCAGAAGTACCGCAAGACGACGTGGCATGTACTCGACTAATGTCTGAAGGTAACGTCCTCCGTTAAGTGTGGTACTTAGGACGTGGGCAGTCCACAAATCCAATCTGTGCCAATTTGAGAAAAGGTTACACGTCTGTCACGTTTAATGATTCTTGTCATTCGTCATTTGTTCCGTTCTTTCACAATATTTTTCTGGCCACAGCGATGTCGAAGATGCGATGTTTTACCGGATTCCCGATATTCATGGTACACTCGTGAAATGGTCGTACGCGAACATACAAAGGTCATCGCTACCTAGGAGATGCTATGTCCCATCTCTCGTGGGCCGACTATAACAACACGTTCAATCTCATTTAAATCTTGATAACCTGCCATTGTAGCAGCAGTAACCAATCTAGCTGCCGACCGCATTGCGTTACTCTGATTGGTTCCATACCTCTGTTTTTGCATACGCACACCTATACCAGTTTTTTTGGCTCTTCAGTATATATCTTCTTGAACAGCTAATTCTCTTTCCATGTCACTGACACTTTTCACAGATAAATAATAACTTATACTGCACTTTAAACTTCTACTTCCAACATTCATTTTTTGTTTCTTTGTTTTAAAGTGAATGACGACATCTGACCTTCCACCATATTCATTATCAAAAGATGTTTTGCACATTGTGCACTCTACATTTCCTGCTTGCCCCCGAATAAATATAAAATTCATTTCTTATGATATTGTTTATGCTACATTTCCATTTAAGCATGATGATGATCAAAAATCATACATAACATATACTGCTCAAAATATTACCAGCTTAAAATTGAAGAAAGGAAGGAACCGGTGAAGTTAGAGATGTCACACACAAAGAGAGTTCTAGTTCCTACATCTGTAAGTGCTACCAACAAGAGAAGGTCACCAGGCATAGTCTAATAGAGTTTATATTCACATAAGAAATGTGCACAAACGTGCAAATTCTATACCATACTCTTTGGAAACTGCAATTAAAAACTACTGATTTTTGTTTATCATCCTCACATTATATGTTATGTGTATTGTTAAATGACAAGCATTGACAAGACAATGCTGAGCATCAAAACATACTATTTGTTTAAAGGTATTTTTTTCTCCAATAGATAACAAATTGAGCATGTAGGTGTTCCGAAAGAAAGTTTCAGGGCAAGAGGTGAGGACACTAAAAAACAGGACGTTCTTAGAAATAACGGGATGTATGGGATCCCTACACTAGTGAAACTCAACATATTACACCAAATCTAGCCTGAAACTATTTGCGCCATTGAGGTCACATTAAAAATAAAACATGAATATAATAGCAATATTGAAATCTTATAAATAACATGACAATACACACAGTCACACAATGGCTTAGTTTCTTGACTACCTAATACTTTGAGAAAATTGGTTCCAAACATAATTAATGTTGTAATTGCTTTAAATTATTTTTAGAGTCTTTAAATATATAATATAATTATTTAAGTGATTTTCAAATAACATTTTTACACAAAGGTTATCAAAAATATAATAATTTCTTACCCAAGTATATTCTAGCATCAAAATATATATACAATAATGCTTTGTCACATTATAATGTAATAAATTGAAACAGGCTAGTTAAAAAAAATTAGAATACAATCATTGTATAAAATCAAACACACAAATTCTCCAGACTATGCTCTCATACATCTGTCACCTGACACACACACAATATTCGTCTGGCCTATAAATAAATCACTACTTGTTAAAAGGGTGAACATCACATTTTTTTCGAAGATAATAAAAACACTGGAGAACCAAAAAAACTGGTATAGGCGGTACAGAGGTATGGAAACAATCAGAATAACGCGATACGGTCGCCAGCGCCTATATAAGACAACAAGTGTCTGGCAAAGATGCTAGATCGGTTACTGCTGCTACAATACCAGGTTATCAAGATTTCAGTGAGTTTGAACGTGGTGTTATAGTCAGTGCACGAAAGATGGGACATAGCATCTCCGAGGTAGCGATAAAATTTGAATTTTAGCGTACGACCATTTCACGAGTGTACCGTGAATATCGGGAATCCGGTAAAACATCAAATCTTCGACATCGTTGTGGCCGGAAAAAGATTGTGAACGAACGGGACAAACGACGACTGACGAGAATCATTAAAGGTGATAGACATGCAACCCTTTCTCAAATTGCCGCAGATTTCAATGCTGGAGCATCAACAACTTCCAGCGTGCAAACTATTCAAGGACCATCATTGATATGGGCTTTTGGAGCCGAAGGCCCACTCGTGTACCATTGTTGACTGCACGACACAAAGCTTTACGCCTCGCCTGGGCACGCCAACACTGCCATTGGACTGTTGATGACTGGAAACACGTTGCCTGGTCTGACGAGTCTCGTTTCCAATTGTATCGGGCGGATGGACGTGTACGGGTATGGAGACATCCTCATGAATCCATGGACCCTACATGTCAACAGGGGACTGTTCAAGCTGGTGGAGGNCAGGGGACTGTTCACGCTGGTGGAGGCACTGTCATGGTATGGGACGTGTGCAGTAGGTGCGAAATGGGACCCCTGATAAGTCTAGATACGGCTCTGACCGGTGACAGATACGTAAGCATCCTGTCCGATCACTTGCACACATTCATGTCCATTGTGCATTCCGATGGATGTGGACATTTCCAGCAGGACAATGAGACACCCCACACGTCGAGAGTTGCTACCGAGTGATTCTAGAAACACTCTTCTGACTTTAGACACGTCCATTGGCCACCTAAATCACCAGACATGAACATTATTGAGCATATCTGGGATGCCTTGCAACGTGCTGTTCAGAAGAGATTTCCACCACCTCGCACTCCTATGAATTTGTGGACTGCCCTGCAGGATTCATGGTGTGAATTGCCTCCTGCATACCTTCAGACATTAGTTAATTCCATGCCACGTCGTCTTGCGACATTTCTGCATGCTCGCGGGGGCCCTACACGATATTAGGCAGGCGTAGCAGTTTTTTTGGCTATTCAGTGTACATTCTTTGAACATAGACTTATCGATTCATGTTAATAGGAGAGTAGTAATACTCACAATAATAATCCTAAATAACCTTACAATTTAATGACTGGACTTGGACTGTCCTGGACTTCTACCATTTTTATAAAACTNCTTCAGTGTACATTCTTTGAACATAGACTTATCGATTCATGTTAATAGGAGAGTAGTAATACTCAGAATAATAATCCTAAATAACCTTACAATTTAATGACTGGACTTGGACTGTCCTGGACTTCTACCATTTTTATAAAACTTACACACACTGTTCATGCTTGAAGTTGGCAGCCCTGCATGAACACCTAGAATTTGATGTGTAATATTTCAGTACCATTCATTGTTAACTTTTTTTTGTAATCAGCGTAACATCACATCTGTTAAGGATTATATGAAAAAATATGCGACACCAATACCAAAAATTCCTGTCCATGAACTTTTTTATTCAAAGCAACTTGTAAATGTCTTCTGTAACAACAACATAAAAACAAACAAGACGGTAAAGTGAATCTATCATGAGGAAAAGAAAGCATCTGATTAAGTTTGCTCTTATCTCCTACATTACTTGAGTAATATCATAAACCAATATGATGAAATTAATTAATTTTTCTATAACTGTTCTGGTCAGAATAAAAAAATACATTGTCGAAATTTCCTTTGAGTCTAACAGACATAAAAATATTCAAGAAAGTAGATAATTTCTTCCCAATTAAAAGTCATTGCTTCTTAGATTGTGACAGAGATTTTGTCATTATCAAAAGATATCTCCATGCATGGGCACCGCCCCAGAATTAATTTCAGGGAGGTGCATCTGCATCTACACATTATACTATTAACTAATATAAAATATATAATTATACATGTATATTATGTAGATAAATATAATGTCAAATTCAAATTGCATGGGTATTTGATTGAATATATTTCGCTCATCGAAAACATACTTAATCTCTGTAGTCATTGGATGGCATTATTGCTCGGGGAATACCCGCTGCCGCACGACGGATGCGGGGGATTTCCCGCCTGCGACCGCGTCAGTTCACGCTGTTCTAATTGTACCTATTAATAATTGTAGTTGTCGATAGTGCGCAAATCAGTTGTCTGCAATACATCTGCTTAAACAGTGACTCTATTTATAGTCCTTTTTAGGTAATTTGTTGTGTAGCTTATTTATCAAGTCAATGATGATCTACGTTTGAAATTACTAAGACATCCTTGGAACCCTAGTAAAACGTACAATTTTAAAAATGACGTTAACCTTGATGCTAAACGAGCTTTCGGACATGAATGGCTTACAACACATCCGTGGTTAGCCTACTCAGCTATAGCAAAGGGACCTCTGTGTAGGATATGTGTTTTATTTCGGCCTCCAGTGCAGCGCGGTCTACAAGGACAGTTTACAGTTTCTCCTTGCCTCAAATATCAAAAGTTTCATGAAGCTGCACAGTCTCATGCGACAAGTAAGTGGCATTGTGACGCACTGGCTTCGTCAAATTCATTTGAAAAGATCATGGATAGAAGGGGACTAAGCGTTCATGAATCTTTAAAAACAGCATATCACAAGGAAGTTGAAGAAAATCATTTCAAACTTTGATCTATCGTATCAACAATTTTATTTTGCGGGAGACATGACCTTCCACTCTGTGGGAAAGTGTACGAGGGTTCTATTTTTACAGACCTGCTACATTTTTGAGTTGACTCGGGAGACAAGATTTTAAAGAATCATTTAGAATCAGGAGCAAAAAATTCCTTATTCTTATTGCATCAAATTCAAAACGAATTGATTGAAATTTGTTCCGATGTTGTGAAAAGCAAAGTAATTGAGGAGGTGAAACATGCTTTGGCTTTTTCGGTTTTGGCTGATGAGACTGCTGATATTAGTGGCACAGAGCAATTATCGATTGTTGTTCGCTATCTACGTTATGATAAAGATTATAAAAAACCAATAATTTGTGAAGAATTCCTCGGATATGTACTGCTACAAGAATTGAACGCAAAAGCCATTTCGGAAACTATTATTCGCTTCTTGCAAGATTGTAATTTTGATGTAAATAAACTTGTTGGCCAAGGATACGACGGGTGTGCTACAATGGCAGGTCACATAGGTGGTGTTCAGAAAATTATTAATGATAAATATCCTTCAGCCCTATTTACCACTGTGCAAGCCATGTATTGAATCTTGTCATTAATGACCTGAATACTGTCAGTGAAGTGAGAAATACTGCTGGGACTACAAAGGACATTATAATTTTTTTTAGAGAGAGTACGTTGCGGCGGAATAAAATTCCAAATATACCTCTATTTTGTGAAACGCGTTGGACAGCAAAGTACAAAAGTATCAGAAAACTTTCTGATTATTGAACAAGTTTTAGAAGAACTTTCGCAGGACGTGCCGAACTCTACAACGAAAACCAAAGCGTATCAGCTCTACACGACTGCAATTACTCCAACATACATTGTGACACTTTTAGTAACTACTGCCTATTCTGCCACACTTGAACCCATGTGCAATCAATTATAAGAAGTAAATATGAATATAAAGGCAATACACGATCACGTAAATAAATTAACTGATGTACTTCAATCTCACCGCGATAATGCCTCTATGAAGTTTGCGGTCATTTTCGAGAAAGCTCAAAAAATTTGCGAAAAACTGGATGTTGAATTTAAGCGTCCTCGAGTAGTGGCAAAACAGACTTACAGATCAAATCAACCATCTGAAAATGTGGAAGAATTTTTCAGAATATCTATATTTATCCCATACTTAGATTCTATTATTTCTTCACTAAAAAATCGATTTTCTTCAACACACAAGAAAGCATTTTCGCTTATGCAGCTTCACCCAGAAAATATGAGAAAATTAGACAAATCAGCATTTTTAGCGATAGCAGAAGATATACAGAACCTCTACGGAGGTCTTCTACATAATTTTATTGCCGAGGCTACCACATGGTACGAGATGATGAAGACAAATGAAGCAAATAATGCGGTTTTTAATGAATCTGTTGTTGAATACGCAGATGTAATTGCTCAAGCAACTCCATTTTACCCAGCGGTATGTGAGGCAATCAAAATTGGTTTAATTATTCCTCTAACAACATGTAGCATTGAACGTACATTTAGCACGTTACGACATGTCAAGACGTGGAATCGCTCAAAGATGGGAGACGCGAGGCTAAGCAGCCTGTGCATACTCAGTGTTCACAGGAAAAGAGTAGAGGAGGATACTGAATTTATTGACAAGGTGATGAACAAATTTGGACAGCAACCTAGACGCCTTCAGTTTTTATTCAAACAGTACCTTAATAAAAAAAAAATGTAATTTTCTCTATGCATTTTCTTTCCTGACAAGGGGGTGCAAGTGCACCCCCATGCACCCTGCTTGCCGGTGCCCATGTCTCCATATTAAAAATGATAGAATTTACACAATATATCAAACCACAGAATGTATAATTCATAGTAGCTCCTCTTTTGAATTTACTGTTGTGGGAGTGAGTCAATAGTGGATTAGTTTTACTTTCAAAATAAATTAAAAAACAATCATGGCTGGGAATTAAAAAAATGTTCAAAAAAAGAACACAAACTTAAGTTGAAAAAAAAAATCACATTTGGGAATATAAAAGAAATCATCATAGAAATGATTATAAAAGATATAATGAAAGTGTGTATTCAAAAACNAAAAAAATGTTCAAAAAAAGAACACAAACTTAAGTTGAAAAAAAATAATCACATTTGGGAATATAAAAGAAATCATCATAGAAATGATTATAAAAGATATAATGAAAGTGTGTATTCAAAAACATATAAATAAATAAAAATAGTGAAAAAGTACTCTCATTTGCAAAAAAAATTGCCAAACAGTATCCTTACAGCCCAACATGTGTCCCATTTGTGTTTAATGCAGTTTGCTTGTGCGAATGTGCCACTAGGGGTCATACATGTCCCTCAATCATTCATGGCTATGAGACACTGAATAAGGCGTTAGTAGCAGTGTGAGCCACAGAGCCCAGTTCAGTGAACACACAGCATGCCCTGACGGTGCATTCAACAAACCTTTGCCCAGCTGGATGAGTTTGAGAGAGGCCGCACCGGCGGCCTCCAAGAGGCATGTTGGATGTTTTGGTCCATTTCTCACTACCTGAACCGTTCTGCCTACAATGTTAGTCTGTGTTAGAGGCAGTGGGAACAGGAGGGTACACAAACCCTTCGAGAGTGGGGTCATGGTGGCTGAGCGGTTAGCCTGCTCGCCTTTCACCAATGCGAACCAGGTTCAATCCCGGCCGGGTCACTCCCGGATTTTCGCATGTGGGAATTGTGCCAGACTATGCCGCTGGTCGGCTGGTTTTCTGGGGGTCTCCCTATTCGCCTGCCTTTTCATTCCGGTCTGCTCCATACTCACCTCAACCACCCTTATCGGCTCTCAAGACCTCGCTGTTAAGAGCTGCCCAAATCTCTTCACTCGCTTGCTCACTTGTTGAGAAGGTTCGGGTCAACACCATTGGACCACCAGAAGGGACAATTGTTTCATTGTGCAACAGGTTATAAGCTCTCCACAGTCGTCGCTGTGTACCATTCAGGGACATGTCACGGCAGCTGGGGATATACATGTGTCCACCAGTACCATATTCAGGCTGCTAACAGAGCGGGATCTGTTGTTTCGTCATCCTTCGCGATGTCTACCATTATGATGTGAGCATCGCTGAGCACGTGTGACTGACTGTGAACGGGCTGCATGGCAGCTTGCGGACTGGCAACAAATGGTGTTCAGTAATGAATCATGGTTCTGCCTGGATACAGACAAACACAGAATTAGAATCTGGAGATGTCCTGGCCAGCACAGTGATCCACGTTTCATTGGAGAGCAGCATGCCACCCAAACAAGAGGTGTCATGGTGTGGGTTACCATTTCCTATGATTTCCACACCCCCTGGTGGTGATTGAAGGTACCATGATGGCACAGTGATTAACTCAGGAAATTCTGCGACCATGAGCACTCCCCTTCCTGGTGCATCTTGAATTTAGGGATGGGTCTATACAACATTTTCTTGACACTCGATACCAGTATCGATACCAAAACATTCTCACAATACTCTATACTGATATTTTTCTTGATACCAAATTAAAATTGTGTTCTCAGGTATTCTAACCATAAAAAGAAAACTTCTTGACTTGGAATTAAATTTTACTTTGCATTAGGGTGTTTTAAAAAAACTTGAATTAGCTGCAAATTTTGAAGTGACTGGCAAATTTTCTTAAAAGTACATGAACACAAAGTAACTCTACTTTGCAACAAATTTTACATTACCTTGCTACGTTTAAATGTTTTAATATGATTAACTATAAGTACAGAAACACAAAACGAAGATGCAGGTGCAAATTTGACATGGCCTTGAAATATTTCAATGTATTAAGAAAATCAACCTAGAAAGAAACAAAAAAAAAATTGACTTAGTTGCAGCTTCTACATGGTCTTGCAATATTTTAATTTTTAGAAGATTAAACAAATTTTACACTGCCTTTCAGTATTTTAATAATACTAACCATAAGTACACAAACACAAAAGAACTTGACCAAGAAAATTGCACATTTTAGTCTACAGTGTTGTTGACACATGCTAAAACTACATAAAAACCCACACTACACATGAAACAAATGGGGGATGGCCTGTAACTCAAATGTCCTTAACCAATGATAAAGCACCAACACCGTCTCTTTCAATTCTATAGAATCTTGTTTCACAAATCTAGTTTCCACAGTGAAAGCTGTAACCAAACATTGAGGAAAAGGATTGCTCAGTTCACACATATTTTGCGATTTTGTAGTTTTTATTTTATTCTTTGACTTTAAGGAAATAACTGTAGTTTGTTTATTAAAATGCCTGATAACTGGAAGTGGAGTGAATTGTAGAAGCACAACAACCAATGTTATTGTTCTCTCTTTCAGTCCAGCACTTGGCTTAAGGTGTGGCCCCTTACACACTTGGCAAGAGGAGGAGTGGTTGCCTAGCAACTATTGCGGCATCCTCGTATCCTCTCTCTCTTGGTCGGCGGATGTCTGCTACCCTCGGGTACACTCGGTTGTAGGTCGTCACAGCCAGGCTAAATGCAGGTTCCTCCCCATGCATGCCTGGTGAGAGGGGAAGTGATTTCTTAGCAACTACCATGGCACCTCTCCTCCATTTTTCCTTCGTGAGAGAGGGGAGTTACAACTCGTCACAGCATTAACCACTTTGGTTCTTCCCCTCTCTAAGAATCAGTATGTTGTGATGTGATGCAACTAGAGTTACAAATAACTCCTAGACTTAAAGAATTTTTTACACTTTAAATAAAAAAACTATTTTGTGACTATTTTGCGGCGGCAATAATTAAGCGTATGCAATTTTGTGATGCTGTGCTTCATGAAAAAAACGTGTGGTGTGAATACCATTCACACAATGTTAACAAAATTTTATAATCTCTGATATTCTCATGCGATACTTGATACTATAAAATATCAATGGTATCGAGGTATCACAGCTTCGACAATCCCATCCTTAATATTGATAACCCCATTTTCCAGCAGAATGATGCCCAGTCTCACACAGCATGGGTATCTCTGGCCTGCCTTGGTGATGTCAACATGCTTCCTTGACCAGCAAGGTCCCCAGACATCTCGCCCATAGAGAACATTTGGGACCAGATTGGTAACTATGGCAGCCAGTGGTAACTATGGAGGATCTGGAGGGTCAGTTGTGCAATCTGTGACAGGATCTTCCTCAGGAGAACATCCAACATCTGTATGCCTCTGTGCCTGTCTCTATGCTGCAGGTGGTCCAATAACATATTAAATACATCCTGCAAGTGCTGGTTCCCTGCAATACATGCTTGATGTGATAGAACATTTTTATGTTTTCTGTATATATACTACCATATCCTTTGCCCACCTACTTTGCCCCTGTGATGGCATCTTCAGTGTAATCAATATTTTTTACCAATGAGTGTACTTTGTGATTGTAGAAAATATATGTGAAAAATCTATATTGAAAAAACAAAGGATAAATTAAATAATATAGTAATAATAAATAATAATTATACAGTGGAATCCCGATATTTCGCATCCTGATTATTTGTATATCCTGCTAATTCGTACAAATTTGCCGGTCCCTTGAGAAAATCTCTTTAATTCGTATATAAACAATGCATTCCGGTCCCCTCGATAATACGTATTTATTTTGGTGCTCGAGCTCAATTAAAACTTCTTATAATTCTTATTTACAACTTTAAAATCTTGTTAACTCGTAATGTTTTTAACCCTAGACTGTACACCAGCTCTATATTTATGCAACTAGGGCAGGGTAAAAAAGACCGGAAGGGTACTGAGGGACGCAGGAGGGTTTGAAGGGCAGGCAATGACGCAGAGTAGGCTGTGAGGCGATGTGTTTGTGATTCTCAGAACAAAGAGGCGCCTTGCTGTCCAGTCTACGGTTATGAGAGGGTAGGAAGGAACAGAGTGAGTGAAAAGTTAGTCAGTTCGGTCTTAGCCATGCCTCCGAAAAGAGCTAATAAGTGTCTTTCCATTAGAGAAAAAAAAAGAAATCCTAAACGCCGTGCCGGTGGTGATAAACAAATTGACGTGTCCAAACATTATAACGTTCCTCCTTCCACAATAACATCAATTCTGAAGAACAAGGACAAGATCGCCTCCCAGACATCGGACAGCAAAGTAAAGTGCTTTAAAACTGGTTGAGTATCCACAACTAGAACAGAATTTAAAAAAAGTGGTTTGTGCAAGCACGGAATTCGAATGTACCAGTTGGAGGAAACATTTTAAGAGAAAAAGTAAAAGTTTTCGCAGAAAAAAATGGGAATTAAAGACTTTCGTGCAAGTGATGGTTAGTTTGATTTTAGTAATATCAGACTATTATTTAAAATATTTTTAGCAAATAGAACTGGTCACTTTAACTGAAACAGCAATAATTCAGAAATGGAAATAAGTTTTTGTGAGATTTGGAATCCTGGAAGTAGTTAGTATTTATTGATAATGGACATCAGTTCAAGGGTTCATTTTAATAGTTCACCAGGGAATATGGATTGTCATAAACCAAGTATTCCATACTTCAGCCAGTCCAATGGCTGTGCCAATGCTGCTGTCAAAACTGCTATGAGACTCCTAAAAATGGTGAGGATGTTTAGGAGGCACTTCTGGCTTATCGTAATGCACCACTGGACTCTGGTTTTCCCCCCTTGGCAATGATGTTAGGTAGGAAAGTTTGGACCATAGTACCTAGCCTTAATTTTCCCCTAAAAAGTTTAGTCAGGAAATACATAGGAAATTAGAACATTGGTACAACAGATGTCATAGGGTATGAGAACTTTCTCAGTTGGAGAAAGGGGATCATGTTTGGTTTTTAGATTTGCGTGCATATGGGACCGTGTCAGGAACGTCAACAGCTCTTGCAGCTCCCAGATCATCTATAGTCCAATCAGGTGGCAGCATATACAGACATAATCATCAACATTTGGTGTTTGCCCGAGCTTCCAAGGAAAGGGAGATGATGTAAAGGGAAAAACTGCAAGAAGGAAAGACTGACAGCAGTGTAATTGAAGAAAGGGGTAATAGTAGGGGACAGTCCCAAGAACAGGGAACATGTAATCCAAACGAGCGCAATTCAGACAGTGTATCAAAATGGCATGGTTAGGATAATGCTAATAGCAGTCCAATTTCTAGTTGACTAGAGCCTAAAAATGATGTCCCAGCAGTACATAAGTCTGCAGGAAAAGTGTTCCACCTGCTTGGTTGACATATTATTATAAATATTAAATGTATAAAAGTTAATATTACCTAGGAAACTACCTACTGTATTTACTCTGAACTTAATATGGTGTCATTATAATTTTGTGTTTAACTCAAGTATGAAATTTGTAATCTGTTTTTGTGAATCTATTTATAGTTTCAATTGGCAATGGGTTTTTAAAAATCTATGTTTTTCTAACGTTGAAAATTGTAATGTGTCTAGGAGTCTGTTTGATAATGAGAAAGAGAGAGAGAGAGAGATAGATAGAAGTAGAGAGAGAGAGAGAGAGAGAGAGAGATAGAGAGAGAGAGAGAGAGAGACAGTGAGAGACAAACACACATGCACATTCAAGCACACGCAGATGCGCACACACACACACACACACTTAAAACTGACCTTGTTGACACACTTTAAACTTAGGAAGAATGCTTTTTCAATGGTAAGTTCAATTTATTACAAAGGAAAAAATAATTTCATAGAGAATCTGGGCAGTATCACTGATCAGCTTAAACCCACTAAGGTCTGAAACATTTTTACACTAATGGCCATTAGCACTATTAGTGATTACACAGCTAATCTTGAAATCATTGTGATTCAAGCATACCCACCAGGGTTTTATGGTAAAGCCTTGTATTTAAATGCAGTAGAGCAAATTTCAACTGAGATATACAGGAACCTTGGTATATAACTGTAGCCAATAAGAGACATTAAATTATAATTCATATAGTGTTTTATTTTTAATTCTATGTATTTTCACATTTACATTATGAACTTTCGGTAGGAATTGTGTTCTCCTTGAGCGATGTTTTTTCTCCATTTGGAGAATGGAAATGTCAAAAACTTCTTTAGGCAGACAAGATATAAATTTAAGTACAGCACATGAATAATGCTAATACAAGAAAATACTACTAAGTACAACACTGTTGTACACATCATTTTGTAGGAATTTGAAATTTTTACAATCACAAGATCCAGTTGCAGTAAGTATGTTGCTAAAAATGGAGAGTTTTTACTTTTAATTTTGCCAGAGTATAGTCACAATGTTACCTTATCAAAACAAACACATGTATATATGTATATGCCTATATACATACCAGTATAACATATTCTTATTAACACATGCTCATAAAAACATACAAAAATTTAGTCAAGTAGGAAGAGTTATTCAAAGAAGTACAGTGAAACATTGTAAGCAAGGACAGCAGATCACAGAAGAACATCTACAAGTAGCCAGTTGGGATAATGCCGTAGTCACTAATGGTTTTGATAAGCCAATCCTTTACTTTTTGTCATAACTACTTTAAGAATTAAGTTAAATTGTTTGAAAACAGAGAACGTATAAAAAGACAACCCATAGGTGGTATTAACATGTTTGAGATGAGTTTTTCAGACCCTCTATTGCAGTGTTTATGAGGCTGTCCTGAGTTATGTTTGTTATTTGCAGCCTTTCATGTAAACCAACTATGATGTTGATAGGTAATATCTTACTTCCAGTACACCGGAACACCTCCTGTATATGATAATACCTTGGTAGGCCATATACAATCAATAATGCTTTATTTTGTGCAACCTGTATTGGCGTGGGCACATATTGTTCAGCTGAATGCAAACAAGTTGGTGATAGAGACGACTATGCACTAACTTTGTTTGTAGGGAGTTAAGTTTAATTCTGAAGTTGACACATGTGTACACATCAAAATTAGTGTTTTTGTAGTTTCTCTCTCATACACTCAATCAATCTCATTCTAACAGATTTTATGTTCATGTATTTGCATACACACTTGTGCATATAAACACAAACATTCTTATCTTTGATGCTATTCTAAATATTTATTGAAGTTTGTTGGACAGTCTTGCAATTACATTCAAGTGTCATGGTATTACAATTACATTTAAATGTCACGATCTTGCGATTACATTTAAGTGTCATTAACATGTTATTCACAAGANATACACACTTGTGCATATAAACACAAACATTCTTATCTTTGATGCTATTCTAAATATTTATTGAAGTTTGTTGGACAGTCTTGCAATTACATTCAAGTATCATGGTATTACAATTACATTTAAATGTCACGATCTTGCGATTACATTTAAGTGTCATTAACATGTTATTCACAAGAAATCTAACTGCATTTCTCAAATTCAAATTCTGTATATCAGCTTAGGGACGGGGAAAGAGTATGTAATGAAAGACAACATTTTGAATGATGGAAATGGCCAGTTACATATACAAACTAGATGGATTAAACAAGATAAATTTAAAAAAAAATTGTAAAATATAAAAAAGGTATATGTGAAACATAATTTTTAATGCCAAAATTATTACAAAAATTTGCCCCCTCACTACTGAGAGTTATCAAGAACACCCAATTCTGTACAGAAATGCAACAAGAAACTCCATGTGAAAGAGAGAGAGAGAGAGAGAGAGAGAGAGCTGGATTCAGAACACACAGCCTATAAACAAAAGAATAACATATTGAGTGTTAAGCCAAGATAATAAAAAGTATGAGTCGGTGCCCTTAGTTACTAGTACCACATCTACTAACAGACTTCTATCCTAGGCAGTATATTTAATGAAAGACGTAGGATATACTAGTACAAAACATGCCCATATATCCCAATATTATTATTTTAATTGCCCAAAGACTACATGTCTATTTTATTGCATTCACTCCACATCTATGCTTTTTAAGGAGAAAAAATGAAACTTCTCCTCTGAAATTTGTTTCACATTTCAACTTTGCCAGCCGATTCATAAATGTTTGTTTACAGTAGCACCGACAAATGAATTAATATATATACCTTCTGATAAATCATTATTGACAATGGCTGAATCCATGTAACAGCATCTCATTATGAGATATTGACACAGCAAAAAATCCATTAAATACATGTAATATTTAAATTGCGTAATGTTTTGGTCTTCCATCTATGTCACACGCAACTTTCTAATGACAGCCTTTTGCGGTATGAGTAACGTCGCTTTGTGCGGGACAGTCCCACTTTGAAACTGTGTGTCCCGCTGTCCCTACAATTCGTAAAAATTCGTAAAAATGTCCCGCTTTGACAAAACAAAAGCAGCAAGCAATTAGTCTTGTCGCCTACGCCATGCCATGTTGCAGGTCCGTACTGCGCATGCGCTGGGAATGGAGCGGGTGGCGCGATGTGCGGCGCGACGGGACGGGCGGGGGTAGGTGGCGAATCAATGAATGTTTCAACTGTCAGTAAGTAACTGATTAGTATTTGACTTATCATTACGCAATCGCCGTGAGACATCTCTTTGCATTTTATGCTATTATAGCAGTTTTAAAATGCCTAAACACAAGTGTACTTTTAATATTAATTTGCAAACCAAGTATCCGTTTATAAAACAAAAAAGTGTTCCCACAGACGTCACATNTATTATAGCAGTTTTAAAATGCCTAAACACAAATGTACTTTTAATATTAATTTGCAAACCAAGTATCCGTTTATAAAACAAAAAAGTGTTCCCACAGACGTCACATGTGAAAAGTGTCGTACAGATTTTAGTGTTGCACATGGTTGTGCTAGTGATATTGAGAAACATTTACGTTCAGAAAAACACAGATTATCCGATTATGCTGCCGCTTCAAGATCATAGATGCTGAACTTCTTTAAGAAAACCGATTCACCGTCTTCCAAAGATCTTGAAGTTGCTGCGGCAGAAGGTGCTTGGACTTTTCACACTGTGCAAGAAAATCATAGCTTTCGCTCGAATGATTGTGCTTCTAACCTAATACAGACATGTTTTGAACAAAAATTTAGGTGCGCTCGTACGAAATTTGAGGCTATTGTTGTGAATGTGTTGGCACCTATGGCAACACGTGAGTTAAAGGAGCACTTGCGTGAAGCTAATTGTATAACTTTATTAACAGATGCTTCAAATCATGGCTCCACAAAATTATTTCCGATCTTAGTCCGCTATTTTTTACCACACGAAGGAGTATANTTAGTCCGCTATTTTTTACCACACGAAGGAGTATAAGTCAAGATTTTAGAATTTGAAGAGCAACCAGGAGAAACATAGGATATTATTGTAGATTATTTGACGCAAGTAATAACAAAAAATGAACTAAAACCAAAAATTGTGGCATTTTGTGGAGACAACACAAACTGTAATTTTGGAGGACAAAATAGAAAAGGAGTTAATGTTTACGCTAAATTGAACCAGTTTCTTGGAAGGAAACTCATAGGAATTAGATGTGGAGCACATATAATCCACAATGCGATTAAAACCGCTGCAGATTGTCTTCCTGTTGATTTTGAATGTATTATTGTAAAAATTTATTCATTTTTTTTACATTTATAGCATTTGCATTGAAGCTCTTAAAGAATTCTGTAATGCAGCTGACACAGAATATCAGAAACTTCTAGGCTACAGTGAAACTAGACGGCTTGCGTTAATGCCCGCGCTGGAGAGAGTTTTATAAATGTTTCAGCGTCTAAAAAACTATTTCTGAGCATCGATAAATGCCCAAATATATTAAAAGCATTTTTATCAGAATAAAAGCTCTAAATTGTGGTTATTTTGTATGCATGCACAGGCAGCTACTTTTCATCAAGCTGTGTTTTAAAGATAGAGGGACAAACCGTGTCTGCAATAGAGACTGCAAAGGAAATTAATCGGCTCAAAGACAATTTGACACTGAAACAAAATTCATTCTTTCTTCCCCATGCTGCCCATAGNCAAAGGAAATTAATCGGCTCAAAGACAATTTGACACTGAAACAAAATTCATTCTTTCTTCCCCATGCTGCCCATAGCATATTATTGAAATTACAAGAAACTGGTGTTGTCACTGAGGAAGATGTGAAAACAACGGCAGCAAAATTTTACAAGACAAGTAAAGAATACTTGGAGCAGTGGTGTCAGTTCAACACAGAATTAGAGGTGTTTGAATAGGCGAACCTGACCACGGTCCCCACGNATACTTGGAGCAGTGGTGTCAGTTCAACACAGAATTAGAGGTGTTTGAATAGGCGAACCTGACCACGGTCCCCACGACGTGGGAGCAGATTCAAAGTGTGATGGATTTGCTTATAGAGAAGGGATTTCTCAGTAGCAGTCAAGATACAGGAGTGTTTGACGAGTTTTCATTGATTTCCAATTATATTACAGCTGAGAAAGTAACAGAATGGAACGCTGAGAATATTGCTGCTGAAGATCGTTGGGTTGAAATATTCAAACACTTTCAAACAAATAATCTCAATAATGCGAATTTTCGTATAATAATAGAGTACCTTTTATGTCTGCCTGGCAGTAATGCTCCAGTTGAAAGAGTGTTTTCCCATATGAATAAAATATGGACGAGTGAAAAAACACAATTAGGAGTGCCAGTGTTAAAAGCCATTCTGATAATAAAGGGTAACATAAACAAGTCATGCCAACAGTTCCATTCCTACTTAAAAACTAAACCTGATATGTTAAAGCAAATTTGCTCATCCGAAAAATATAAGAAGCCAACCCACAGTTCAATGTCAAATATTGAATAGCTGCTACCAGTCGCACACCACTGCTATTAATAACCCATGCGCATGCTAATAATTACCAGACTGCAGTCGATTAACATTAAAAGTGTTCGGGTACTATATTTACACAAGTTTTTAACAGTGAATATCCGTGAAATAAATTAACAAACAGAATCGCTTAACATGGAAATATGTTACATTAAAATATTTATAGAGCTTGCGAAAAATTTAAAACTCTGACAATTCATATGCATATTTGCATTTTAAACATGAAAAAAAGAGTAATTTCATGGCGGCATGGTTTCCAAAGCGAGCTGCGCACACTGGCCAACAGATGGAAGTTTAGTTGCTTATTTCACTGCTGTGTCACAAAAGTATATCTCACGTCCTTTTAAAAGTAATTTTTTAATTTCATGCGAGCTTGAAACAACTCTGGTTTGAAATATATATTACGTCAAATTAATGTAGAAATATTTGAAAAATACTCTGCGATAGATGTGCAGCCTCTTCAATTAATATGAAGCATGCACGTGGCGACGTTAGCAACAAGCACTAGCTATGGCCTATGAAGGCCGCATTCCACTTGGTACTGACAGCGCTGACCAGTAACATACCAAAAGGAACACCATTAGTAAAAATCTGCACTCAGTAGCGCTCAGTAGTGGAAGCAGGTGGAACACTCATCAGCAGAGTTTTCAGCAGGAATAATGGCATCTGCTATGCATGGTGAAGCAATGGTAGGCCTAGGTGAAGCAATGGTAGGCCTAAACATGTTGTCAACAGGGGTGGATATTTTTTTCTATTAATTTTCGTCCGACTAAGACTTATCAATTGATGATGAGATTGTAGAATGTGAAAATATACTTTCTACCTGCATCTTCGGCAGATAACCACAACGTAACTTGCTCATTATCCATCACCGCCATGTTGCGTCATCTGCTTTTACTGAGACTACCTGACCGGAAGTATAGCCTCCAACTCAGATGCCACAACACCATTCGTCAGTCACTGATCAGCAGAATCAGTATGTAAAGGAATACTCATCAGTAATTTCAGCTGACGTCAGTACCAAGTAGAACGCGGCCGAAGAAGAGACATACAAAGTTAAACTATCGCATACGGTGTTCCATTTAGTTTTAACACCTACACATTGTTCTAGAACAAAGTTTAATTTGTTACACCAATAACAGCTGTTGTGTAAAGATATAAAATTAAATACATAGACGTTTTGTCTACGATCTTCTTCCTGTCTGCATATTTCTCCGATGTCGGTTATGCAATTGTAGGCTGTCAAAATAGCCAAAGTGAAATTCTCTTGCAATTGTTCACACATCAACTGATACAGGATTTTGCATATGTGACAATTTTAATATCAATTATGACGTTGCCATACACTGGCTGTCAAGAAACTGAATTCTTATATGACTATATTACTTATTTGTTTACATAACCTACATGTACAGTATGTAGGATTAAAGTAAACATTACCCCCCCCCCCAAAATTGCTTTAACCTTAAATATTGGTTATCCGTGAACCCTTAGCTATAGTCATTACCCAGGAAAATCGAAAGTTAACTATTATTTAAATGAACAAAAATAAGAAAAAATAAAGAAAATTATTACAAATCTTAATTAATACAGAATATAAATTTGATAATAGTATATTTAATAAACCGAGAGTTAATAAAGAATTGGTATATGATGAAACAGTTGATTTTAAAGAACTACCAAATTCTATTAAGACGACGATGATCAAGATATTAAAATCTTAAGGTGTAAAGGTGCATTTCAACATATGATAACAGATTATTCAGTTTATTACAAATATGCACAAAATTATTTAGTAAAATATTTATATACAATTTCTGATAAAATTTTTTGATGTAATTCAGAAAGAATTAAAAAGAAACCTCTTACAATAAAATTAGTAGCTGTAGTACAATGGGTTGAACTTAACTGAGAAGGTATTCAACTTGGCTTATAAAAGCATTACCTAAATTAAACTAAAAAAAATTATCAACAAATAATGTGTNATAAAATTTTTTGATGTAATTAAGAAAGAATTAAAAAGAAACCTCTTACAATAAAATTAGTAGCTGTAGTACAATGTGTTGAACTTAACTGAGAAGGTATTCAACTTGGCTTATAAAAGCATTACCTAAATTAAACTAAAAAAAATTATCAACAAATAATGTGTACCTAATTAATGCTGCACTAACAGAAATAAAAAATGATATCATTACAAAGTATAATAGTTTTAATGCAAAGTGAACAAAATTTTAATTTGATGTAGTAATTAGAGTAGATATTCATTCTGATAAGTATAATCCACTTTTAGAAGGAACATAAGTTGAATTACCAACATTTTTTAAAAATAAGAAGTGTTGTTTCAATATAAAAAAATTTCCAAATAATAAATTTTAATGTGAAAAGCAACAAAATTTAAGAGGCTTTGAATACACTTTAGAATAAATTTTAAATCCACTTAATAAAAATTGTTATATACCATCACATTATGACATTACAAAACAGAAATAATTAAAGATGACTTATCCAACTGAAATATATTCAAATAATATCAATATACCATATGAAGAATGTTTAAACATTTTGATTAATGTATACAGATTTGTAAATACGCTTGAGTTATTACATTCTAGTGAAAAATGAAAATGAAGAACCATGTGAATTTATTATTATTGAAACAAAAAATACAAGTGTTTTATTAAAGAGAAAAATTCACAAAAGAAAAAATTATCATCATATATGTATGAAATATCATTTTTAATTTGAAACAGAAGCAAAAAATAGAAATACCCACTAAAGAAAATATTAGAAAGTATATTTCAAATGGTGCAGAACAATTTCATAAATTTAAAATTTCCCTTGACTTTAACTGTACACTAGAGAATATAAATGAACAAATAACTGATAAGACAAAGCATATACATGAACATTTATCTAATAGTTTTAATTGTCATTTTATCATCGTTCTTGGTTGCGAACTGGTTGAACCTTTGCCTCCAACATCATGGAGACTCACAAAATCTATACGAAGCATGTTGAGGCTTCAGAACTTTCTCCCCTTTTTTAATTCCATTTGGCTGAAAAATGAACACATCAGTGTCAAGTGTTCCATTCAAAAAGGCTGTTGGTACTTTCCTCTGCTTAATATACCAAACATTCTGTAGTGAATATGGACCAGGCTAGTCTGATAGTGGGCAACTTGGCAATAGGTGCATACACTTGTTCACTTCTGTCTGCTTGAAACCCTTTTGCCACTAAACTGGCCTTCTTGGTTCTGTCTGGCTTGGTGTGAAACACCCATTTTGTCTCAATTGGTTTAAGTTTCTCAGGTGGGTCCGCTTTTGTCCGAGTTTGGAATTTGTGTGCTTCCAGTTCCTTCTTGATGGCTTCTCTCCATTCTTCACTTTCTTATATTGCTTCTTTATAGGTTTGTAGATCGCATTCTCTCACTAGGCAGTAAGCAATATTAAGTTCACAGTTTTCCAGATTTTTGGTTTTGCTAATTTCCTCTTCAGTCTTGTAGGTGAGAATTCCTCATTCTCGTTTCCAAATCCATAAAACTCATCTTCACTTTCTGGAGTTGTAAGAGTCTGTTCTGTGTTGGCTACTTCTTCACATTCCTTGGTGTCCCCATCACTAATTTTTGGTACAACTATGTTTTCCTGCTCCTCATACTGCACATCTGTCTCATCAAATTTCACGTCTCTTGACACTTGTACCTTGCCTGTTAGAGGGTCCCATACCCTGTAACCATTAGGACTGTAACCAACCATCCTTGTTGGTTTAGCTCTGGTGTCTAGCTCATTTTTCTGGTGCAATATCATTGCGCATGCTTTGGTTCCGAAAATCTTCATTACTGAAAGGTCATCTTTTCCTAAAAAAAAGCTTGGCAGTAATTTTCCCTTCTAGTGCTGAAGTAGGAGACTGATTAAGCTGGTATGCTGTCAGTGCATATTGCTTCCCCCAATGAGTATTTTGGCAGATTTGTTTCTGCAAACATAGTTCTCACTTTATCGAGCAAAGTCTCGTATGCATTTTACTTACCCCATTCATTTGTGGTGAGTACAGAGCTGTATATTCCAATTGGATGCCATTCTCAGTGCAGAAAGTCTTCTGTTTTATTTATGAAGAGAACTCTCCCCTGCTCCATTGTCGTACCTTACACGACTTTTACACCATGTTCCAAAATTGGGATTCTAAATGTTTTATATAGTCTATTAGATTTCCAGCAGCATCAGCTTTGCTCGTGAGTAAGTAAACAACACAGAAACATTAGTGGTCATTTATTATGGTATGGTAGAATCAATCGCTCACGGTTATTAGTAGGAGTGGTGACACAATAAAAACATCTATTTTTTAGGTTACATGCTCAAATGTCTATCTATTTACATAAATGCATCCTAGCTGCATGAAGCCCAACTAGAGGTGCTGTTTATAATCTCAGACAATTATAACATTCTCTAACAAAGTTATTGTCAATCAATACAAACAACCATATCATACATCTTAATGCAAATATTGTAAAACTAAGTATTATAATATAATAATTGAAAATTGTCCTACATGTAATAAAAAAAATTAAAAAGAAAGGAGACTTACAACATGCAGTTATTGAATTTAGATTTATTGATGCATTTAAGCTTATAAGTACATTCTTATTGTTCAAAATGTAGATAGAAACAGATTATTATAAATATTGAATTTCTTCCAGTCAATGAAAATGAAATATTAAAACTAACAACTGACAGCAAAATGTGTGGTAATTAAGTCACTAAACCAATTAATTATAATAAATTCAAGAATACATTAAAAGAGTTTAAAAAAGATATAAATCTAGTTTTAACAAAAGGTGTATATCTGTATGAATGGGTTGATAGTTATTCTAAATTTAGTGAACTTCCAGAAAATAAAAGTGATTGGTATTCAATATTAAATTATAAAAATACAAAATTTTTAGATTTAAAATTAGCAAAGAAAGTGCTCAAACATTTAAACTGCGAAAACTTTGGTGATTAGCATGACATATATTTAAAATTAGATGTAATAAGCCTCAAGGATGTATTCAATAATTTTAGAAAAATGTGTTATAAAAACTATTATTTAGACCCAATTTATTATATTTCAGCTCTAAATTTAGCAGCTGCTGCAGCATTGAATGACATCAGACAACAACATTTAAAATCAAAACATATATGGAACTTATAAATAAAAGGCATTAAAGGGATATTTCAATGATACTAAATAGAAATACAGTAGCAAATAATTATTTCCACGATAAAAAGTCCAGAAAAACAGTAAAGTTACCTAAAGAAAAAGCAAAACTGAAAAATAAATTTATAATAGTAAAAATCATACGAGTTATATTCTCCATTTAGATGCTAATAATCTATGTATCTATGCATTGAGTCAGCCACTGCCAATTGGAAAACTTTTAGATTATAATAAAATAACAAATAAATCATTAAAACCTTTATGAAAAGTGATCAGACCTTAGTTGGACGGCCTGCCTGATCACACCTTCAAACATTAATCCAGGACACGAACAGCGAATGCCAAAATATCTTGTGAAAGGCAAAGCAGAAATCCCTTCCACCGACCAGTAAACAGGGTCATAAACTTATACAATGCACTCGATATAGGATAACATAACCCTACGAACGGTGTATTTTGTGATCGAGGCATCGGACCAAGAGGATCTCTGGAGATGGGTATGTCCGGCCGTCGCTTACCACCACACAGTGTGATATTTTCACAACCTAGGTGGACAAAATCCATTTTGCAAATGAGCAATATGTTTATACACATCACATATTTCCATACAAGGATAACCATAGTTTCTCGATGTAACATTATTTTCCCGCACTGTTTCTTGGCTGCGCGTGGATACAGGTCACAACTTGTCAGAACCTATGCACAGTGGCGGTGGTCACGCACGCTGCTAAACCAGCCTTCGCTTGTCTAATGCGGGTTTCACAAGTCATGTAACTGCAATTTGAAGTGCATATATTATTGGTAACAGAATTGTGTGTGTTTAGTGGTGGAATGTGTTTTGTTTATCTCGTTTGTTTGCCCGGACTGGAGACTTCAAATCATGAGTATGAAATACATATTTTAAACTGTAAAATTACAGAAACTACAAGACTTTTAGTACATTATTCTGTAGTATTCCATGTTGAAATCGCATGCTCCTCAGAAGTGGACTTATAGACTTTCTAAACCGCAAAAACAATCTTGCGTATATTTGTGCACATAACGGATTTTCATATTTTAATAAGATGTCACTAAACATTCCCTATCGGACTTCATGTGATATATGGATAGTTACTCCACGGTCACAAAGATTTTACGTCTTACACGCACATGTTTTGCAGTCAGTTGGTGAATACGCGCTGTCTGAAGAAACAATATTGTCTATTAAGGCAATAGTCACAAACTTGAAGAAAGGTGCAACAAAGCATCAAGACATCACAAACATTTTGAAGCAAATAATTCTTCCTGGCTTCAGGGAAGTCTAAACTTTCTTGATGTCATACAATCAAAACCTAGCACATCCTGAGGTCAACCTGGTAAGCTCCAAAAGTCCTTAAGTGACTGTAGCTTGAAATCAAAAAAATTGAAAGTGAAATGTCTACTTGAACAAAGAAGTCAAGAGGAGCTGCCATTGGCCACGGAACTGAAGTTGCGACAAGAAGGAAAGAAGGATTCTGCTGCAATTGTGCGTGAGCTTATAAGTTTATCGCCTCAGAGAGGGACTGCAATGAAGACATCATGCAAAACATTCCTCCAAAGACAAAGCAGGCGGGCGAAACTTTCTCCAGATGAAGCTCTTGCTTTAATAGTGGATGAAAATCTCACAACTCACCAATATAACATTATTTGTAACAACTCCAAAATGTTACAAAGTGATCTCTATCCAGCTTACATTAAAGTAAGAACTGCTAAAGAGAAAAGTTACCCTTCAGGGGTACTTGTCACAGAAATATCAGCAGAAGTTCCACTAAAAGTTCTTGTAGACCACCACACAATCACAAAATTAGCAGAGGTTCAAAAGGATGTTTTAGTGACTGTAAATTTATTACAGAACAGTCAATTAGAACTGCGATAAAGTGGGGTTGCGATGGATCTGAACGAAGCAGATATAGGAGAAGATTTTCTGAAGATCATCAATCTGACAACCTCTTTTCAATTTTTATGGTTCCAATCCAATTGGTTACCTTAGAAGATAGAAGAATAATCTGGCATAACCCTTCACCATCGTCAACACGTAAGTGCAGACCCATAAAATTTGTTTTCACTTAGAAAGAGTGGAAGTCTTAATTGACGAAATACAAAGAATAGAGGATCAAATCAGAAAACTGACACCTACACCAATATGTTTAAATAACACTGATGTTATGGTAAGGACTACACTAATTCTCTGCATGATGGACGGCAAAGTCTGCAATGCATTTTCTTCATGTGCTTCTAATCATATATGCTATTTTTGTAGAGCCAAACCAAGTGAAATGAATGACTTGGGTTCAATTTCAGCTTAATCTGTTAATAGAGACTTCCTCCCATTTGGTTTGTCTCATCTTCATTCTTGGATACGTTTCTTTGAATGTATTCTTCATATTTCATATAGATTGCAAAAAAAGAGCTGGCAGGTACGAGGAGCAAACAATAAAAATATTGTTGCCCAGAAAAAGAAACAGGTGCAAGAAAACTTTCAAAAAGACCTAAGTTTACTTGTTGACTATCCATGACAGCAAACAGGGAACACCAATGACGGCAACACTGCTCGTAAATTTTTCAGACATGAGGACGTATCTGCAAGAATAACAGGTGTTGATGGTAACCTCCTTAAATGTTTTCATGTGATATCGGAGGTGTTAGATTCTGGATTCAAGATCTATATTGACAAATTTGAGAAATTTGCAAAATCCACGAGGGAGTTGTACGTGAACAAATATTCTTGGTACCCAATGCCAGTGAGTGTACATAAAGTGCTATGTCACTGAAAATATATACTCTCTTCTTGCATTATCCCTATTGGCCAGCTCTCGGAGGTAGCACAAGAGGCTAGAAATAAAGACAACAGATCATGCACAGAACTGTTTACAAGGAAGACATCACGAATTCACACAAATTTTGATCTGCTTCACAGACTTCTCCTTACCTTTGATCCAGTTGTTGTGAGTTTATGAGAGCCACCACCACCCCGCCCTCCCCCAAAATAAAATGCTGTTGTATAACAGGAGAAGTGCTCAATTTATTGGAGGCTGCCTTCATTGCATCTATAAACGAAGATGGTTTTGTGTATGACCCAGAAGGAAATTTGATGGCTAAGGCGGACCTTAAAAATGGCATTTATCGCCTTTCCACAGCAGACAGACACAAAATGTTGTCACTACGCTGTCAATCAACAAGCCTTTTTGTGGCATCGCAGACTACGGCACTTGAACCGTAAAGGCATGTTGCAGCTAGCAAAAGTATTGAAGGGAATGTACTGAGAAACTTTGGCCAAAGATCCACGCAAATTTTGCGTAATGGGTAAGCAAAACGAGTGGAAAATGTTCACAGGGCATTTTAGACCTGGTGCACACCTACCTTTGCGGACCCATGGAAGTACCATCCATAGGGGAAGTCAATGCTTTTTAATATTCAGGGATGACCATTTAAGGTACACGTTTGTTTATTTCCTACAGTAGAAATCTGAGGTCATAAACACTTTTAAAGAGTTCAAGTGAATGGTCAAAAACAAATGGGATGGGCCATAAAGGTACTCCGTTTGGACAATGGAAGGGAGTATGTAAATGCAGATCTGAAAATATATCTCTCTTCGCAAGGAATCATACTCCAGACAACAGTGTGGCACAGCCCGCAGCAAAATAGGGTTGCGGAGAGGACAAACAGGATGCTAGTACAGAAGAGGCGCACAATACTCCTTGATGCCAATCTGCCAAATAATATTGGGCGGAGGCAACTCTCACAGCAACATACTTGACAAATCGGTCTCCATCAAGCATCCTTGGGCACGAAACCCCTTATAAAAGCCTGGTACAAAAGACAACCTAACCTATTACACTTGAGGATTTTTGGCTGTAAAGCCATGGCACACATTCCGAAGCCACACAGAAAAGAATGGGACTCCAAGTCCAAGAAACTAATCTTCATGGGCTACTGCAAGAGCAAAAAAAGGGTACAGACTCATAAAAGAGCAGATGGGAAAAATAACCATAAGTCGAGATGTCGTGTTCATGGAACAAGAAGAAGAGAAATACACTCCACATGAAGAAAGTTTGCAGATTGTCGACACCGTGTTTATACAGGTAGATGAAGCAGAAAATCCTCGTGAAGATGAACAGGGCAGTTTCCAGGAAGAGGATGCAGAACCCTTTCAATGAGAAGAGCAACAAGAGGTGAAAACTCAAAGAGTTCAGCAAGAGGCATGGCGACAGGAGGTGCACATTCAAAGAGATCAGCAAGAGGTACGAAGATCCTCAAGACCACCTAAACCACAGGAATTGCCAGATCATGTAACGTGCTACACTGAGGGCTCCAGTATGCCAGATGGATATATTGATGCAAATAACGCACTGCAAAGTGAACACTTTGACAAATGGAAAAGTGCCATCAAGAAGGAGTTTTTGTCGCTCATAAAAGAGAGAAGTTTGAAGAAATTGACACACCTAAGGGCATAAAACCCCTAAAAACAAAATGGGTGCTAAGGGTCAAACCTAGGCAGAACAACGAGTCAGAAATTTTCAAGGCCAGATTTGTTGCGTAGGGCTGCAGACAGGTTCAAGGGGTGGATTACGAAGAAACACATTCACCTGTCATCAAATACTTGTTAATTAGATACCTCTTGTCGCTGGCAGCAAGGGAAGACCTTGATGTGGACAACATAATGAACGTGATGACTGCATACCTATATATGGACTTACAGGAAGAAATATACACAATCCCCTCAAAGAGTTTGCAAAGCTCGACAAGGTGTGGAAATTAAAAAAGGCAGTATACGGACTAAAACAGGATGGCCAAAATTGGAATAGGAAAATTGACGAGGTGTTATGAGCAAATGGTTTCACACCTTCTAATGCGGACCCTTGCTTGTATCATCTTCGCAATGGTACCAAGTTTACTGTGATAGCTATATATGTTGATGATCTGTTGTTTTTCTCCAATGACAAAAGTGCCATGCAAAACACAAATAAATTTCTGAGAGAGAAATTGAGATGAAAGACTTAGGGCCTACAACACAGTATTTGGGGAGGAAAATCAAACGAGATCGCCGGGAAGGGAAGGTGTGGATCTCCCAAGAAGCATAAGCAGAGAGAATACTCGAACAGTTCGGCATGGGTGATACCAAGCTAGAGACAATGCCCTTGAACGCTGGAATTGACCTGGAAGCAGACAGCTCTGAAGAGGTCAACATCCCATTCGAGAGGTGATAGGCAGTTTGCTCTACCTGTCGCAAGTGTCCAGGCTGAACATCTGCCAGGCAGTGAACCTACTAAGTAGGTAATACAGTCCCTACAAGAAGATACATTGGGTAAGTGTGGAAAGAATTTTTAGTTATATAAAAGGGACTTAGAGTTATAAGCTAGAATTTTCCAGGGATGGCAACAGACGGTTGGAAACATATAGTGATGTGGATTGGGGATAGAACATTAATCAAATACATTCTGTCACAGGGTCATGTTTCAAGTAGAATGGTGGTTTAATTTTGAGACACAGTAAGACAAAAGACGGTTGCTCTGTCAACATGTGAAGCTGAGTATATGGCCATGTCGTTCACTGTGCAGAGGTTATTGTGGTCGAGGCAACTGATATCAGCAATTGAACCCGGTCATGCAGTAGAGTCATTTCATGTGTTTTGTGACAATAAGGACTCCATACAGTTAGCCAAGAATGTGATTACTAATGCCAGTTCAAAGCATATAGATATCATGTACCATTTTCTCAGGCATCATGTCGACTCTGGGACAGTAAATATTCTCTTTTTTCTTTTCCAAGGATAAACAGTTTACATGCACATGAAAAATATGCACAGATGCATGTGATGTAACCTGTAGTGTAGAATTGTAACTACCTACAAACCACTCCTCCATGAAGTAGTCCAACAGTGCACTCTGGTGTGGAAATACTGAACTACTGCAAATTAAATAATTATCTTGGCTGCAAAAATCCTGAAATTATAAACTATACAGTAGCTGTTTGAGATAATGTAGATAAGCTGTAAAATTGCATCTATTAGTGTCTGAATATACTTGAGTAAGCCAGTGAAGGTATTAATAGTATCATAACACTTTAATTTTTGATAGTCATTAGTTTTGTTAATTAATTAAATCTGCTCACTCTTTTTTACTTAAACTTTAGAATTTATGAGAAACACCAGTAATGTGTCATTTCCTTACATAAAATACATTTGAAATAAAAAACGTTGCTAAGGTAGTCTCAAACCTTAATATCATGATTTGATAGCAAAACATTCTTACCAACACAAAATTTATCTATAGGTGTATATCCTTTGGAACATTTTTCACACATATCTGGTCCATCTCCCTGGCAACTGGCACATGACTTGTCACATTCTAAAACCAAAAAAAGAAACAACATTGATAATACAATTATTAACTTAAAATTTATCAGTTACTAGTTATAAAAAAAATTACACTGAATATTTGCTCCCATTCACACACCATTCAAATTTGTATACAAATTTTAAACTTTCAGAAAAATAAAAATGTTACAGTAGTTTTTTTTTGACAAAGTAACCAATGACTTAAGAACTTAGCTTAATAAAGTAATGTAAAATAACTTGAAATCTGGTCATTGCATTACAATTTCTAATATTTTTTAAAAATAATAATTTGATGGATGTTGTGGGCTCAGGAGCAGGTATCAGATTTTGAAAGTTTGTGGTGATAGATTTAAGGAGGCTTGTTTAGGTTAATTTGGGTAATAAGGGCGCCAGCTCAGTTGAGCAGAGAATCTTCTCTAGGGGCAGGCCGTTCGCCCACATGGCTGCTCCTGAACTCACCCCACGCAGACGATGACGTAGTATTAATAAGAAAGTATTCCTGTATGCCAGTCTAGTGAGGATGTAGGCCACCTTGTATGATGCTAATTTCCAAGTGTGATTGTTACAGCTATCTCACAAGCCAACAGAACTTACATGCCCAATGATAACGTCACTTAGGAGGTGCAGTAGTTCAGTGGGTAGATTACCCAAAATTACATGGCAGTGAAGCGGCCAGCAGTAAAATAAAACACCATTTATAGCATAGATTCTTTAACTTACTGCTATGACTCTCCTGAGGTACTTACACTGAAGAGCAAAAAACTGGTACACCTGCCTAACATCGTGTAGGGCCCCCATGAACATGCAGAAGTGCCGCAAGACGATGTGGCATGGACTCTACTAATGTCTGAAGGTATGCAGGTGGCAATTCACACCATGAATCCTGCAGGGCAGTCCACAAATCCATAGGAGTGCGAGGCAGTGGAAATCTCTTCTGAACAGCACGATGCAAGGCATCCCAGATATGATCAATCATGTTCATGTCTGGTGACTTAGGTGGCCAATGGAAGTGTCTAAAGTCAGAAGAGTGTTCCTGGAATCGCTTGGTAGCAACTCTCGACGTGTTGGGTGTCGCATTGTCCTGCTGGAATTGTCCACATCCATCGGAATGCACAATGGATATGAATGGCTGCAGGTGATCGGACAGGATGCTTACGTATCTGTCACCGGTCAGAGCCGTATCTAGACTTATCAGGGGTCCCATTTCATGCCAACTGCACACCCCCCATACCATGACAAGAGCCTCCACCAGCTTGAACAGTCCCCTGTTCACATGTAGGGTCCATGGATTCATGAGGATGTCTCCATACCCGTACACGTCCATCCGCCCGTTATAATTGGAAACGAGACTCGTCAGACCAGGCAGTGTGTTTCCAGTCATCAAGAGTCCAATGGTGGTGTTGGCGGGCCCAGGCGAGGCGTAAAGCTTTGTGTTGTGCAGTCAACAATGGTACATGAGTTTGCCTTCGACTCCGAAAGCCCATATCAATGATGGTCCGTTGAATAGTTCACACGCTGGCACTTGTTGATGCCCCACCATTGAAATCTGCGCCCATTTGAGGAAGGGTTGCAAGTTTGTTCANGTCCGTTGAATAGTTCACACGCTGGCACTTGTTGATGCCCCACCATTGAAATCTGCGCCCATTTGAGGAAGGGTTGGAAGTTTGTTCACAATCTTTTTCCGGCCGCAGCGATGTCGAAGATGTGATATTTTACCGGATTCCCGATATTCACGGTACACTCGTGAAAGGGTCGTACGCGAAAATTCAAACTTTATCACTACCTCGGAGATGCTATGTCCCATCTCTCGTGTGCCGACTATAACACCACGTTCAAACTCACTTAAATCTTGATAACCTGCCATTGTAGCAGCAGTAGTAACCAATCTAGCAACTTTGCCAGATGCTTGTTGTCTTATATAGGCCGTGCAGACCGCATCGCGTTACTCTGATTGGTTCCATACCTCTGTTATTTGCATACGCACGCCTATACCAGTTTTTTTNCATCGCGTTACTCTGATTGGTTCCATACCTCTGTTATTTGCATACGCACGCCTATACCAGTTTTTTTTTGGCTTTCCAGTGTATAGCCCTGGTAAAAAGAAAGCTTAAGAATGTGAAGTGATTCTTAAAAATCCCTCGCAGCACATAACGTAAATGATCACAGTTAAAACGCCCATCTATCTTAATGTTATAGTACTGCGATCTATAAGGCCAACAATTCCTCGCGCATCAAATGTGACGTGCATGCTTTCTGTTGTGCAGCATATACCTATGAGACTTTAAACGGTGACCCCATAATTTTATTGTAGAAACGTATGTAGAAAAGTATATAGAAAAGTACAGTGCACGCACCTTAGGTAATTTAGTTGATTTATATCAAATACTAACATTTTAAGATATAATGGCATGAAAATACAATTTTTGGCCACGTTGAAGGGTTTAAATAAAATATTTCCTATACTTCTGTATACGCAATATCCTGAAAGTACCCAAATTACATGAATTTTTTTTTTACAAAAACAAATTGTGAATTCATTACTAGATTCTTAAAAAATTATGTGATTCAAGCGTTCTGAAGCACATTCAACATGTATGTAAGCAGGCCCCTTAAAATGTTTCTCTACAACAATAAACACAAAGCTCAGAAGCCCCTATAACAAGCCAGTTTGAAGTGCTCTCAGNCCTTAAAATGTTTCTCTACAACAATAAACACAAAGCTCAGAAGCCCCTATAACAAGCCAGTTTGAAGTGCTCTCAGAAATCTCAAATTCTACACACTCTACTCGCGGTTTCCAATCAAACATTTGGAAAATAACCACATGAATGACGTGATTGGTTGTTTCCTAAATTTGCCATGTATTAGCGTTTTATACTTGTGTTTACANCTTAAAATGTTTCTCTACAACAATAAACACAAAGCTCAGAAGCCCCTATAACAAGCCAGTTTGAAGTGCTCTCAGCAATCTACACAATACTCTATTCGCGGTTTCTTCACACTTTCCAATCAAACATTTGGAAAATAACCACATGAATGACGTGATTGGTTGTTTCCTAAATTTGCCATGTATTAGCGTTTTATACTTGTGTTTACATAAAAGTACCTTATTTTTGGTTAAACTTACCTTTTCCTATATTTTATTTATTAATATCATATTCCGTTTATAATTAATACAAAATAAAAAAAAGAGAAAATAGCCAAGTTGGTAAGGTAACTCAAAAAATAAATATAGGCAAAATAATTCTAGATTATAGAATAACGTTTAAGTTTTCATTAAATTTTCATAATTTATAGTACGCATGTTCATTTCCAAGTGAGTTTTTTTGTGACAAATATGTGTTGTATAAGATCAATAATAATATTATAAAATTTAATGAATGAAAATACCTCAGTGGCAGTGAAAGATTTTGTCAGAGCTTAACAGAATGCAATGGTGGGAGAAACGGAAAAACCCAGAGAAAACCCACTGGCCAGCAGCAATGATCATTACGTTTTCCACTTGCGAAAAATCTGAGGTCTACCCCGCCGAGAATCAAACACGGATCGCCATGGTGGGAGCCAAGTAAAGTATCTCAGTACTAGGCTTATTAGATATACAGAAGTTTTCTATATACTATAGACATAGCCAAGACTGCTCTTTATAGTTGCAAGTTAATTAATGTGTATTATAACCAGGCATTTTGTTTAAGTTATAGATAAAATGACTTCTGGTTCGGATAAATGTTATGGTGAGCTATGTTTATGTTTAAGTGTTGTAGCTTGCAAAAATTTTACTGACAGATTTCCATAGCATAGAAATACACACATTTATCAAAATAAATCATATTTTTTAGAGAAAATTATTATTTTACAAAAGTAACCTCATTTTTGCTATATAATTGTGTACTGAAAGTAAAACCATCTTAATTCATTAAGTTTATTATGTGAATGGTCGTTTCACAGGACGAACTGACACAAATACTCTTGGGGAGCAGAAATTCCCTTAAGAGACTCTCCTGCAGCATGGCATTGTCCACCACTTTGATTAGAAACTATGTCACTCTAATAAAAGATGAAATTTCCTACTTGCCAATCAAAGTATAATTATATTTTACATCCGAGTTAATGCAAGTACAAAACAAACAGCAGTGTCTAAATAGTGATTTAATTTTCTTTTAAGAAATAATTAATATGGAAAAGTAATAAAGTTATGACATTGTACACAGGCATTACACGAAACAAAAATTTCCATGCCTATTCTACATAATTAATAATATTTTCCAACATACAAACAGTAGTCAGTGCTTTAGGATGATTGTATTACTCGGTGATTACACAGACATTAAAAATTCTAACTTTCTTTTCTGAACGGCCGGAAGCGAGGTCCTCACAGAAACTGAAAGCGCTCACATTTAAAAAACCGAAAGCACTCACATCAGTGTGTAAATAGGAAGTGTGTATCCAAGCCCCCAATCCATATGCAGATAACCAATCACCACACTGTGTGTAACGAAAATCGACAAGAGCACTTCCTGACATAACCTAGCTGCACTAAGCATTTGAATCTCTACGGTCATTACGAGGACTCTCTCAGAAAATTATAAAATTTGACCACTGAGCCGGATGCATCTCTTTGACTTCAAAACCGTGAGATTTCCTTCAGAGGAACTGACTGAGGTCCTCGCAACGTTCAAGGTCCTCACAGCACCATCAGAAATTCATAGATACGTCCTCGCATGCTACCTTAAACATATACACACACAAATTGCTTGGCTGACTAGTGAATTATTTTGTAAGTGATTCCACAAAGATTTTGTTTCATCAGTGAAAAGTCACCTGCGGTCACTTAGGCCAGGAAAAAGGCTATACTGATACTTGACCACTGCCCAGCAGATCTTGCTGACTTACTGCAGTCAAGAGATGGAAAAATAAAACTTATATTTTGGCCTAAAAATACTACAGCACTGATCTAGCCACTAGACTAGGTTTTTTTTTTTTAGAGAATTTAAAGCACACTATCACTGACAATTGCTCAGAGTAATAGTAAACACTGATGATGAAATATAAGTTGATACCTGCCCAATGCTATGGTTTATAAGTAGGAATTGATTCTGCTCTCGGCGTAAGGCGCCAGCAATGGATGCTAGCTCTCAGTGTTAGGGCATAGGAATGTGTTGACGTTACTATCCCTAGGTCCAATTTACCAAATAAATTCACCTTCTTTGCGAGTTAACATATGTCAGTTTTATTTATGCTTAACAGGGTCACTTCTACATGAACACACGAGACAACTCTCCCCTCCCCTTTTTCTACGTAGGCTACGTATGGCTTGACGTGGCGATTTGCGTCGTGGGGAGCAAGATTCTTCACACTTCCTGTATGACTCTACTTATCTGACTCGAGGCGCTGGACTTCTCTCGGCCGGCGACCTCTGGACCTCTTCGTCACTCGGTAGGCAGACTGGGACGTCTGGGCTGCGACAGGTCCTCCCGATCGGCGTTGGCGTCTCGACGCCTTCTCGAACTCGTTCCTCCTGACTTCGATCCGCACTCCTCGATTCCCGTCGGCCGACTGCCTTGGCGTCTCGACACCTCCTCTCGTACTGGCTCTGCTCCGCACACCTCGCTTGACGTCCTCCGACTGACATTGACGTCTTGATGCATTCTCGCGAACTTGTTTTTGCCGGCTCCGGTCCACACTCCTCGCTTGACGACGTCTGACTGATCTGGTTCCTGCCTCTTCCTCCCGTTTTTGTAAGCTCATTCGCCATATTGAACTGGCATCATCTCCGCACGTGGCCGGGCTGCTCGCAGCGTCCCCTGGGTCGTAAAACACGTGTTCGGCGCTTCGGTTCTCGCACGTGTTTCTTCCGCTGCCTCCGGCTATCGCATCGCTCGCCTCATCTCTGCACGTGGCCGCGCTGCTCACCGCGTCCTCTGGGTCGTAAAACACGTGTTCGGCGCTTCGGTTCTCGGACGTGGCCGGGCTGCCCGCCGTGTCCCCCGGGTCGTAAAACACGTGTTTGGCGCTTCGGCTCTTGCACGTGGCGGAACACTTGGCAGCCTCTTGGTGGGTGCCTGTGGTTCTCCTGCCTCTGGATATTGTGCCGCTATTATTCCAGCACTCTTGCCAAAAGCTCTCATTGTTTATTGTGGTAGCCAGCCTGGGACAGAGGCAGCCGATGGTGTGAGCTCAGCATCCCCGGCAGCTGCGAGATGCAGCTGTGCCTGCCTTCCTCCACATGTGGCCTCTACGCCACGTGTTCATTCCGCCGAGCCATCCTGGCGTCATTCTTCCGGCACGTCCGCCAAACCCTTAGTATTTATTGCGGTCGTCCACCTGCGAGTTTTGCCAGAGTGTGTCTTCTGACAAATAAATATCTTTAGGGATGCGGGATGCGTCAAAGTTTACTTAAAATCTGCCACGCTCAAGGTGGTTACGTATTCCATAGGACTAGCGTGGGAAAGTATTATCAGGAAACCATTCAGCATTTCTGGAAAAATTGTTTGTTGGCTGTTAGCAAGAAAAAGAATTCTTAACAGTTAATTTGCTGACAGTGATGTACAGTCTGCACATCTTATTGTAGACTCTAGCATGACTTTGGATAACCTGGTCAGTTGAGCTGACTGCGACAGTAGTGAGCCTGCATCTGAGACTGTCAGCAAACAAGACATTATTGCTGCTGTACAGAACAAAAATGATGATGGTGATGACAAATGTTAAAGTAATGGAGATGAATCAGAAGTCCCGACTGTAAACCATGTCATTCACAATATTGACAAAGTCATTTCATGGTTAGAAAAACAAAATGAACCTAATCGTGTCCCTTTACTTCACCTGGTGAACATTACATGTCTAGCAGAACAGAAACACAATGCATTAATTCATCCAACAAAAATTTCCAACTTTTTTAACACAAAAGAAAATTTTTTTAAAATTATTTTAATGTAACTTTATTCTGATATGTTGTGTTCCTCTGTTATAAATTTTACACTAACTGTAAGAATTTGTATTTTGGTGCTACTGACAATACGCCAGATTGATATATATCGACAGGCAATAACAATAGAAGGGATCCCTTGATGTAGCTCTCTAGTTGATAATTACTAAATAGTTTCTCAAACATTTATAGTGACTACTTATTACACACAGTGTGTACATCCATATGGGGTGACACCAACGTGATGCAAAATGCAACAACTTGCTGACAACGACATAATATTGTTAGTGGTGGTTTCTTGGTTGAACAGCGAGTGTCCAACATCATATATACGAGACAGTGTGTGAAACAACCTATCATTAGTGCATGTACTGACAGCATCAAGTAAATAAGGAAAATTCTGCACCCCGGCAAAAAACTGTGAGTACAGCTTCCTACACTCTTTACGCTTAGCCAAAAATGGAAATGTCTTGAGTTAGATGGAGGAGTAAAAATGTTCAAGGAAGTGTCTCATGTTGCGATAAAAATACCGGTATTTTGTGAATGAATGTCAATGTCTGGTTTATTCAAGTGGAGTCCCAATTCCTAACAGCTAATATTACCAACTAAGTTACAAAATACCACTAGGTTGTAGGCTCCCTCGATAGCTAGCTGGCGGAAATGGTTTCAGACCTAATAACCACATCACTTACAAGTCACGCTACACAGATCTCCAGAAATGGCTCATCAGAAAATTTGCAGGAACAGAACAGAACAAAGCAAAGCAAAGCATTTATTAACAGAGAATGATCTCGGGGACAGAAAACCACCATGCTTATTACGAGAAATGCAAATGCTCACTGGAGACAATATTAAGGATGATTTTCTTAGAACACTGTTTCTACAACACCTTCCTGCTAGTGCTCATGCTATATTAACATCTAGCTGCGAATCCCTTGATGCACTTGCTGTTATGGCAGACAAACTCTTGTGTACAACAAAGCCCCAATGGATGATGTCCGTAAGGTGGATATGGTAGATACGAACCACAACTGTGGAAGGAATCGCCTGTCTGGGGCAGCAGGTAGCTTCCTTAACCGCATCCATCCAACAATTGACAGCTCACGAATACTGTAGAAACAGGTCTTGTTCACAGGATAGGCAGCCACAATTTTACATTTGTTGGTAACATCATAAATTTAAGGCAAATGCACAAAAATGTAAAAAAAAACCCTGCAAATTTAAGCTCAATGGGGGAAATGCTTAGGCCCACCACTGATAGCAGCAGGTGGTGTTGCGTCTGAGTAATGCAGCTTGTTTCTCACAGATGCTGTTACTGGATACTGATTTCTCATATATTCTGGTGCAGAAATTTCTGTNCAATTAGTGCATGAAAGAGACAATTTCTTTACTAATGAATTGTATGTGGCTAATGGTACAATCATTAAGACCCGACTTACGGTGAGCAGCTACTTCGCCTAGAGCTAGGCTTACACAGATTGTTTTGTTTACCTTTCTTAATAGTGAGTGTGCAAACGCCTATCATTGGTGCTGATTTTTTAAAGCACTTCAATCTTCTTGTTGATGTGAAGAACAGGCGGTTATTAGACAGTGTTACTTCCCTGTTATTAATTGGTACGTTGGCTACTATAGGCTGTTCACAGTAAAATGAGCACTTTTGAAGCCCTAGTTAGTTTTTTCCTTCAGCCATTTTTTATCATTTAACTACCATTTTAAACAAATAGCCATCTAAGTAATAAACAAAGTCTGTCAACCAGCTGGTTCAGGTAATCAGAAAAAAGGTAGGCTGCATCTTAAATTTCTTGTCAACTTCTCTACTTTCTACATGCTTCGGCAGCCTAGTGGTCAAGTCGCTTGACTGGTGACCCAAGGGTGGCGGCAGGATCAAAACCACCTTCTTCCAGCATTTTTTTAACTTCTTGTACCAAATTAATGTGGTAAGGACAAGAGTCCCGCCTATCTTACATCGGAATTAAACCTTAAGCACTGATGCCGGATACATCAGTGCCTCCAGCAGTCAATATTGGAAATTAAAATGGCAGACACTGATGGTAATCTGGCAGATGATGAGAGAAACTAAGATAGCAGACAACAGACAGTGCTGGTATCATTCATCTTGTCTACTGGGGTTGGTCGTCATCTGTTGTTCTTTGCACTCTGGCAGATGATGAGAGAAACGAATATGGCAGACAACAGTGTTTCTCTTATCATCTGCCAGAGTGCAAAGAACAGCAGACGATGACCAACCCCAGCAGAAAAGATAAATGATACCAGCACTATCTACAAGACAATTCCAGAAAACAAGATGGCAGATGAAAATAGGATGGCCGTACACAGGAAACAAACAGAATGGCAGATTCGAGTCGAAAACCAAATGACGGACTCAAAAACAAGATAGCGGATGTTACTGAAAACAAAATGGCCAACTCATAAACAATATCAAAGTCATCCAAGATGGCAGAAAACCAAATAGCAGAATCCAAGATGGCAGACTGCTTCTGCTCTATCCCGTGGACCCTGTTGCGCTTGAATTCCAATAATCCTACTAATGACGGGACTGATTATTCAGACAACGTTGATCAAGAAAATAAATTTCATTAATGCCCAGTAAACACTCTGAGCATGTGGAATGCAAGACTTTGCTAAAACATGACATACTGTAGACTGTTCACAGTAAAGTGAGCACTTTTGAGGCCCTAGTTACTTTTTCCTATCAGCCATTTTTTTTATCCTTTAAACACCTATTCAAATAAATATTGACATGTAAGTAATAAACACAGTGTGTATATTTCACCACACTCAGAAGTTAATGCCTAAGACTAAAATAAAATATATTTATTGCANCTATCTATTTACAATGGGAAGGACTATGATGCCAAGTTCCTTCCGAAAGAATACAGATGTTTTCTAAAACCTACACAAGCTGTTTTACAATTGGCACAAGCAATTGTAAATTCCTATCGGAATATAACAGCATATAAGTGGTTTTCTTCTAAGTTTCTGACGAACTACGCAATCGAAGCCTTACTTACGTTGGGACACTAAAGATAAACAACAAAGAAATACCAGCTGTTTTCCTCCCAAACAGAAATAGACAGGAAGGCAGCAGTATCTATGGCTTCACAAATCACATGACACTTCTCCAGGACGCCTACAGGGAGGATCCATTACGCAAGATGCGTCGTAGAAATTTCAGGGGGGAAGATGTAGGAATGGTTTTTAAAAATCATGTGTTTAAAGGGATGCTTCTGTATAGAGAAAAGAGTGAGGACTGATTTGGATGGGAGGAAAAGGAAGACAAGTCATTGGAAATTATTGGCTTTGCCCCTAGGGGTGAGTGGATGGCCGAGGGGAAGGAAAGGGGGTGTTGGGTTCGAGGAAAAGGCGCAAAGTAGCCATGTGCGCGTAAACTACTACTGCTCACCCCCTGTTTTTCAGGAATCGGCCGGTACCAACCCAATTCCACCACACCCATGTCTAGGGAGGTTCCCGTCAGTCACATACAGTTCACGTGAACGTGAAGGTCCATTGTTTCGAGTTGTGCGGAACTTTTGGACATACATATTTTTACGATAGTGTTTTCCAGGGAAGTTAAAGATGCAGGTTTTTTTGCGAGAATGTAAATGTAATCATGCCTAAAAAAACAGAAAATTTTAAGTGCAAATGTCTAGCTAGAATTAATGTGCAATGGAATAATAAGACAGAACAGGTGGTCGGAACATTGCAGGGAAAAGCACACCTACAAAACTAAAAATAATTTCAAAGTAAAATACAAAATTATAGAGTGTAAGTATGGTGATAGCTGGAAGCCTTATGTCCAGAAAACAGTGGGAATCGTGCTGGACCTTGCCGCTGGATGGTGGGTTTTTCGGATATCTCATGTTTTCCCCTGCTCTTGCATTCTGATTCTCATCAGCTCTCCAGATGTTGATGTCAAGAGTCGCCCAAACCTCTCTCAGACATAGCTTAAATCAGGCCCGTCCAACATACGGCCCCCGGGCCACCATCCGGCCCGCGTAGGCCCTACATCCAGCCCGCGAGCTAGTTAAAATTTTTAAAGTCATAGCATAGATAGATGATGACATATAATAGACAAATATTGCGCAAACAATCTTTAAAAAGTCTCTTAGATAATATGTTTATTTTATCGACTACGAATAATATTCACATGTTTGTAGGCAAGTAAATAATGTTTACCTACGATTTATAAACAATAACACGAACTGCGCTTCGTAGGTATCAAATCCGCGCGTGCACTGAGACGCGCCCCACCCTCTCACCTCACCTTCGCGCTCGTAGCACCGCCGCCGTGTCGCTCGCTCAAAGTCACTTGGCCGGCAAAGTTTGTCACGACGCGAGTAATTACTTATTTGGTTTGTTTTGTTCGATCGCGATTGTGTTTCATTTGTAAATTAATAGTGAATGAAGTTTCTTGTAGTGAAAAGTGGTGAATAAACGTAGGTACTTAATTTAAATCTTAACAAATAGATGAAGTATATTTATTTAATTACGGTTAACGATTGTCTTTTGTTATCCATACCTACATTGTTTGAGTAAATTTTGAGATACATATTTACTTAAGTAGGTGCATAATTTTGTGTTGTCTTATGGTTGTTTCAGATCAGGATGTCAACAGAGAAAAAGCGTAAAGTTGACACAGAATGTCGAATATTTAAAAACAGTTGGACTGAAGACTTTTTTGTCACAGAACATAATGAAAACATACTGTGTCTTATATGTAATCACAAAATAGCAGTTTGCAAGGAATACAATGTTAGGCGGCATTATTCTACAAAACACGCTTCTAAATACGATACGTACAAAGGTCAAATTCGAGTCGATAGTGTAAATTCGTTGAAGCTAAATATGATCGGTCAACAGGCGTTGTTCAAAAAACCAAAAGAAAACTCCGAGACAGTTACAAAAATTAGTTTCATGATAGCAGAAGCTATTGCCAAACGAAGTAAACCCCTATCTGACGGAGAATTTGTCAAGGAGTGTTTGGAGATATTTACATCGGTAGCGTGTCCGGAGCAGAAAGCAGTAGCTAAAAATATAAGCTTGTCACATCAAACCATAGCAAGAAGAATTGATGACATGGCCATAGATATTGAATCATCTTTAAAAACACAATTGAAGAAATGCGTTTTTTACAGTTTCGCTCTCGACGAAAGTACTGATATGTCGGATACGGCGCAGTTGGCAGTTTTCGTGAGAGGAGTGACAGAAGACTATACCGTGGTCGAGGAATTACTTGATTTGCGTCCAATGAAAGATACAACGACAGGAAAAGATATCTACGAAGAAGTAAAGAGTTGCATAGAAAAATATGAACTTCAAATCGAAAACCTTTGCGGCATTACTACAGACGGTGCACCAGCAATGACAGGAAGAGTAAATGGTTTTGTGGCTTTACTGCGGAAGAGCATCAAACACATGTTTATCCAGCATCATTGTATTATTCATCAAGAACAGCTATGTTCAAAAGTTCTTGAACTGAAGCACGTGATGGATAAAGTAGTGCGGACCGTTAATTTCATACGCGCAAGAGGACTCAATCACAGACAGTTCCAAGCTTTTCTATCTGACGTAGGTTCAGATCACGAAGACATAGTGTACTTTAGTCGCGTTCGCTGGCTCAGCAGAGCAACCACACTGAAGCGATTCTATTCGTTGCTTGATGAAATAAAAACTTTTCTTGAAAATAAAGACCAAGAATTTAGTTTTTTAACTGATGAGCAGTGGTTGGCTGATCTGGCTTTCCTGGTAGACATAACTAAATACCTCTCTGATCTTAATCTAAAACTGCAAGGAAAAGATCAACTATGTACGCAGTTATATGAACATGTTCAAGCTTTCACAAAGAAGCTCCTATTATTGGAGAAACAGCTGGAACAAAAGCAGTTGGCTCATTGGGAGACCTTGTCTTCAAGAAACCAAGAGACGTTGGAGTTAGGCAAGTACGCATCATTACTGCAGAGGTTGAGGAATGAGTTTGATGAGAGATTCGCAGACTTCAAATTACAACTGCCCACCATGAAAGTCTTCCAAAATCCCTTTGATGTTGAAGTTGAAAGCGCCAGGCTAAACCTACAGTTGGAATTGATTGAAATACAAAGCAATTCTCTTCTAAAAACCGCATACGATGGTTGTCTTCCGAATGGGTTGGTTGAATTTTACAAAAAGTATGTTGACCAAAAACAATACCCAAACATGACCAAATTAGCTCTTCAACAAATTTCCTTATTTGGTAGTACATATACTTGTGAACAGCTTTTTTCCCGCATGAAACACAACAAATCCAAAACAAGATCATCATTATCAGACATCCATCTTACAGGCATTCTGCGCATAGCCACATCTAAAATATCAGCTGACATAGATGCCCTGAGTAAACAAAAAAAATTTCAGGTATCTCATTAGATTGGTTTTGATTTATTTAAGTGTAAGCATTGTAAAACTAAGGTTTTCTTTTTAATAAATTATCCATATTGCATAATATAAAAAATTCCGTTTTATTTACATTTATTAATATTTTAAAGCTCACTTTGCTATTGGGTATTTCTTTTGGCCCGCTATGGTTACAAACATGCTTGACCTGGCCCGCCGCAAAATTATGTTGGACAACCATGGCTTAAATGGTCTGCATAAGAAAAGATATTTATTTTTGTCTTTATTGTTGCAACTCTGGAATAACTTGCAGTCTTGCATGACTTAATGAAAGATTTAAAAACAGTTAAGGTAGTTCAAAGTTGTGCCTCCCTTAAACCTCTCTGACTTAAGATTTGTTTGGGATTTTTACAAGTGTTTGGGATGCTCTTTTANAAAGTTGTGCCTCCCTTAAACCTCTCTGACTTAAGATTTGTTTGGGATTTTTACAAGTGTTTGGGATGCTCTTTTAAATTTCCTGTTGGTCACCATCATGACAGAATAGTTGGGCTGGTAAATGCTATTTTTGTTCTTCCCCAACACCATCTCAAGGCTGGAATGTATGTCATTTAATTCCCCCTCCCCCTTATCTTTTCANTATTTTTGTTCTTCCCCAACACCATCTCAAGGCTGGAATGTATGTCATTTAATTCCCCCTCCCCCTTATCTTTTCAAAACTCTGACTGTCATGGCCCTACTTCATCCCTTTTACCCCTTCTCGTACCCCCTTCTCCAAATTCATTCAAGCCATTTGCATCCTGTGAAAATAGAGTTACATTTTTTGCTTGTTATAACTCATACATCATTTGAGTGCAGAATTCTTTGTTGATTTTCATATTTTTGGCTAAGGATTGAGCTTTAATTTATATTTTTTAATTGCACAACTTGGGTTAAAATTGCTAACAGCAACATAGTCATAAAAGTTTAAAAGGGAAATTTTTAATGAATATTATTGTATATCTTTTTAACTTTGAAAATTTCATTGATATGATTTGTATACATGTAAACAGTGCTATGATTTTGCTTGATATATTTCAACTTATACACTTCATTTCAGATTTTCCGGAACTTTTAGTTAATTTTAATTTTTTTGCTTAGGGTCAGGGTTTAATTTATGTGTTTTTATTGCATACTATGTATTGCAGTCAAGTATAGTTTACTATCATAATGTAAACAATTGTCTTGGATGTGTTTAAATACACATATCTGAGAAATTAAAAAGTTAAGTTTTGTGCTCGCTCCACATCAAACATTGCAAAATCAAGTGGACTCAGCCAATCATAAAAAACTAAAGACATTTTACTCTGTTTTGCAAAAATTTGGACACACTATAAAAATATTGTTTGGAAAAAAACATTATCATACATGATTATACAAGCAAATCAATGTAGAATGAAATATGCCTCTGGTCTGTGGTGTGGGCACATGCGTACGTAGTGTGCACCAACAACCACCAAAAAAGATGGGAAAAGGTTGGGGGGGAGGGGGGTTCCTTGCATCATACTGTCAAGGCGGGTAGGCACCCCTGTTTATTGACTATTATTACAAATTAGAGGGCTTTCAAAAGTGCTCACTTTACATGTATAGCCTATAGCAGGGATGGCGAACCAATGGCACGCGTGCCATTGATGGCACGCGAAACAATATTTTGGGCACGCCACGCCACGGATCAAAAGGTTTGCATTTTAGTTTAAAATAACAAAGTTCACTATGACGTATTGATGCATTCTGCATCCCGAGATATATTTTTCCGTCAGCAGGCACACACTGTCGAAACTCGCAACGACAAGGAAACGCGAACAGCCGCCATAAACCAGCTAAGGGTTCGGCGAGCGTGCCAGAAGAATGACGCCAGGATTCCGCCGCGACGAGACGGCACAGCCTCTTGCAGCTGCGTCGAAAACGTTAAAAGGTTTCACAGCCCACAGCTGCATTTCTCTCGCAGGCTGGCTACTGCCAAAAACCAGCTAATAGCTTTGGCGAGCGTGCTGGAACAATAACACCAGAATTCCGGGAAGGAAGGAACACGTGTGTCTCGCAGCGGAAAGGGGGACGCTAAGCCCTATACAACTGGGGCCGGGTATCCCACTCGAGCACGTGGTGGGCGAAGCCATAAAACTTTAATGCCAAAATCGCCGGCGCCGCTGAGACCACGTGCGGATAGCCGCAGCGCCGAACACGTGTTTACGACCAAGGGCGCGGCGTTCAGCCCCCAGCCACGTGCGAGATGAGGCGTTTTAATATGGCTAACGGGCTAATAAAACGGCGGAGGAGCAGACGAGAAGAGGTCAGTTCTACCACAGACGCGGAGGGAGTGAGTCGGCGTACGCGAGTCGAGGAAAGAGGAGTGGAGCCGGGAGGAGTGGAGTTCGAGAGAAGGCATCACGACGCCAAGACCAATCTGCGAGGAACTGTCGCAGCCTCCCGACGAGGTGACGAAGCAGCCCCGAGTTCGACACCGGAGCGGAGTCAGCCCCAGCCGAGAGACGAACCAGCGCCTCGAGACAAGCTAAGTAGAGACATGCAGCAAGTGTGAAGAACCTTGTTAAGCGAAAAATAAAACGACATACGTGAACTCTCAAGGAAGTTCAAATTCATTTGGTAAATTTGAACTACGAACAGTAGTGTCAACATATTTACACGCCCTATCACTGAGGACTAGCATCCATTGCTGGCGCCCTACGCAGAGAGCAGATACAGACTTATACGCCATAGCGCAAATAGGGAGGTATCAGTATTATATTAGGAACGAACGCGCGCGAGTGATCCTACGGACCTACGCTAAGGAGTGAACGGGTGCGGTGCGCGGGGCGGCGGGCGGAAAGCGCGCTCGTTTGTTATTGTCTTGCCTTAGTTACGTCGTGGACTACAATTGCTAATGACGCATAGTTTGTTGACGTTTTCGTTCGTTCAATTTCGTTGACACAACTGTATTTTAAAGTTGATTTTTAACTATTATTTACCATGGCTAGTTCAGCAAAAAAACAAAAAGGGCAAGATAGTAAGTGTAATAGAGAATTTCAAACTTGGTGGACTGAAAAATATGGCATGATAAGTAAAGGCGACAAAGCGGTGTGTGTTTTATGTTCTGGTACAGTGGTATGTAGAACATCGTCTGTAAAACGGCATTTTGAAACAAATCACAAATCTCTTAGTCAAAAAAGCGAACCAGTGCAAAAGGAATTAATTGCAAGTGCAATGAAAGACAGAAATAAACAGTCAACGTCTATGATTAAATATGTTGGCAAAAATTGTCATACGAGCGCGGCAAGTTACTCGGCTGCAAATGTCATTGCTCGGCATAGTAAACCTTTTCAAGATGGAGAGTTTTTGAAGGAAGCCTGGTTAGCATGCGCGCCCTCACTTTTTGATGATTTCGATAATAAAGATAAGATAATTCAGCGCATTAAAGATACTCCTCTATCTAGAAATACAATAAAGGAAAGAATCTTAAAACTGGCCGAAAATATAACAGATCAACAAAAAATTGACATTAACTCCGCTCCTTTTATATCGCTATGCATTGACGAAAGTACTGACATTACTAAATCTGCACGTTTAGCTGTTTTTGCTCGATATTGCGTAGGAAACATCATTAAGGAAGAATTAATTGCGATAACATCGTTGCTAACAACTACAAAGGGCACAGATATTTGTACGGCTGTTAAAAATTCGCTTGCTGAGAAAGAAATTGATTTTAAAAAAATTGTTTCAGTCACAACTGATGGTGCTCCAAGTATGGTGGGCAAAAAAAATGGTTTCATAAGTTTATTTCAAACAGACGTAGGACATTCGATTCTTGAATTCCACTGCATAATTCACCAACAAGCCTTGTGTGCTAAGAGTGGTTTAACATCTCTTGATAAGGTAATGGCGGTAGTCACAAAAATAGTCAACCTCATATCGTCGCACGCTTTAAATAAGCGAAAGTTTGATGCTTTGTTGAATGAAGTCAACTCGGTATATAATGGCTTACTGATGTATAATAATGTTCGCTGGCTGAGCCGCGGGAACGTACTTCAAAGATTTGTTGACTGCTTGGAAGAAATCAGACTGTTTGTGCAAAATGAGGGAAAAATTGAACAATACCCAGAGTTGTTGGATGTTATGTGGCTTTCAAAATTGATGTTTTTTACAGACATATGCCAACATTTCAATGAATTGAACGTAAAGCTTCAAGGCACAAATAAAACAATTATCGTCATGATAGATCTCATTCGCGCTTTTGATGCTAAACTACATGTTTTCAGGAACGATATTACTACAAAAAACTACAAGTATTTCCCAAACTTGAAAAAAAATTTCAACCATTTAGATATACATGAGAAACCAGGTGGAGAAGTAACTGAAGAATTTATTTCTGTAATTGATTCTTCAATCAAGGGATTCTCAGCGAGATTTTCTCAGTTCAGAGAATTATCGGAAACACTAAAGTTTATTATGTACCCTGATGTGACTTCATTTGATAAACTGAATTTGTCCCCATTCGATTGGTTGGAAATTGAAGAATTTGAAATGCAGCTGATTGATTTCCAGTCTAGTTCAATATGGATTCAAAAATTTACTGAAGCAAGGAAAGAGTTGAAATTAATTGAAAGAGAAAGATTGTCAAGCAATATAAGTAAAAATGCCAGTATCAAAATTTTGGAAACATGGAATTCGTTTCCAGACACATTTAACTGTTTGAAGAAGCTGGCTCGTGCTATTTTAACCATATTTTCATCTACCTATGCCTGCGAGTCATTATTTTCAGAGATGAATAACATTAAAGACTCGCTTAGAAACCGTTTGACAGATGACTCCAGTTCAGCATGCATTCTGCTAAAAGTAACATCTTACAACCCTAATATAAATTATTTGTCATCTAATCTGCAACAACAGAAGTCACACTAATGTAATTTGAATTATGCGTACAACTGAAACATTTATTATTTGACATTGCAAAATGTATTTTTGGTAGTAAATAAAGAGTTTTGAGTAGATAGTGTTTAGTATTATTATTTTTCTAATAATCACTAAGTTAAAATTATCTGACGGCACGTCTATGGCCTCATCGAACATTTCTTTAGAAAAAATGGCACGCTGATACATAAAGGTTCGCCACCCCTGGCCTATAGCATTAAGTAACTACAGAACAAGCATAAATAAAAATAATATTCTAGTGAAAAACAAATAATAATTATCAGCTTTAAAAAAATATTTAGTAAGCACTTGTGTAGTTTCTGGTTCCAGTTTTGTACATTGCTAATTAAAGAAACATAATTAACATATCTAATGTGACTAATTTGACAGAGTGAAATGACATGATACCACTGCATAGACTGAGAAATTTCAGCGACAGTACCTGCAGCAGGCGCCTGTATTTGTCTGAGTAGGTGGGTGAAGGGGGTGCAAACATGCTCACATGCACACATACACACGTACACGCTCTCTCGCGCGTGTGTGTGTCTCTCATGCACACACACGCATGCACACACACACATTAGCTTTTATTTATGAAGTAAAATACATTAAATATAAGGAATAAACAAATAAGAATGACAAGAACATGTAAATGTACATACGTAAAAACTTCTTTTTAACTTGCTATTTCAATCGCTAATCAAAAAATTACAAAATATAAATAGAAATTCAAATACGATCAAAAAGTTAAAAATATAAAACTGTGATGAAATTTAGTTCATTTATAAATTTCACCACAATAACAATAAATACTGCAGTAATTTTTTACCTATACATGAATATGATCCTTCATTGTTGACACAAAACTGATTCTTATTGCAGACTGAAGTCTCAGCCAAGCATTCATTAAAATCCACACAGCCCCTGTCAGTATCCATGTGCCAGCCTGGCTTACAAGAAATACAACCTATGGAAAAAAATATTCACACACACACATATATATATATAACTGGAGTGAAAAGTTAATAGTACATAAAGTTTTACACCTGAAATATATAATATCTATTCATGCAATTTTACTGTAGGGCTTACTGAAGATATAGTGTATATTAAAAAAATTATGAGCAAGGCTAACATTGTAGGCATACAAAATTTCAGGTATAAACAGTGATTATTTAAATAGAACATAAATGAAATGCAACATAAAAATATTTTGCATATATTTTCTGTAAGGAACATATTTTACAATCTCTTTTTACAAAATTAATAATGCCATAGATTGTATCCACATAACTTCATTTTTCACAATATTTTATTTTCAACAATACATTGATTATTTTGCAAGTGATTAGTAAATTCCCTTGTGGATACATATCAAGTTTCTAACAGTTATATAAAAATTGTCTATCTGAAATGAATTACTCCCTTGAAAAATACATTTTTCCAGTTCTACCTCCTTTTAGTCTTGATATATGGAATGCAAACAAAACACTTATTGTATACATCAGAATTTGCATTCTACCCAAAGTCATTAAAATAATTTTTTTTACCATAATTTAAGTTTACTTCTTTTTTACAATTAGTATAAACTGACATGTGTTTCAGTAATACCATTCTGTAAAATTCACTCTATTCAATTCAAGGTGCTACCCAAAAGTTTGGGGAATTTGAACAACATGCACAAACTGGATGTAATATGGCCTTCCACCAACTGATGGGTATTGTGGTATACTTTGTGAATAAGTGAACCAACAATCATTCACCCGAGAGGATTTTTTCTGTGCAATTTTGTACGGTTATGTTTTAGTGATTTACTAATTTTCTTTCCAACCAATATAATTGACTTTAACAAGCAAAAAATTTTAATAAAATTTTGTTTAGTACTTAAAAAAAAATGCTGCAGAAACCTACTGTATACTATGAAAAGCCCTCGAGGATAAAGCCATTGGCCAAAGCAAAACCTTTTTAAATGCTACATGAAACTGGCGGTGGCAGTGGCGGTGATGATGATGATGATGCGCATTCTGGACAAACATCAACAAGCAGAACACCAAAGTAAAAGTTAACCATGCTATCACTGTAGATCATGAGCAAACTATCCACAAGGTTTGAGACACGTGTGTCTATGTACAACAAAAGAAAATAATACAATAATTATCTAACATCCTTAAAATACACACTAAGTGCTTACAAACACACATCAGTAGTGTGGGTATATAGGTTCAGCGGTAAGAGTATCTGGTATACAAGTAGGAGTTTTGTGCTAGGCAGTATAGGATGCAGATATCGGAGCCTGAAGTTGCTCGTCAAGTTGAATTTAATAGCACCATAATCCCAGAATTCCCTTTTTCCCCCCTAAAAATTACCCATTAGGCTTTTGAAAATGCATGTTTTACCCCCAAAATGTCTCTTTTAACACACAACCATCACCCATCCCCAAAAAATTCTTTTCCATAAAAATGTGACAAAATGCTTGCTCCACAATGGGTTAGAGTAACTTTACACTGTGGCTGAAAGCCCGCAAAAATTGATAAACTGTCAGCCACAAAGTGGAGTTAGTAGGATATTAACATAAAATAACTCCCTCTCTCATACACCCAACTCCCAAATCCCAACACCCACCCCTCCCCCTGCCCAACTCTTCTCCGACCACCACAAACCTTCACCCCCTCCCCGCTCCCTCCAAACACCTAACTACTACCACTTTCTCCTCCCCAACACCCCTCCTACAAACCCCTACCCCAACCACCACCACCTCCCAACCCTCTTCCTACTCCAACCCCCACACACTCTATCATCTTGCCACCACCCCATCCCCACAACACCATCTCTCTTATCCCCTCACCTTCACCCTGCTAATACAATGAAATATACTGCTGTACTCGAGTGATAAACAATGAACTTTATATGTGGTAAACTAAGTATCCAAATCAATTCCAGCATATTTCTTTGTACCAATATTTAATTTTCCATATACTAAAAATGTTTTTTTTGTTAAATTTTTTATATTTTAATTTTTTTCTAACCAATGAATTTGTCTCGGTACATATCCTCAATAACAATTATTTTTAAGAACTATTCAGAATAGAATATTATGTTTATAAAAATTGCATTGTAAATTTACTACTGTTTGCATTTTAAAAAACCTTTATAAACAGAAAGATATACTGAACTCTATGTTTGCAGCCGGATCTAAACATGACATCAAAAAAATGTGAGTGTGTGCCTATGTCTAAAGCCATGTATAATTTTTATATTCATTTAAAATAAATATGCAGAGTTTTTGCAACCCACCCAAGCCAGTTAAAAAAGTAACAACCACATTTTCTCAAGTTGTGTTGTACCTAGGTACGAGATTCAACAGCATCTACGAATGTTTATAGGCATAGGTAAATATATTTTGTGAACTCTTAGAGACAGGCTTATGAAATTCAGTTTGCAAGCATCATTTTTAGCTCAGAGAATGTATGCATTGCTAAGCACAACCACCTTTAATAAACACAGTTGCTGGCCATCAAGTTATATTTTTCTTAAATATATTTGCATCATATTTTTTTTTTTAAATCAGTTTTTTATATATAACAGGGTAGTTACGAGATAGGAGTAAAACTAGAAACAAAATATACAAATTTTTGATTTTTAAATTTATTCATTAAAATCTGTCACTACACAGAAATTAAAAAATTATTCTTGCTCATCCATATAAAGTTTATGTCCTTATACACATTAACTACAGTTCTATTTCATTAAACATGAAACCAAGTATTCAGACACTCATGCATGAACTTTGTGACGACGTGTGACGAGCTTGAATACACTGATATGTCAGTGAAGGTTCTGTAAAGAATACACTGGCGGACCCAGATGGTTCAGCCGTCATCACATTGTCAGGAGCAGGAACCAGGAATGGAGATACCTTCCTGGAGAGCAATTTTGTGCCCGGTGATGAGTTGGCAGGCTTGTCATTTATAATGGTTGCAGCCAATTGTGGTAGAGGGGTCATAGGACCAAAATTATGTTACTACCATCCATCACACCACTGATGGAGGTTGCAGGAACGCTCTCTCTCTTGCAGAACTGGTACTGAAGCATCAATGAGGCCTGCAGTTTAACTTTGCATGACCTTGCATTTTTGCAGAAAGTATTATTGTGGTATAACAACCACCCAAACCATAAGCACACATTCATATAATCATGAATTTCATGCAGCCATGTGATGCGTTGGTGCATATATACCTTGTCGCAATAACTGCAGTGATAAGTTTCCTCAGGGGGAGGTGATTCAGCACGTGTCCCAAACTCTGCCAGAGACAACACAATCAAAGAACTGGATGGCACAGCAAAAGAAACAGAAGATGTGGTTGCAATAAGAACTGGTGCTAACAGTTTGTCTGAAGAAGCAGTCGACACCATCGAAAACAGTAAAGGTGTCACAGCCAAAGAAGTCAACTGCACTGTATTACTCTCAGATGATAGTGCTACTGCTGCTGAACCAAAACCCTAATCTCCATAACATATATGTTGTGAGTTGCTGTCACCTGCTGAGATGATCAGCCTTTTACATAAGCCACTGCCAAACTAAGCTCCTTACAATGAACCAGGCTGCCTATATATCCACATAACATCATGCGTACTTTGTGGGGCACCATGGGAGGCGATGGCACGGGTGCTGTTGCACCCAGTGATGAGTTGGCAAGTGCAGCATTCATAGCTGTCATAGGCATCTGCTACATCTGCTATAAACTTTGTATACTATAATTTGACTTGTCCAATACTGTGTACTCCTATGTATTGAAAAAAGATCTTACAGACGCAATAAACCAAACAAAAACCAATGTTGCAGTTGTCAATCACACCAAGATGGGAGGTTGTAGCAGCACAAATAAAACTTCTCAGCACTGTAGGACCCTCAGACACATAATAATCACCAATATGTAAGCTCCTTACATATATACACTGGTGGAAAATGGAAAATGAACACGCAGATGCAATCGTCCCACATGAATTGAGGTTTTATGGAACAAAACACCAGAGGCATACGGTCATTGTAGGCTATTGCTCCCCAGACCATAATGCCAGGAGATGGTCCTGTATGTCGCTGCCATATACACTCTGGTTGCGGCCGCTCTCCTGGTTGACGTCGCACTAACAAATTACTATCACTGGTGCCAAGGTAGAAACTGCTCTCATTACTAAACACAACTCCACACTATTCATCCCTCCAGTTGCGTCATTTGCGATACCATACGAGGCCGGCTGCACAATGATGAGGTGTGAGAGGAAGCCTGGCGAACGGCACCCTTGATCGTAGCCCAGCATTCAGTAAACTATTGGTGATGACCCTAGCTGACACCTTAGGTGCAACAGTGGCCCTAATCTGTGCAGCGGTCACAGTGCGATTAGCAATGGCTGCTCGTCTGATGCGGCAGTCAAGGCGAATATCTGCATGCCGCTGCCGTTCGGAACCAGGTTGACGAGCATGTGCATAATCATTGGACCATCGGCACCACCAATGATGCACATCAGACACTTCACATCCTACGCGTTGTGCAATTCTTCAGAAGGACTATCCAGCCACCCTCAAGCCCACAATATGACCTCGTTCAAAGTCCGTTAATTGCACGAAGTGTAGTTATCTATGCCGTCGTTGCATGTCTACAATGCTTACTACACACAGGCCGATGCTTGAAACAACAGACTACTCTTTCACCAAGTCAACTACAGTTGTATTGGGCTCAGCGGTGTTATGCCTAGTATGAGGTTCTTACTCTGTCCACTGGGCAGCACTGTTAATCATTGCATGTACTGCCTTCTAGCAGTGCTCCATGTGCATATGGTGTTTCTATGTCTCCACTTTAGTGGTGTTCATTTTTCATTTTCCACCGGTGTATATACTTTGTAAGTACTGAATTGTAAATATATCACAAAAGTGGATATTTTTATAAGTTCATAATCTGCATTGAGGATGAAGATGCCAATATATAGTCTACGTTTTGAGCAGAATTAACTCATTTGTTCCCACTTGTAAGTGATCCACTGAATCGAGTGCCTAGCCAGAGCCCTTAAATATCTTTTCTTCTTCCTAGGAACATACCTTCTTTATGCTATTTTCAACACTGACTTTGATGTCATCCACATTATACACAGGTACATTCAACGTCTTGAATGCCTTCTTCTTGTGCTCATCATTGTACTGCTCTGATTTACTATAGTTGCATTCTAACAATATATTATATTTCATAGCATCATATTTTTCTACCTCCTCCTTGGTTTATTAAATTTTGTTTCTTATAAGTTGTGCCAGAAATGAAATAAACACCTTTCAAAGAAGTTGTCAGATCCGGAGCAAAATATATTTTTTTCAAAAGACCCCTGAATGCAGATTCCTTCTGGAAAAATTCAATTACATTCAGCTTCATCACACAAGATACCTTCTTAGATTGCAATGCATGGTCAGATGACAAATTGGTAAGTGTAATTTCTGATTCACCAGTCAAATCTGCACTGGGACCATTCTTTGTTGTAAAACACAAAGAGGATGGTTGAACTGGCTGGTAAACAGTTGTGTATGGTGCAGCTAGTTTACATAATTTCACTTGCCTATTTAAACTGTTTGTGCATACAAACAGTTTAGAGCACCTCTGACATTGATGTTACATGAAGATGATACTACTTACACATGCATTCTTTTCATGCCTTAATGCTTCATTAGTATTGTTAAAGTCTCATCGCAGTAGTTGCACAGAATTCTTGAAGGAATCAACGAACTGCCCACAGCATTAACAGCTAAGTTTGCTGCTTCAAAGATTCTCCAATACACACAACATCAGTTACCGTCTCAACATAACTCCGATACAATGCCGGCAGATAACGCTTAGCAGGCAGTGAAGGGAAACCTTTATAGGTTGCAAGATGTCTTTCAAGAATGTCACTTTGTCAACCAAACTGCAATTTGCACTAGGGGCATTTCATGTGAAGTGGACAGCGAAAAAAAAGTGAGGTCCTGAAATTTGATCATATTCGGCCTAATAGTACTTCTGGTAGGTACGAATGTGAACACACAATATGTTTTTGTATGATGTTTATTTGACAAGTTAAAGGCTTCTAAAAAATTGTCGTAATTGAAATTAGAATTTTTTGAAAGTAACTTTTCGAATTTAACAAATTTACAATAAAATATTAAACATAGCGACTTATATTGAAGATGTACTGTTCTTTCGAATTATAAAATTAAATTAGAAAATTTTTTTTTTTTTTATGTACAACATTTCAAACTAGAATTTTAGTCACTTCATCCAATTTTTTTAAATTTTTTTAATTTCAAAATATAGCTTAAAGTATATAAAAAATACACTAGAAAATTAAAAATGGGATCTGCATTAGTTTTGGAGTTAGATGGATTAATGTACATACACGTCGCAATGGGCGTGATATCTGGCGCTTGCTTAGGTCGGCTGGTTTGCGCAAAAAAAACATACTTAGTATAACTGCTGTGATATTATAATTATAACATAATGAAACAACATTGTAACAACGGAAGAAGTATTTTATTTTGTAATGTTTACAACTTTACAATGGGAATCTATGCTAGAACTGGTCCTTTTTACAAAAAGGCCTCCGGTTGTTGGAATAAAGGCGTGCAACTTTTTAGTTCCTGGAATGGTGATTGCAGATGCAAACCGGGGTTGCAAAAACATTCTCTGACGTTGAATATCGTCTTTGGAGCAGTAGTAAATGGCTGTTTGTTTTAAAGATGATTTTGCTAATTTGTATAATCGCATTTGTGTAACAATTGTAACTGTAGACTTGCATGCGTAGCTGAACGTTTGAAGTTCCCCCCTAGACCATCGCATGGCCCCTTTCCATGAGACGTTGCATGAAAATGTGTCTCTGCATCTGCATTAAAATCTTCTCTGTAATAAAATAGATCACAAAGTTGAATCTATTTTTAAAATGTTGTAAAGCCCCGTCGGTTATATGTATCATTTTAGATACAACTATTGCTTTTTCTAAAAGATGCTTGTGTAGTACGTTTTGGAAAGCGTAGAAGGTGGCTGTATCATGTTTTAAGTCATCCGAAATCATAACAATGCTGCCGTGCTTTACTTCACTGCCATCTCTATAATAAAAAACAGACGTTAGAAGTGTTGCATGTTCGTTATTCCAATTAAAAGATTGAGCAGCATCTTGGACAACAAAACTATAATTTTCTGCAAAATCACATTGTAGGAGAATTTGACCTTCATCGATAGTCTCCTTAAGAGTTTTAAAATAAAACACCTGTTCCTCTGCAATGTAAGCATGAGGTTTCAAAGCATCCAAAGCATCGCATAAGTCATCTACAAAGTTATCAAAAGACAATAGTTGAGTAGATATCATGAAGCGGTCTATACCAACCCATTTTTCAAACTGCATGTCTGTCTCTTGATTGTTATCAAATATGATTTTTAAATGCTCTCGAACTGCACTTAAGCCAGGACAAGAATCACAGCATTCATTTGGCATTGTCTTTGTAGTAATTAAATTACACGTCAGTGTTGGATTGGAACACATCATCTTGCGAAGGCAATCCTTATAAGATGAAAGTTGCATGGCAGTTCCAGCTGTAAGATTGGCACTGCCTCCTCCATTCAACATCAGCTTTACGTTTTGATGGTAAGTACAAACACATACCATATGTGTTCCAGAGTCGCCTGCGAGAATACATTGTTTGGGTCTTAGAGTAAAAAACTTTGTTAAGCCTACCCGGACGTTCGGATATTCATCTTTGAACCTCTGATAAAGTTCATCAATGTTGCACAGGAAAAGCTGTTTTTGTATGCGAGTTCTTTTTCTATCATCTAATTTAACGGATATAAAATATTTTATACCAGGCATTATTCGGCTAATGTCTTCTCGTAGATAAAAACATTTCACCAAGTTTTCGGTCTCGGCTGGTAGTTTTCGGCCAATGCGTGGGTTTGGAGATGACAAGATACCGAATTGATTGACAAGCTGATTTGCTTTTCTCGCTTGTCGCCTGGATGTTCCAAATTCTTCTGCAAGTTTATTTTCACTCCATGATGTAGGTGCTATAGTCAATATCATAGTCTTCATAGAAGTAGAAGTAGACGGATCATTAAATTTCTTCTTTAACTGCTTCAAAATGTCTTGGTTTTCTATGGTTGTGTCGGTTTGGGTTGAAACTTACCTTAGGGAATGAACGGTTCATCGTGGGTGTTTTGCGAAGATTCACTCGATGTTTGACTGCACTGCACAATATCTTCATTAGCTACTGGAGGTGTTTCATTTAAAGTTGTTTCCTATAGAATGCACATACATAAACATGTAGTGAAAAACCCCACTTTTGAGCTAAACATTCAGAAATTTTTCTTAAATTTTTAAACTTTCGATGAAGTACCAAGCCAAATGGATTAAAACATTGATCACCGTACAGCGCCATTATAAAATAATAACTATCTTAGAATGTGCACAAGTCGCTGAGAGGTTAGAGCAACACTAAAAAAATAACGGAAAATACGAAACCGCTTGGCGTCATATTTCTATCTCTTTCTTGTACATAGCTTTGATTCTATTTGATGAATAAGTAGTACTTTTTGCAGCTAAGAGATGGCACTACTAGTAGTGTTTCGCTAGTACATAATTCTTTTTTCTACTGCTTCCTAATAATGTTTTTGTTCTTTATAATATTTTATTAATTTGAATAATACTTATCCCACGTAATTGTAAGAGCTTAAATACGCTTAAACGGGATAAAATAATAATAATGCTGCGAGTTTTAATGTAATATCGCGCAAATCATCCGACCTAAGCAAGCGCCAGATATCACGCCCATTGCGACGCGTATGTACATTAATACAACTAACTCCTAAACTAATGCAGATCCCATTTTGAATTTTCTAGTGTATTTTTAATATACTTTAAGCTATATTTTGAAATAAAATTTTTTTAAAAAAATTGGTTGAAGTGACTAAAATTCTGGTTTGAAATGTTTACTCCCGGTTTTGTATATGAAGTTTTTTTTTTCCTAATTTTATTTTATAGTTTAAAAGAACTGTACATCTTCGATATAAGTTGCTATGTTTAATATTTTATTGTAAATTTGTTAAATTTGAAAAGCTACTTTCAAAAAATTCCAATTTCAGTTACGACAATTTTTTAGAAGCCTATAACTTGTCAAAAAACATCATACACAAAAAATATTGTGTGTTCACATTCAAACCTAGCGGAAGTACTATTAGGCCAAATATGATCAAATTTCAGAACCTCACTTTTTTTTCGCTGTCCACTTCACGTGAAATGCCCCACTTGTCACATGCAAAAGTAGCACACTCCACATTTTGGATACAATTGATCTCATGCCGTCTAGCATTTCTGCATTTAGAAAATTTCTTCTCACAATGACACAAACAATGTTCTGGAATATGTTTCATCTTCGGTTCAGACGATGTTCCCTATTCACAGTCCGAATATAAACTGAGTCATACAGTCTTAATTTTGCTTTACATACAAACCGATAAAATGGTGCCCCTCAAGTAGGTAATCTAAAAATGAAACACAAATAGGTTTATGTTCTATAAAACTCAAAGTGCACACATACACATGCACACACCCACAAAACTTGAAATTACATAGGATTATGAAGAAATTTTCCAAACATGTCATCCCCGTAAAGTAAGCTGCAAAACAGTTAAACATACATAACAGACAGCAGCACCCAAAGCAAGTTAAAAAATATTGTGTTTCTTTGAAGGAATGTAACTATTTAATACATCTTCGAAACTAAGACCGTAGGTTTGAGCCATCCTAATCCTGAGTCGTACTCTATCTGGGAAAATAAACCCAAAGTTGCAGTACACAAAAAAAACTATACTGAAAATGCTTTGGAAAACATCTGCACAGGTAAATACCGGTACTCAAAAATCAATATGTCTATCACAATTCACATTATGACTTGCAAAAGCTATAGGCATACCAAGGGATAATTTTTCATTTGTCTCATATGCATATCAATTTCATAGCATGAGGAACATACAACAAACAGCCCCCCATTACTTATTCTGTTCCTATTGAAACCATCAAATTTTTTCATGCACAAGCAACTTTATGTTCCAGTGTCATTGTTATATTTTTTGCACCTACAATTATAACACTACCAGAACACATGCAATAAACCGGGCATTGCTAAACTGTTTGGGTAAAAAAATTGAACCACACATTTTCGTAAGCAGGTACATGATTACTTTCAGGGAAAAAGATGATCGTTTAGAGTATGGAATACATAAGGCACCGAAGGCTGGTGTTAGCAGTGAAAAAAGAATACAAAGTCCTCTGACATAAAAAAAAAAAATAAACAGTAAGCACCATGAATTCGCTGTGATATTCTTAATACCTGGGATAAAATAATACCAGCTCATCATAGAGATTTGATTAATCAGGGATAAAGGATTGTCAGTAATGCTTCAGATAAAAAATTGCTGTTTTTGTAGTCATATGCACTATAAATTTATTGAATAACTAGAAGAAGTGGAGGTCTGGTGCAGTTGGGAGTGATGAGGGCTGGGCATTGGGTGTTGGGAGTTTTGTGTTGCGCGTTATGTGTTGGGCACTGGATGTTGGACAATGTATGTTGGGTAGTGGTTGGGTGTTTTATGAGAGAGGGAGGGGGTTATTTTATGTTTATATTAGTAATGGGCCGACTAGCCGACTGGTTGGTTGGAAAAAGGCCGACTAGTCGGCCAAGCCGATCATTGCTTTCGGCGATGTTCGGGCGAAATCGGTAATGTTTATCGCGCCTCGCATCCCTCGCACGCGCCGCGCGTGCGGACATGAACGAACAGGTTTTGGTTTACTTTGCATTTTGTTATAGTATCGTTCACATACGGTCCAGCATTAATGAGTGTTTTTTTGAAAAATAAAACAAAAATCAGTGAATTGCATAGCTAAGACAGTATGTATTATAGTGAAAGTACCTACTTAATTGAAATTGAGTCATGTCGAAGAAGAAATCACATATGTGGACTTTCTTTGATGAATTGGAGGTTGATTCCCATAAAGTAAAGTGTAATCAATGTGAAACAGTTATTTCTCGTGGTGGGCTGGGGAAAACAACAAACACTACTAATATGACTAACCATATTAAATACAAACATCCACAGCTGATGCCTCAGTTAGGTTCTGTGATTAAATGTAGTTCATCAAATGATACAACTCCGAGTACGTCGCAGTCACAGATAGAAGAATTACCTCCAATGTTGCCTATTCCGTCAAGTCCAGTGTCGTCAGAAGTCAGTTTATCTCAAAAATACCAGCGAAGTATTGAAGAAAGTTTCGTTGTACAGTGGTCACATGAAGATTCTAGATCAAGGAACATTAGTATTGCTATTGGTGAGATGATTGCTTTGGACAACCAGCCGTTGTCTATTGTTGAAAATACTGGCTTCAGAAACTTGATGAGAACAGTGAAACCAAAATATAACATACCAAGCAGAAAGTATTTTACAGACAAAATCATGCCACATCTCTATGAAGAAACTAAATCTCAAATTTGAAAAGGACTGCTAAGTGCCGCCACAATCTCAGTTACTACAGATTTGTGAACAAATATAAATAACATGGAAAGTTTTTTGAGTTTTACAGCACACTGGCTTAGTGACAATTTCAAATTTCACCATGTAGTATTACAAATGGAACATTTCCCAGAATCAAATACAACCATTAATATAAAAAACTGTTTAGAAGAAATTCCATCATTGTGGAATATAAACATGACCAAAATTCATGTCATCGTGCGAGATAATGGAAGAAATGTGGCGAAAGCTATTGATGACTCAGTTTTTAATGGAGTTCCTTGTTTTATACACACGTTGCAACTGGCAGTAAAAACTGCATTTAAACATGATACTATGCCACAAATACTTGCAAAATTTAGACGAATAGTTACACATTTCCACAATTCTAGTCCAGCTCAGTCAAAATTTCGTGATTTGCGGCAAGAACTTAACTTACCAGACCACCATCTTGTGCAAGACGTATCTACTAGATGGAATTCATTGTACTACATGATGTATCGTCTTTCAGAACAAAAAAGGCCTGCATCTTTATATCTGAATGAAACATCTGTAAATTTTGAAAATTTATCTACTGAAAAGTGGAAAATGCTAGGAAAAAGCCTTGAACTGCTGAAGCCATTCAAAGAGATTACCAAGATCGTAAGTTCAAATTGCTCATCATTATCTGAAGTTATACCTCATGTGAAAACCTTGCAGAAATATTTAGAAAATTACTACGATGAAAACAATGAAATCATGGAAATAAAACAGCTGTTAGAAAATGATTTGAAGAGCAGATTTAACTTGGAGCATAACAAACTCTTTACCCTGGCAACTTTGTTGGATCCACGATATAAGCAGTAGTTTTTCGATGCTGAGAAACTTATAACCGTTAGGTCACAATTTTTATTGGAAACTCTGAAAAATAATTTGAGTGATGATGAGAGTGGCGCTGACAAAGATGAAGAACCTCTTTGTATCATCACCAAGGAAGACAGCACGGAAACAGCAACACATCGCAATTTCTGGCAATGCTACCATGAACTAGCCTCAAGAAAAATCGAAACTGTTCAAGATGACAAGTCAAGTGCAGCTCATGAACTGCACTCGTACTTTGCGTTACCGGTAATAAACCGCAACAATGATCCATTTGAGTGGTGGAACCGTAATAGTTACAGATATCCCGGAATGTCGCACCTTGCTAAAGTGTACCTTTGTTGTCCAGCTAGTTCTGTTTACAGTGAACGACTCTTCTCCAAAGCTGGTAATGTATACGAAACCAAAAGAAATTGATTACTGCCAGAAAGGGTGGAGACTTTAGTCTTTTTACACCACAATTTGCCTCTAATTAAAAAATATACTAACGCTAACTAGAGTAACATGTGTGCCTAAATGTCACTTTTATTATGTGATACACATAGTGATTATGTAACGTATTCATTTTTCTTAAGTTTGAAATGGTCTCATTTAATATTATTCAGAGTTGTACCTGCTTTCTTTAGGATTTAATTTTTGTTAAAATTGTAGTCTTTTAGGTTCAAGGTTGAGTTTGATTGTTTGTTAATAATGAATACATAGTGTTTGAAATTGTGATTCTAAAATAAATAATAAACAGGAGATTACATAATTATGTTCTTTATTCAGAGTTGTAAAAACTTGGGTTCAGAATTTATTCTTTTGTTAAACATATTCATATAAGTACTAACTACTAACTAAATCTTTTATTCCTTCCTTTGTTCCTATTCCTAGATTATATTGCCAATTGTAAAACTGATACTAAAATAAAAATAATAAATAATGAAAAAATTTTATTTCAATCACCCTATTTTAAAAATAGTAATATGAATAAAGTAATGGCTCCACTAGTCGGTGCTTTTTGCCGACTAGTCGCCGACTATAAATATAGCCGGATAGTCGGCTCTTCCAACTAGTCGGCACATCGCTAGTTTATATCCTACTGACTCCACAATGTTGCCAACTGCTTATCAACTTTTGCGGATTTTCAATGAAGAGTCACTCGGTCACATTATGAAGAATGCATTTTTTTCTACACTTTTTCAGATATTGGAGGGGAAGGGGACAAAAAGGACATTTTGTTGCTCCATAACAAGTCAAGAATATCATGTGTTTCCTCAGAAATTCTTCAGTGAATCATAGTGACTGAAGGTGTGACACCAAGCTTGAGAAAATTCCATTCGTAATTACACATTCCAGTTCAGTCAAGTTGGTGAATAGATTCAGTGGCGCCGCTAAGTTTATTCCTTCAATAACAACTTGAACATAAACTATCAACATAGATTTCTAACTTACTGATGTTCACTCATATATAATAATTTTCATCTTACTTTCTGAGTCAATGATTTGCTTCATTAACATTTTCTGCATTTTCTCTCCTATATGATTCATAATATTAAAACAAGTATTTGTTGAATGCAATATTCTTTCCATATCAATTGCATTCAGTTCTTACAAATTGATATTGTCTTCGAAGTTCTAAGACAACTGATTCTTTTTTGCACCTTGTAAGGTGTACAGAACACTTTATTTGTTATTTATTATTCTCTAGTAATAGATTTAAACAAACATTTTCCAGCTTTTATCTTTGCTTCTTCTTCAATTTTTGCTGCAGCTCTATGCACAGCACTCTCTTTGTGATCTGAATTTACAGATGTAAGCTGCTATTTTTGTTTTCTCCGTTAAATGTGAGTTCACATTTTACCCACTCTTTGCTCGACACAGCCTAGTTTCCTGTTATAAAATAACCAGTTGTTTTTGGAAGTGAAGTCATCTTTTTGAGAGATAGTCCAGCAGCTAGACCATGCCTGCTCAAATTATAAGCATAAGAACTGAAAGGTTAATAATTCAACAGAGGAGCTAGGATTCGGCCAACAAGCAGAATCCGTTGGCCCAGATTTATTTTCAGTAGGTTGCAGAGGAAAAAAAAATGGATTTTCCTTACCTTCGTCAACTGATTTTTCATTTTTACTGGGAGGCGAAAAAAAATTTTTATTTTCTTAATATTTGAAAGATAATATAACCAAAATTTCTCTGAGAAACAAGATTCAGTCTTGGTGACACTAAGACAACATAGCAATATTCATTTACTACGCAACCAAAATAATTATTGACCAAAAGGATAACTGTAAATCACACTTTCAAAAATGAAAGATGTAGTGAGCAAGCTACCATTTGATGTCATACATTCTCATTTAAAATATCACAAATACATTTGGAACAACAACAGCAAAACATATTCTGTGAAACGTGAAAGAAAACAAAATTGACCTTAAATATAAACATCAAAAATGTAATTTTTTTTGGCAAAATACAGTTCAACCAACCTCAAAATCTTTAATATCTCAAATATTCTCTTCTTCTACAGTAAACAGTTCATTAATAAATCATTCGGTAATGTCAGAAGCCATCTGATTGCACAAACTCAAGTTTTCTTTCACAATAAGCAGATTCTAACAATTGGATTTGCTGTTTGTATGAAAAATAAACTGCTTTCTTTTCACTCAAGTTTGTCTCTCTTTAGCATAGAGTCCCTTATATTGTGATTTATTTGAGAGGTGGTAAATACAGACACCATATTGGTGACATCTGCCAATTTCATGTGAATTTTATAGTAGCATTTGTAAATTGCTGCTGTAGTTACCATACTGTATTTTATAATTTAGTTGTTCATTGTTCATTTCGAGAAATAAATTAAGTATGTTTATGTTTTGGAAGTGTTCATACTCCTCCAGGAATACAGTCTTCACCGCCAAAGATAGTGTTGTTGGGGCAAAAAATTATATCTATTCTCTTTTAAAAAGTTTATTTTTTACTGAATAAGGTTCTGGAATGAAGTATTGATGCATTCTTACAGAAAAAAGTCTTGAACATTAAAAATCAGAGGGGAAAGTACTTAAGAAGAAATAATAAGATCAAAACTTATGATTGTTCAAACTAACTCTTTTCTTTACTGTATTCCTCCAAATTAAATTTTAATGAAACTGAAGGACAGTTATCAAAAGACAGTACTTGAAAATATTTAAGTTTGAATAACACAACATAATTAGTACCAACCAATATAACATCAAAGCTAGTAATGTAATTTGCCTGAAATTAACAGTTCTTGAAAACAGAACAGACAATGCGATAATAAAAATTCTTTCAAATATACCATGAGTTTTAATTAAATTTCAGTAGTAAAATAACATTAAAAACAAATGTACTACTCTCAACTTAAAATTACACGAAGGGGTAGCCCAAATATAACATTTTCAGACATTTAGTTCTAGTAACTTAATATACTTGAAAAAAATTTATGTGTGTGACACTTGTGGCATTTAATAAATGGAAAACAAAGGTGACATTCATAACCACATTTTAAATAAAGGGGTAAATGGTACATTAATAAAATTTATTTTGAAATAAAAAAAAAAATTAATATCCATTTAGATTACAGACTTAGCTGACGAGGCCCACTGAACTTTTAAATTAAAATAGAACTGCTGTAGAGAGGTGGAAAAATGTTGAGGACAGGAATATACAAGACAGTCCTCACTGCAATTGGAAGATGGGTACAATGCCAAAAGCAGGGGAACTGGGCACACATCCAAGGTAAACTGGGACCTATGCTGAACTTTGCTGGAAACACAAAAAAGAAAGAGGGGGGAAAATGCTATCTGAAAACTGTACTTGCCACGAGGGAAACTGACAAACTATGGAACTCATGTACATGACATCACCAGAAATTTCCAAAAATTCCCAAATGACATAACTTAACTTCAAATTACTAAATAATTGACAGTGGACAAACACTAAAATATTTTTTGGGCAGTTACATCCCAAAGAAACACAACTGCAGCCACAGGAACATAACTGCACGTCATGGTGTAGCTTCACACCAAGGCCCAAGAGTGTGAAAAACTGGAGGAAAAAAAACTGCTAAAGCTGCCGATAGGTAGTGTGAAAAATCCAACTCTGATGGCTCACATCCAGACAGAATGGGATGTCATATATCACCTAAATAGAATACAATTTTTTGTGCCAAAATCACACAGTGGATGCATGAAAACTGCAGACCAGCACACCTACAATAATGCACATTTACGTTTACAAGCAATGCAGTTAACATCCAGTGTATAGGGAAAACAAACCACAAACCCAGCTTGGCTAGCAACTAAACACAGCTGTGAAAGTAACTTGCAATTCACTGAAGGAAATGAAGAAAAAATAAATTAACAATGCGACCATTAAAATAGTACAATTTCTACAAAAAAGTAATTAAATAAAACCAAAATCTGTAAATAATTTTCTATACAAGATCTGATTATCAATAATAAAAATACAGAAAAGCTGTACTTTAATTTATGTCACAAATAAATACTGGACAAAAAGAACTTACTTAACAGTTAAATGTATTTTGGATTTGTCAAATAGAGAATAAAGTTATTATTCACCATGTTAGTTTAAAAAATATATTTAATGAGAGACAAAATATTTTCAATCATTTTCACTGACTAAACTTACCGAAAATCAGGTTTCAACAATATTTAAAAACAGTATGGTAATTTGATACTGGGCACATAGTAGGGTAGTCATATGGGCCAGTTCAACACATTACATTGAATGTTTTAAAATGAGATCCATTTCTACAAAATTTGTGCCAAGACTGCTGAGCAATGAACAGAAATTCCATTGTGTTTCTGTCAGTGGAGTTCAGACAATTCAAAGACAAACCCAACTTCGTCGTCATTATCATAACTGGTGATGAATCATGGGCTTATGGTTATGACCCTGAAACTAAGCAGCAGTTGTCAGAGTGGAAGTTACAAATTCACTGCAGCCAAAAATGTGTATCAAGTTCGCAACCATGTTAAATCCTTGCTGATAGTTTTGTTTTTCAATAGTCACTGGTTTGTCCAAAAGGAATTCTTACCTTCTGGTCAACCCATCAATGGCAATGTTCATTGTAAGGTTTTTAAGTGGCAGAAAAACACTATTTGGCACAAATGTCCAGACAAGAGGAAGAACAATTGGTTTCTCCATCATGACAATGCACCTGCTCACTCATCACTCCTTTGACAATTCCCTACTAATAAAATCATTAAAGTGACTCCACCCCCCCCCTCTAATTTGTATGACCTTATCCCCTATAACTTTTCCCTATTCCCCAAAATAAAATTATTGCTGAAAAGGCATTGTTTTAAGATGACTAAGGAGATTCACGCAAATTTGCAGGATGGTCCTCAATATACTCACACTTAAGAATTTCCACACATGCAAAAAAAAGGGAAAATGATTAGTATCACTGTATATATGTCCAAGGGGATTACTTCGAAGGAGATGGTACAAACTACAAGTCACGGAAAATAACATTTTTTTCTATAAAATTCCTCAAACATTTGGGTAGCATCTCATATACTCAAACAACACAAGATATAGTTAAAAAGAGATATAAATAGAAAAATGTAAAACAATCATTAAAGAAGAATGTTAAGTACAAATCTAACAAATGCACACATGATATACTACATAAAAAATTCACAAAGAAGATTCTAAATAGCATCTAGTCTATTTAAAATGTGCATGTATGCTAAAATTATATCAGAGCTTATATACAAAATTTGATGGCAGCAAACTAAAGAATTGTTTCATTTAAAAATTATTGTTAAAAGTTGCCATGGGCACGCGTATTCAAGTTCACGACGGAAAAGGTCTATAAAAAAAAAAAGAGCTATATTAACTTTTTTAGTTTATTTATAATACTATAAAAATAAACACAGCTATCATTCATGGCATTAATCTCCCTATCCCTACTATAAACACTTGTTATTCTCAGTGAGCACAATAATTAATGTGAAATTAAGGTGAAACTGGCAGAGCTCTTTTGACCCGAATTAAAGACCACAAAAACAATTGCAAGAAAAGTGAAACTCAGAAATCCAGACTTGCTGAACATGCTTGGGAAAACAGTCATAAAATTCTTTGGGAAAATTCAACTCCACTCACTCAGTAAGCCGACAAAATCAAAAGAAAAGTCAAGGAATCAGCTTTTAATATCAGTAATAATAATATTTTCAGTCAACAGAGTATTGAGTTCAAAAATATGTGGATCCCACTAATTAAGAGAGAGACATCTTTGCAGCACAAAAATAGCAAAAACACAATCCATACAAGACCACACCAGCCAATCATAACCACTCTCAGCTGAACAGCCAATAAGGAGACAACTTGACTGCCATTGGCTGCAGCAGAAAAATGGTCAGAAACTATATAAACCCATGTTTTTCCGGTCTCCCCGTCAGTCGCACTTGTGTTATCTGATCCTGTTTGTCGCTGCCTGAAGACGGGAACAGATAGCAGTTCTCGAAATGTCACATTCTGTAGGTTTTGAACTACTGTGTTTGCGCAAGTTTCTTTGTTGTGTTTGTTTTATTTGTGTAAGTAGATAACTAGCCTGTGTCATCTTCAGTGTGTTGTCTGTTGATTGAATATAGTTTTTTTTGTATACATATATAATATATTTAACTTTCTGTCCTGTTTTATTTGACTCGATTCCTGCATAGAATTTTCTGGCTTTGTACATATATATATTCTTGACTACAGCATACCTGGCTTGCTTTCTGTCGTGTTTGGTAAAACTGCTGTGCTTGAGTGCATTTCTTTGTTGTGTTGTCCCATTTTGTTCATACTTATTTTGTCAGGGTTGTCCTAATTTTTTTCAAGCAGGTTTTTAGCCTGTGTTGTTTTCTGTGTGTTAGAATATTGCTGTACTGCTTATGACATAGCATGGAAGTAAGAACCATTTGAATGACTGCTCTTGGGTTAAAGCTATTACAATGCTGCTAACAAAAGAAATTTTTGGAAATTATTAGGTTATTTTCACAAACTGATCTAAAAACATGTTTTACACTGAACTTCTTTAATTTCAGTTTACATTAGAAAATAATATTTGATAGAGAATACAAATATTGCTTGATAGAGATATTAGTTTATAATGGTGTTGCTTATTTGAAATAGTAGACTTTTAATTTTTGTTTGGAGTGCTCAGGAATGGCTATTCTAAATGCACATAGTACTTTCTCAGTGTCCATGAGTATGGTGTTTCTTTCAAACCACACTATGTAACAGGACTGATTACCAGATAATGAGGCAGTTACTGAAATTGACTAACTGAAGTTGCCAGTAACGTCCTTCAGGTGGTGGCTTCTTTGTTTCTATAATCAATGGAAATATATGTGTATAAACACCACACAACACATTTAACATCTAGTTATATCCTGTGACCTTACATTTTACTAGTTTGAAGCGAACTATTTCACTTTTTCTGTCATCTATCTCAAGAGTCAAGCACTTGAGTCCAGCCTACGTTGTACACTAGAGGTACACCACCGTCTACCTATGCTTACTGCTAACATAAGTGCCTGGGTGTACAATACATTGTGTGCCATGTTACACTTCTTTAGACCATTCAATGGTCCTTTTCAATACGAAAGTATTATAAAGCTTATAAATATAAACAACGGCAGAAAAAATTAACAGTTAGTAATTTTGGAACCAGGAATTTTAATCTCTTTGTTGTTACGATGTTTCCTACCTCATTTGAAACATTCTTACTCCAGTAACCAATAATTGTTCCTTATTGATTTGCAATATACCAAAATATAATGCTTAGCTTAAAAAAACATACAACTAATGATTTAATAGTATATATTTGTCCATTATATGTGAAGTAGAATTCACTATACAAACTTGAATTAAATTTAGCACAGTCTATTACAAAGCATTTTGTTATTACTATTTCATACTTTTTACTACCAATTATTTCATACGGTGCAATGAGATTTCATTCCTAGCTGATTACATATCTTCACAGATGCAAGAAAAAATTAGCTTAATAATTTTTTAAGAAATGATTAAGTAGAATTGCATAGGTCTTTTGTTTCAACATCACCATGTATAAGCCACATAACGTTTGAATTAATATCAGATCCAACGTGGCCATTGTTTTTGATAAAATTACATTTATTGTGGTTACACCATTAATGATACAACGCCGAACACACCTAATGAGATCTAATCGTAAGGCACTGGGTTTGTCTTGAAATTTAGAAGTGCTAGTTCCTTCTCTGATTGGTTATATCATTAGTGGTTTCACATTCACATTGTTTCAGATAGCCAATTGTTTTTATGGCTCGAATTAAGCTAATTGTTTATGTTATGTAAGATCGTGGTAAAGTAATAAAAGTTATTGAGTTGTCAAAAAAATACACATGACAATGTATAGATTCTAACAAGAATATTCATGAATGCTTATGTTTTAATTATGTTAAACAGTGAATGTATTTGTAACATTGTGTGTTTCGCTCACACCGTTTTTTTGGCAGAAGTTAAGTGTTTGATCTTAAATTGTGAAAAGGGGACGACATATCCAACATGCATGAATAAATTAAGTAAATTATATGACTAAATAACCTAATTTCCCTAGCACAAATGTAATTTTATTTACTTCTGACTTATAGAGCAGATTTGTAATTAACACTGAGAGAATGTGAGCTTTAAACATTTATGGTGCAATTTATTATTACAACTACCATCAAACATAGAATGAGTAAGCAGTACATTGTTTTGATGCTTCTGTCAAAATTGATATAGCATGATTCTCCTGGCAAGGCTTTTGTAAAGTACACAATGCCCGTGATTTCTTTGTGCGTTTCCATCTCTTCATTACACCTTTACGATGTTTTGGCATTTTGCAAAAACAATCCTTCTATGATGCTTGTAGTACACTTGACAACCTTGCACCCTGTTCGCACCCATCAACTAATGGGTCCGGCAAGGTTGTTCAGGGGGTGGAGAAAGGACGGTGGCTCTCTGCCTCCCTCTTCCCGGAAGTGATTTACAAAACAAGTCTGGAATGGCTGGAGAAGGGTGGGTGGGGAACAGCTTGTCCCTCACTTCTCAAGTGCAGCACCAATTCCAGAGAATCCGTGAACTATGTGCATGTGCTGTACTAGTTTACAAATCATACTATAAAGATGGTGGAGCCTCTCCAGCCTTAAATCTACAACATTCGCCTCCTTGCGAACGTAAAACATGGCGTGATCTACCACTTGTCCCAATTTTGACCTGAGACCCACCTTTCACGTAGTCTGCAACTCCCACAACCCCATTACACAAAATATTGTTATTCAAGGGAATATTTGCCATCCGCTTAAGCTTAACTACCAATGAAGTATGAATGAATCGTTCAGGACATGAACTAGGACCCACCCGGTTCTGAGTCCCCAATCCTTGAACTGAGGTGAACTGTCACTCTGCTGAGTCATAGAACAAGGAAAATCATTAACCCCAACTTTGGTCTGCAGACTAACATCTTCCTCGGGAGTATCATTACAAATTTTCTGGCGTTGTCCTGCAAAATATTTGCAACTTGCTTCTGTCCTTTCCTAGAAGTAATCGATTGAGACTGCAAGATAGAATTACTAAACTTATCAGGCCATTCTGTTCAATCGAAAGTCCATTCCAGCCACTTGGCATTGGAAGAAAGAATTTTATTCCTGCATTCTGAACAGTGTATTCCAGCATTGGCCTCACTGCCTGAATGCTGTTATACGCAACCTTTCACAGCCACACACACCACCATTGCTCCTCGTCTCTGCGCCTAATCCCTTGGCCACATAATCTCCCGTAAACTCTTGTGCATCAACTCTGCCGCAGCTGCTGTCCTAATCCCTTTGTCATCATGGCAAGACCATGCGGTTGATGCAGACACTGTGCTAATCCGCTAGCCACGTGCATCCTTCTTCGCCAGAAGTCTAATTTCTCGACCATCTGTTGCTCCCTCTGTCTGCATCTCTACACTACGAGTGTTCGCAGTGCTCGGCACAGCCTTCGCCTAACAAACTTTTTACCATCTCTCCTTGACTGAAAACTAACATCATCCTCCTTTTTCAAAATAACCCCCATGGTCTCCTTAACACAATGCTCATATGCGGGTGGCCTGCAAAACTGTCAATGTCTGCCCCTTCAGCTTCATTGTGCAACACAATTTCTCATAACCATGTCCACAATTTCCTCTTTGCTTTCCAAAAATGATTCTGTCTTGGTTTGAGCGGTTCTCAAAACACTCAATGGTCAGACTCCTAGCTAATTCTACGTTTAGCGCCATTTCTTCTACAGTTCCGGACTCGCCTAATTTAAACTGCCTGTCTCCCAAGCTTTTGTTGACATCCTCCCATACGTCACTTCTCTCAGCTGCCCCACATGCAGCCATCATATCCCCATCCGTTCAGCTGTTCCGCCTATCTTGTAACTTTTACGGCTTTTTACAACTTCAAATATTTACCACTCGATCTGCCTCATAAAACATTTCTCTAACAACCGTAAGTAACAAGGTGTAACAAAGATACTTACCAGGCTTAGCTGTTATTTATTTCCAAGGGGGTTTTTTGTTTGTAGTTTTTGTCAGATTTCAGTATTTAATTTGTTTTGGTTTTTTTTTTTTTTATAGATATTCTGTGTACCATCTGGGTTATAAGAATTTTTTTTTGCATGTTTTGATATATTCAGTATGGAACTGGTAGGTTCGAGACTGTTCTAGAAGTTTACTGTTAGTTCTTCTAATGTGCATTTTTTTTTAGAGTTATTGTTTTTGGACGATCTAGTTGCATGAGGCCCTAATTGGGCAGCTAGAATAGCATGACTCGATCTGCCAATCAAAGAGGTGGTCGAGCGGCCAGCCTGGGACGAAAGCATTTTTATCATGGCTACTGGTCGAAAAAAGGGACTTTTGGTCGCCATGGAGGTGAGATGCGTGTGTGTGTGTGTTTCTAAAACATTTCTTGGGGCGAGGCAGTAAGATGGGAAGAAACCAGCTGCCCTGAATTCATTGCATTGTCATCTCATATAAATTTCTATGTAATTGTGAACTGTTTGATAAGCAACAACTCTAAAAATAAACCCGCTACAAAAACAGTTACTCGTCCGTTAAACCAGCAACTTAGTGAAATGTTACAAAGGTCATAAGGCACACTAGCACTCCAAAATCCCATAATTTTCATTATAGTGATTTCAGACTTTCCGCTAAGTTGGTGCCACTTATCTCATTTCATGCAATAAAGAGTGTGTCCAAAATGACATTCCACCACTGCCACCATTTGTCACTATGCCAAAATGGTTAACAGGGTGACTGTACTCACATGCGTATCAGTGGCAACAGTCGAGACTCCTCACAAAATTATCTTAAAAAGGTTGCTGTCATCACTGTATTTTGGAGGGTGCCGAAACCCAATCTGCTACGATGAAGGGTGAAGATATTTGTGCGCTCTGACAGAGTTAAGCTCTGCAGGCGTATATTCGGAGAATGTGAGTTCGCAAGGGGTAACCACCCAGGACGTGGATGTCACAAGTGATAAGGCTACAAGAATGGGGTTATTTGCCTGCCCCTTAATAATTAGACGTGACAATTTTTTATAATCACGGCTCTCTCCAGGGCAAGTTAATAAATTTTATTCCCTACACAAGAAAACTTCAATCACCTAATATGATCACATTCCGCTCTCCAAAATAATAACAAAGTTCAACAAACAGCATCTAAGGTTATGACAACTCAATTATAATCATGATTCTAATAAATTTTCTTGTGTCTATTACAAAGAGTAAAGTCATAACCTCCACTTGCAGTATAGAAGACACCTCTCAGTCCTTATGTCAACTATTAAATAATATTAAATCTCTAGGTGAGCCATATCAGACTCATTACACCATAACCCACTCCACTCATAATGTTCATGCAACTTTAGTCTAACCAAAATGCAGAAACTGTATATTACTAAATGAAAGAGGATGTCCAATTCAACAAAATATTTATTTAATATAAGTAATACAAATTTATCATCTTATTTATCTCCAACATCAAATAACACATCCCAGAATATACACCAATATTAGACCACCTGTATTTACCTGGGGGACCCACACTACAAAAGGTACCGTTAATATCATAAAATATTTGTTTCTCCTTCATATTTATGTTTTCCCTCAATATACCTTTCTGACCAAGTTACGTATCCTCGTGAATTACTTAATAATACAAAATACTCTTTTGACTCACATTTTCAAGAGCTCTAATTCTCCCCCCTCACATTCAAAACCTAATCTCTTGACTGTATCTTCAAACGCTCATAAATTCATTTAACTATTCCCAACTACATCACGTCTCAATACAACCACAACCATAAGACTACACTCACGAGTACTTCCTATTATTCCATTCAATTCTGCTAATATAAACCCTTTATTAACCTACGCATACTTAATGTGTGCTCTCATTAAAATTATTGACAGAAATTACTTCTTAACTTAATCTTACCATGGCTCTTACAATCACATAATGCAACAATATTATCGCAGGTCTCACTCACAGCCTAAATTCTACGTTTCATAATTATCTCAACTAGTAAACCATATCAAGATTCTCACAACTCTATTGTTTGTTGCCTTCTTACACAAAAGTTCCTACACTCCATTACATCAACTTAATTATCCTATCAAATGTCCTCAATTTGTCCAATAAGTTTCATTATACAACTTAAGTCTGTGCACATTCTACCATCTCTTCCTAACTAACCTTGAGGCCTTCTATATTCCAATAAAATAAAATTTAATTTACTAATTACAATGTCACAAAACCCTACCCACACCTACCACGTCACCAAAGACATAGTCCATTTCCATCCACTGGCAGAGGATTATTTCCCTCTGCCAAATCTACCCTCAAAACATGCTGTAATATAGGGTTAACACTTACCCACGTCGACTGGCAGATAGTAGGCTACATCAAAGCTAGTAAAAGAGCACCAAGGAGAGGGCTGGCTGCAGCAACACTCCTCCTAACATAATCCTATCATGCCTCCATAGACATCCCCTGGGCTGTAAGATTACGACCTCTCCTCTCTGATGTGGACCCTTTGAGCTTCCTGCACTGTCTGACCTAGCGCGCCGCATGCCGGCAAGGCCTATATTCGAAGGGGGCCATGCCCTGGCCACCTGCCACCATGCCATGTGCATTAATATATCACCGCCATTTTCTGTGACATCATCAGATCCCGGCGTGTCGAGTAAGATGTTTAATAAAACTGGAAACTAATCTAAACCACAAAGAGGTGTAGTTTTACAACATGGAATAATCATAAGAAATTCATAAATATTGTTTAGTTTTAGTGCAACTATTATATACTGTTACAGACAGTCATGTGTAACATTATCTTTATATATTCTACAATTACTATTACAGACTGTTATAAAATGGCATATGGTTGAAATTATGAAATTTTTCATATAAATTCTTACACAAGACGATCCTCAATCAATGCAACAAATTTACATTTTTGCAAATTAGTTTATTACATTAAAGTGAGAGGGGAAAGGCCATCTTCTAACATTAGCATCCTTTCCTGACTTTACACTTATAGTGTCACTGTTGTCTTCCAATGATTACAAGATTGCACATTTTAAAGTAAATTAGCCTGTCCTTTGCAGTTTTACACTTATAACAAATTCTTGCATCAAAAATGTCAAATGAATAAGTTTGGCACTTCTTTCTTTCTTTTCATTTTATTTTGGTCCTTTCTACGTTTATATCATTAAGTTAAAAGAGGAAATGGTAGTTTGTGCAGAATGATGGACAGCAAATCCTAATAAGTGTCGCAATACTTTTTGATGGCTCATATGATTGTGCTGATGTAATTCTTTCCATCTGGAGAGCCAAGTTGATGTATTCCATTATCTGAGAGCCACTATCGTCCTTTTATTGGAACAGTACAGCACCCAAAACCATTATGTTTACATTTATTTAAATAATTAACAGTCAAGACAGATTTGGGTGGTGTAAAATGAGGAATTTTAAAGCTGTCATTAATGCTGCTGAACTTTACTTGTCCTCTTATCTCCAATTAAGTTTTGAATATGTCTTTGTTGGAAGAGGACCGAGCTGTCTCTAATAGCCTCAGAACATACTCTTCCAACACAAAATAAGTCCCGAAAACCGTCTGTTATATCAAAAACTTTTGACGGGCTGTTGTGGTATCAGGAGCAGGGAGAAGGAAGATTTGACTTACAGTAACAGGTTTCAGAGTACTTGTAGAGTTGTGAAGGATGCCAGACCACGAGAGACTCACCTAGGGGTGGACTGTTTGCCCACGTGGCTCCTCCTGAGGTGACAAAGTCGTAATGATGTAAAGTCCTGTTTACGCCTACCTACAAGGGTGTTGGCTCCCTTCATATATTTCTAAATATTACATGATATTGTTGGATGGCCATCTCACATGCCAAAAACACAATAGGTTAGACATTGTAAGGTGTGGTGAAGCAGTGGGTAGAACATCAAAAAGTTTATACGGCCGTGAAGCAACCGACAATGAAATAAAAAATCACTTTCACTTAATTGACTTTACTCACTGATCTCTCCTCCAGAGAGGTACGTTCAAGGTTCTAGTGGCTCAGGCACGCTAGCAGCCTATACAGTGAAAAATGACTGTTCTGGAATGGTAAATAAATTGACATGTCTCAATTGTATATGAATTTCTAATAAACTAAACATTAACACCAAGGTTGCGATACCCACTACAGAATCCGCGAGACACCATCTTAGAAAACAGAAGTATTCATGAAAACCATTTTGTGATTGGCTATAAGCGAATGACTGAACCTCCGACAGCCAGTAAGGAAAGAAATACAACAAAGAGACAAATTATATGGTTGGCTGGCTATTATCCAATTCAATAATTTTGGTAACGATAGGTGCATTTTCTGTAGGTAAGCTTACTTATCGAACTGGTGGCAAGCTGGTTGCAAGCGTTTGCAACAAAAGTTTGCATTCACAAGCGCCACATAAAAGGATATGACAACTTCCTGTAAACGAAACATAACCTATCTCGTGACTCAGGCAGCAAAATCTGCAACTGCCCGGAAACTGTTTGCAGTGCATTTGCTAATATTACTGCAATTGCAATTGCCAAACCACTATGTTTGCAGAATGTGCTACAAATTCACCAGCGGAAATACAGCTCATAATAAAGGGTAAATGTTCACTCTAAATTTTTTTCCAGTATTAGAATTTAAAAATATCAACGAGTTTTCGTAAAATTGTAAAAAGGGTACGATTTCCGTACATTTTACGGAAAAAACGTAAAAGTTGGCAAATCTAGAATGGTTCTTTTGGTTGATAACACTTCAAGCATATCTTTCATAAATCTTTTACATCATTTCAAGCTGGACTTCCAACAGAAACTCATGCTGAACTTCCTTGTATTGGATTTCCAGCAGCATTTTTTGGGGAACCTCTGGAATCCAATGGAAAATACTCAACTTCTGAGTGTCTAAGTTAGTTATTTTTGTTTTGGAATTCTACAAATCTAGCCTGGGTTCCTAGCAATGGCAGAATCTTTTGGATAACGTTTAGGGTATATTTTTATACACAGTATTTTCAGTCATACCATAGAAACAGTCTTCCCTAGAGGCCTTGGCATTATTACACATTCCATTTCTAATGACCTTGCTTTCAACGAGACATTAAGCCAGACTATCTGCCTACCAACAGTATTACACACTTAACACTTGAAAAATAACATAAAACTGTTATTTTGATACAAAATTTACGTTACGTGGACTAATTACACAGGCCAACGATAAAAAAACTTTTTTAATGATTTTGCCGGATTCATATGTTTTTTTGTGTGCTGAGTCCGAAAATAATAATAAAAAAAGTCATAACACCCACCATTTTTTCACATCTGAATGAACAAAATATGAGAAATTCATTTTTTTATCTAATATCTGTGCATTTTTATATACTTTATTTATATATATTTTTATATACTTGATATACATTATTAATATACTAAAACATACAGTAAATCTAAATTAAATTAGGTTTGCAGTGGTGGTACGACTGTTTGTTTTCTTTCAGTCAACACAACCTCACTTTTCAGCTTTTTGCCCATGTGCTCTAAGTATGGCTAACCGTGGTTGTAAAAACTTTCCTAACAGTTTGTGTTATATATGTGGTGAGTTTGTAATTAAAAAACATCAAAGAAACATTACAGAGCTTGTTAAAAAAGTGTACTTGGTATATTTTGGAATAAAACTCGGTGATCAAGAAACACCTTGGGCTCCACACAAGGTATGCTATGTTTAGTTGAAGACCTTCGAAAATGGTCAAAAAAAGAAAAGAGAGCTTTTAGATTTGCAGTACCCATGATATGGAGTGAACCAAAAAAATCATTCAGACGATTGTTATTTTTGTAGCATTGATGTTACTGGATATAACTCCAAAAATAAGAAAGTAATTGTCTACCCTAATCTTCCTTCAGCTATTCAGCCAGTCGGTCATGGTCCGGGACTCCCTGTCCCTGAGCTACNTATAACTCCAAAAATAAGAAAGTAATTGTCTACCCTAATCTTCCTTCAGCTATTCGGCCAGTCGGTCATGGTCCGGGACTTCCTATCTCTGAGCCACCACAGGCTATTAATGACGTTTTAGTTGATCAGTCCAGTGAAACTGAACCTGATGAAGGTAAACCAGATGATGATGATGAGTTCCAATGTTTTCCAGAAAATTTAGAACCTCTGTTGTTTACACAGACTGAGTTAAATGATTTGGTAAGAGATTTGGGTTTGACTAAAGAGAAAACTGAATTGCTTGGCTCTAGGCTAAAAGAAAAAACATTTGTTGGTACCTCGAGCATCTATTTATCAATATAGAACAAGAGATCAAGAGTTCGCTAAGTTTTTTAAGCAAGAACAGGATTTGGTGTACTGCCATGACATTGGTGGTCTAATGAATGAATTTGGAATTGAGTACAACAATGAAGAATGGAGGCTTTTTATAGACTCGTCAAAAACTAGCTTAAAAGCGGTTCTATTACACAATGGTAATACTTATTTTTCACTGCCTGTGGCTCATTCAGTCCATATGAAGGAAACTTACGAAAATCTAGACATTATTTTAAAGGAAATTAACTTATCCTGCTCACTATTGGATGATGTGTGGAGATTTGAAAGTTGTTTGCATGCTCCTAGGCCAACAAAAGGGATTTACTAAATTTCCATGTTTTATATGTGAGTGGGACAGCAGAGCAAGGGATCGACACTGGTCCACGAAGCATTGGCCTGCAATAAAAACCTTAACAGCTGGAAAGAAGAACATTTTGCATAAAATTTTAATAGATCCAAAAAATATTCTTCTACCACCTCTTCACATTAAATTAGGTTTAATGAAACAGTTTGTAAAAGCCTTGCCTAAAGATGGTGAATGTTTTAAGTATTTATGTGAAAAGTTTCCTCATTTATCAGGAGCCAAACTGAAAGAAGGGGTTTTTGTTGGGCCTGATATTCGTAAAATGATGTTCAATTCCAACTTTGAAACAAAAATGACTACAAAGGAAAAGGAGGCTTCAATATCAATAAAGCAAGTTGTGACTAAGTTTTTGGGCAATGTTAAAGACCCAAACTATGAGCTTATCGTAGCTAATATAATAGACAAGTTCAAAAATCTGGGATGCCTGATGAGCCTTGAAGTCCACTTCTTACACAACTATCTTGACTTTTTCCCTGACAACTTGGGTGATGTGAGTGAAGAGCAGGGGGAACGGTTTCACCAGGACATCAAAGTGATGGAGAAACGTTACCAGGGATGGTGGAATGTTAGCATGATGGGTGATTACTGCTGGTCACTTCACTGAGAACAGCAAAATGCATCACACCGCAGAAAAAGTTACATAAGAAGCTTCAAAGAGAAGAGATAAAGGAAATACCAAAAAATAAACACTTAAAATGATGCTACTCGCCACCTGTGGGATACAGGGTGGTTCATATGTAAGGAATGAGCTACCTTTACCAGGCCCAAACTATAGGTACCTTGAATGTTGAATAGGGGTAGTAAACAATAACTGTAGTCACTTGGTGTTTCAATTTACTACTTGGTTATATTGTCTCAAAAGAAATATACATATACAACTCAGAGATGGTACCTTGAGAGTTGGGAGCCTTAAGAGCAGATTACAGTACTCGTGCTAATGTTTCCGATGCCGTGGGGAACGCTAGGCGTCGGGGCATGTCCCTGAGCGACGATACTGGTACTTAGCTGTATTGGTAGTTCTGGGTGTTCCGGTGGTAGGTTGAGCTCTGGTAAGTTGGGCGGCCTTTCACAGGCCCTCTGTTGTTCTTGTTGGCGTGGTGGATACAGCTGGCGTCCTTCTTCCGTGGCTGACCCTCCGGCTTTGANGCGGATCATTACTGGCCTCTACATCACTGATTCTGCCGTGGTCCGATCCCCATCCTCGGCTGACTGACTCACTTGACAGCCTCGCATCCCGGCGTGGTGATACGACTGACTCGACTGACCTCCCGATCCAACTGATCCCCTCCTTGTCCTGCAAGTTGGCTTTTAACCTCTCTCGTCCCCCCCAGATCATCACACGTGCTTCACTCGTTGGGGGAAGGGGAGGGGTTGACCTGCAGCCCTATGGCCAAACACTGTCAGCTCTTCTAAATCATCTAACTAGAGGTGTGTTGGCGCCACTCTAGCTTACCTAGGCATGTGTGTCCATGTTCTCTCACGTTTTGCTAGGGGAGGGGGGACCCGTGGCCAACTGTCAAACACAGTCAGCTCTTTTCTCGTGTATCTCACCTTCAGGGTGGGTCAGCGATATTCTAGCCGCTGCCCTCCTTGGCAAGTGTCTTAATTCCCTTGTGGGTGAATTGCTAGCTTACCTCTGCATGACCTCGGCACGCGTTAACTGTTTGTCCGCCCTCTCGGGCCGACCTGGCCTTCGCGACACGTGTCCCACGGCATGTGTCTACTGAGGGCACTAGCGGGGGGTAAGATCGCGGGGGATGTGGCAGCGGTGCTTCTACTTACAATATACGGTACGCGTCAATCCCCCCGGCCTCTGTGATGCTGACACACCCGTGCCAATGCGTTGACATGCGTTTATGCTTCTGTTGCGCTTCTCTTCTCCAGGTTTCTATGTTCGGATGTTCATGTGCTTCTTGCTGCTTGAGCGGCTAGCGCGGCACGTCTCTAACCCGGCGTCTATCTACTTCCCTCTCTCTCTTCCTGCTTGGCCTTGTCCGTTCATCCTTCGCTCAGGGTCGCACGACTCCACTGTTTACCAGGCGTGCCCGCCTGTCTGCTAAAAGGATCTATAACTCAGGCTCTACGATAAAAAATACTGCTGAAGGCTGGCTATTTACAATGTACATTTTTTACTCTCACAACTTTGCATGCCGTACACACTATTTGAACTCGCGAAAACAAAAAATAAACAGGGTTATACACATCTCGGACTCCCTTACATTAATTACAAACATTATATACACAGTTATACTACATACCCTAAGTGATCCATCCAGATAACTGTAATTTTTTTAAAAACTTATTTTGTCTTTTGTGCTTCTGCCGCCCTTGTATGCGGGGGCTTTCTTGAACAGTGACAAACAGTTGAGTAGCAGATGGCCGGTACTCGGGAAGGCTGCCTGGCAGCTGTTACATGTAGTGACATGATTTAATTTTTACTGTTGCGGACAGCTCGCAGGCCGTTTAGAAAAAAAACACTCTTATCTCCTAGCATGGAAAACCCTGTTTTCCTGCGTTCAAATTAATGTTCTGCACACCCTGCCACTTATACGAGCGGTCTTACGGTGGGCAGAAATAAACACACTATTGCCCTGGCAAAATAATAGCATTCTGCTAATGGCCCATATTCCTAACGTACACATGGTACACGGGTACAAATGAACACTACACTTTCCGGCTGCCGGCCTCGAGGCCCTGGGATGTTCGGCCCTTGTTACACTCATGTTCGGCGTCAGGTGGGGCAATGCCCTGAGTTTCTCAGCGAGTAACATGAGGTAAACAGACTTACCTCATGCCACACAGAGTCTGTCACTGGGTTGGGCGGCTCGGCTCATTGAACTCGCGTGGTTTGTACCTGCAACGTTATGGGTAGAAGTTGGGTTCCTCCTGGCCTCTGCAGGTGCGCCAAGGCTGGATTCTTCTGGTCTCGTTCCCCGTCTGATTATGGGGTACTTCACCCCGCACTGGGACCCTGACAGCATGCGGAGGGGCGTCCTTCGTCATCCTCTCGTTCCGGTGTCCTGTGGCCATCTCCAGACTTCTGCGGGCTCGCCATTGGGTCGGCTGTGGTCTCCCGGGTTCGGTTCTCTGTCTGTGTATTACCCTTCGCTTCTTTGCTTTTACCTACTGTCTCTTCCTCGTTCGCTTTCTGCCTCCATTCGCTTGCTTTCGGCCTACCTTCACTTCCGTCTTCTCTCCCGTTCGCCTGTTCCCTTTCGCTCGCTACTTCTCGTGTGCGTGTACTTTCTGCCCAGTAAGCATGTCTCACTGGCACTCCGGACACCGTTATCGCCTGGCGTGTTTGCTCGGGTGGGACTCTGACGGTGATAGCGTGCTGGGGTAATGGCGGCGCTGTGGGTTGTGTGGCGTTATCGCTTTTGCCCTTTTTCTCCATGCCCTTGTCCACCATCCGGTGGACTAGTGACCTACTGTGGGTTTCCTCTGGCTCGTTCCTCGGTGACAGTGCTGGGATCCCAGGGTTACTACTGGAATACACTGGGGTCTCTTTACCCATAGCTGACGAACATAGGTGCTTACCTAAGTTGTCTTGTTGCAGCTTTCTTAGTCCCCACCGCGGGGGCAGACTCCCTACTTCTCCTTCGTCAGGTGGTGTGAGGGGGTGTAATTCATCGGGCTGTCCTCTCTCTGGTTCTGCTTCTGGGTATTTATCTTCAGCATCGAACCCTCAGTCAGGCAGGGGCCTGTTTTGGGCCGCCCTTGTATTTTCTTTGGGACCATAGGTGTGGGGTTCGGGTATAGGGTGTATCTGGTTCCTTGCCACCTTCCGCATTTTGCCCATCTCGTCCTCCGCCCAATACACATTTCCTTGTCACCCTACTACTACATACAGCCCTTCCCATTTAGGCGCAAATCCCACAAAGACTTTGTCACTGGCTCGGCTCAAAGGATGGTTGCGTAGTAATACGTGGCTACCATCGGGCAAGTGGCGTCCGACGGTTGCTTGTTCTGGGTACTTGCACTGGATATACCGTTGTTGGTTTCTCCGAGCTGCCCCTGTTTTCCGGATCGTTACTCTCCATATTTCTTCGGGGGCGGGAAGTTATGTAGGTTTGGTTTCCCACTGCCACTCCCCGGGTCGTCGGAGGTTGTATCCCAGTATCAGATGGCCAGGAGAAGTTCCAATAGCATCATTGCGCCGGCGTCACGACTAGGAGGTATTTCTGTCCTTGATGTGTGCGTGGGTAGGGGCCCATGATATCGGCTGCTATGTGGGTCCATGGCGTTTTTGGCCGGCAGGGTGTGTATCGCGTCTTCGGTATTGGGTAGGCTTTGTTTTCAGAACAAGTCCAACATCGGGCGACGTATTCTGTGACATCATGGCTGATTCCTTGCCATGTGTACCTGTTGGTCAGGGCCGTAAGGTCTCGTGGAATCCAGGATGTACTGCGTGGGGGTGATCATGGTGGTGCTCACAGATACTGGTTCTAGCTTGTGTGGGACCCAGATTGTCCAATAATCTGTTTGCGTGTGCGTTCTCGCCCAGATTATGCCATCTCTTCCTTCATACCGGTCTGGATATCTCCTCATTAACTCCTGTAATTCGGGGTCAGCCTGCTGTTGGTCTCGTAACAAATCCTTGCTTTCGCGGAACTTAATTAGCAGTAGCTCCCGGCCGTGGGAGTTTTGGGGGAGAGGAGGACAGCATTCGCTCCCAGTCGTCTGTTACTCTCTCCTTGTTGGGCATCTGCGGTCGGCGGGATAAGGCATCGGGCAACTCGTTGGTCGAGCCCAGGCAATACTCAATTGTGAATGAAAATTCCATTAGAAATAAGGCCTACCTACCCAATTTTGCCTTTTCGTTACTCATGGTTTTTAACCAGGTAAGGGCCTTATTATCAGTTCTGAGAATGAATGGTCAGTCCTCAAGGTAATAGCGGTATTTGCGGACTGCGCAAATAACCGCCAGGCACTCCTGTTTATTACTATGGTAGTGGTGTTCAGTCTCATTTAGCATAGTACTAGCGTACACTATAATCTGTTGCTGGTTCTGTGACTGCTCCTGGTATAGGAAAGCACCCACCCCGGTTCCAATTGCGCCTGTCTGTAAAATTAGGGGTACTTTTGGCAGAGGCCGGTAGAGCATGGTTATGTCGCAATAGAGTGCCTTTAATTTTCTAAATGCTTCTTCGTGTCGGTCGGTCAACTTCCAGCGTGTTGTTTTGAATAGGAGTTCGTTGAGTGGGACCATAATGGGGGCGACATCTGCTATAAAATCTCGGAGCCAATTGCATAATCTCAGAAAACACTTCAATTGTCTCCGGTTGGTTGGTACTCTAGACTCCTCAATTTCTCGCACTTTCTCTGGCTTCGGATAATTCCCGTCTGGGGTGATTACATGCTCTAAGTATTCTACCCGGGTCTTCCCGAAGTGGCACTTCTGCAGTCGGCAAATCGTTCCAGGACTTTTTGCAAGTGTACCTGTTGTTCCTCCCAGGTGCAGGAATATACGATCACATCATCCAAGTATGGTAGGCAAAACTGGCCACTATAGCCTGTCAAAACTACTGCTGACATCAATTGTTGGAAAGTAGCGGGTGTATTCTTCAACCCGAAGGGCATTATGTGAAACTACAGCATTTCGCCTTCTGGGATAGTAAAAATATATTTCCTGGACCCTGGGTGTACCGGGATTTGCCAGTACCCACTGCGCATGTCTAGAGTGGAGAATATGTGCGCGTCTTCTAGGTCGCAGAGAATATTAGACAGGTTTATAGTTGGGGGTGCTATTGGATATGTAACATCGTTTAAGGCCTGATAGTTGACACAAAAGCGGAGTTCCCCATCTTTCTTTGGTACAAGCACCACTCTGGTGTTCTATGGTGAGTCAGTCGGCTCCACTATTTCTTGTGCTTTCATCTCGGCTACAGTATAATATTATCTGTCTGTGGTAGGCTGACGAGTTGCCTGGTCGGCAGTATATGGGGTGAGAATCTTTTACCCAGATTTCATGTTGGATGGCAGTGGTCTGATTTAATCTGCTGGTATGCTCGAATACAGCTATGTGGGTGTTGAGTATCTGCCATAGTGACCTAAGCCGGTCAAAAATATTGACTTGCAATACTCAAGCAAAAACATTGACCTAAATATTTTTGGTAGGCAAAATTAGGTAATCAGTCACAATGAATGTATGATAGTTTGGGACATGCCATCCAGGATATCGCTCCACATAAAGATGTGTAGTAAATCTTGAATTACCACTGCAAGCACCATAAACCAAGTGCATGTCTGTTAATTCAACCCATGTATACTGTTCCATTGCTCTGCTCTAAACATACAACAACTTACTGTTTGCATGTTTTCACAGCACAGAGCTAGACTGACAACAAATTACGTACTGTACTATACTTTTCCATTGCTCCACTTTTAATGAAAGACAAAGTACTATGGAGTATCATAGCACAAACATTGCACTTTGACATTGTGGCATATTCAACGGAGTATGTAACATTGATGGTTATTTGACANGTATCATAGCACAAACATTGCACTTTGACATTGTGGCATATTCAACGGAGTATGTAACATTGATGGTTATTTGACAAAAAAAAATGCTTGTTATGGTCTCTTTTACTATCCCTTGAAGTTTCAATATTGAATTTTGTTACATTTGGTATAATGGCATAACACACTGAATGTCTTGTGACCCAAGCCTACACCAAGAGGAGTGAATCAGTAAAATTCTTTGTCTTATGAAGCAACAGATAAAGAATTTTCACCCCCTTTCAGTTATTATATTGTCACTGCCTGTAAAATAGCTAGTTTGGTTCACTGTGAATTTTAGTTTTTTTTTTATTTCTCGCTTGACAATGAGGCAGGAGTCGCAATTATAAGTCCTGCAGGCAGCCGGCGAGCCTGCCCGGTGGTTCGGAGTGTTCCTGGATACTGGCCATATCCGGGATCACTGCACACAATTCTGTAGAGTCAGCTGGTGAGCGAGGCTCTCTGGCGTCGGGTCAGATGAGTTCAGTCTGGAGTGGACACATGAATGAGAGAGTCCAGTTTGGACAGGTGTGAGAATAGCATGTAGTCGCAAGTACTGTTAATAAATTGCGAGAGTGGAGCCTTTGGCCCCTGCCTAGAGCCGTTAATTTTACGTTTACGGGTTAGTGAGAAGTTACACTAGAGTGTGAAGTGTTTTAAGTGCACTTTTCGGAGTAACTTTAAGTCTGCTAGCAACTGGAAGTAGATCGACCGAGTCTCGGGTAGCAGGGAGCTATCGGAGATATGACTGGAGTCGGCGAATGCTTGGATGGCTAGAAAACCATAAGTACCATAAATGTAGCTTTCTGTTTATTTTAAGCTTAAAAGTTATTTTGTGGTGCCGCAACCTATGATGATTTATTGGTGTACAGGCTGAGGACCTATATAGGCTCTCAAAGGAAATCTTCCCCCTTTGTTAATGATTTTTGTGAAACTGTGGTTTAAGTTTAATAGCTGTGCACTAATAATTTTATTTAAATTCTGTATTTTGGTTCAGAGTTACCTAAGTAGACGAACCGTAAAGACTGCTCCTGTTCCTTTTTTGAGATAATTTTTGGTTTTGAATAAAAGTTATAATTTTTCTAGAAGCTATTGCGGTACATTAATTCTAGGCTAGGGTATCCAATGGTCTAGGATTGGCCCGCATTTTCCTCTCACAAGCGTTTACCTAAGTAACTGCTTATAAGAGTGATAGCTAAGGTGTTCCAAGGTAATTTGGTAGTACAGTAGAGTACCCCTCAACCAGAATCGTCGGGGGAAGGGCTATTCCGGTTGTGGGAAAATTCCGATTAAGAGAAATGAGAGTGGGGTGGTGTGAAAAATAGCACATTTTTAGTCTGAACTCATGTATATGTGGCACATAATTGTAACTTAAGAAATTATTAGTTTTATCCTTAAGGTTACAAAACCATTAAAAAAACACTACATACTGTTTATGGAAAGTGAGTCATAAAACTCCCGGCGCTGCATTAATGACCTTCATTCTCGACCTTCTAGCGGGGTTCTTATCTCTTCGCGCGGGTGATTGCGTGAGTCAGTGAGATGTGGATATGACTGATAAAACTTCCCAAAGTATAGTCAATTCCGTTGACAGTCTTTCCCATACTGCATGGCACGTCGGCACAACATACATTTACAAGAGCGGGGCTGACGTATTATAGACCAAGTTCATAAAGTACCGTATTTCGGCATGTATAGGCCGCACATTTTTACAAANCCCAAACCATGTTCAGAAATTTGTCACTGAACAAAACGCTTTAATGTTTTAATTTAGTTTGGACGCGTATGGGTTGCACTATACTTTAGCCTGCCTGTCCTCGACTGTTCTGCTTTGTATCACCGCCAGCTTATGTGCTTCCTTTCTCTTTTTTCCTCGCTTGGCGTCCTTCCTTTCCACCACAACCACCCCCTTCCCTAGGCTGCCACCGCAGTCGCCGAGCACTAAGCAAGCTTGCTCGGTCCCTTTATTTTCTTTCTCCCTCCTTCCTCCTCTTTTTTGTTTGTCATGCTCTCTCTCTCTCTCTCTGGTGGAATGAGACAGCCAGCAACAGCTGTGTGTGTGTGACGCCGCACGCACACATGCACCATACCATTGCCTGCCCGGCAACAGCCGGCCGAGCAGGCAGGCTACGCGCAGCGCACATGTTCCGCAATTTAAACGCAGTGTTGAGGCAATTTGACATAAATACAAAAGTTTTATTTACGTGGAATACTGCGCTGTTGCCACTTTTCAGCAGGCCGAGGCCAGGCAGCACGGCAACGATAACATTCAACTGCAAATTTATTAGTTTGACGTAGCCATAGTTTGCTGTTGCCGCACTAGCACGACGAGGCCCTGCAATATTTACGGGAATACAAAAATTCAGTGCGGCCTATACTTGAAATATTAATTATCCCTAATTTTTCATCAAAAACTTCTGGTGCGGTCTATACACGTTAAAATACAGTACATGTACACTAACATGTTAGAACACTAAATTCTGAAAGTCACACCACTAAAACCAACGGCATGTGTCTCACATTGCCATTAGTCACTGTCAGTTGTGTCATTATGCAGTGTAGCTGTGCCACTTGGGCCGGCTGTCTCTTCATCGTGCTGCAGGTTGTTTACCAGCTAACGTGCATGTACAGTCTGGTGTGAGCAACAAAGACCTCTTGCGAGCGCGGGAAAGTTATGGCACAACTTTGCGACGTTTGAATTTTTTAAGAAAATTAGTTCCGGATAATGGAAGTTCCTTCGAGGGAATTCCAATTAAGGGGTGCTCTACTGTAAATGATTAATTAATGAGGTTAAATCTTAAGCGAATGTTGAGCTGTACACCATATAGAGGATGCCTACCCAGTTGAGGTGCGTACTAGCATACCTCCACTATAACATGGCTTAGGCTCTGTTGGATATTAGGGATGAACAAGAGATGAGGGTCTCACACCAACGTCGCAATTATATTTCGCGTCACCGGGGGTAGCGAGACATTTTAGATGTTGACCCTGCTTCGCGACAATATTGTAGAAAGCAATGTAAAAAAAACAATTGGGGAAATAATGATCTTTTAATAGAAAAACTGCAACTGACAATGATTTAGGATGAATTTAAAATGTAGAAAACAAATTAGAAGTTTCATAGAAGAAAAACATACGTGAAATGGTGTTTTGTTTATCAATCCCAAAAGGCTCAACAGATCACAATGAATCTCACTCAAAAGTTAGCAGCAGAAGAATAATTTGAGGATATTGAGAAAAATATGAAAACTGTCTTCAAAGTAGCACAGATTTTTCTGGGAGCTGTACTTAAGTATGAAAACTGGAATTTTTTAAGATGTGAACATGGCAGGAGATGTTCCAAAGGAATTCAGTAATTTTTTTTTAATGTTGCCGTCAAGAACACAGAGATATGTAAACTACTTCAGAAAAATGTAATATTACTATAAAAAATAGAGCTCAGAGATTACTGTAGATGTTTACGTATGAAATGTTTTCATCACATCAAGCCTCCAACAAAAGCACTATCACCATTCACCATACCTGTGAATTACTCTGAAAGTAGCAGATGGACTCAATGCACAAAACAACTGACCTTAAATTCATAACTTAATTCCTACACAGCACCAGAGCTTCCACTGTGCCAGAGTCCTTCGGTTTGAGACACAAATAGTGATAGAAGTGGTAAATGCATGATTAAGTGCGGAGGAATTTAATGTTCCCTTAAGGTAAGTTAAGTCAAGATTTGTGTGTTGTGCTGTGGACAAAATTGATTTTCTCAATAATGCTTCACATGGCAAAAGAACCTTGCATGGAACAGTTGTGTTGGTCAATCAGGAGAAGAAGAGATCAGATATACTAAATCCAATTCAAGTATCAGGATCACCATATAATTGAAGGCTGAGCATTCATTATTTCATGTTTTCTAATTGTTTCAAGAAGTTAAACTGGAATTGACGTACACGAATGACTAGGTAAATACAAACTTTCTGCAGAAAGTTATTCCATGTTCAAAAAATTATGGATTTATGATTATTGGAAAAATTACTATAAATTACCTATTATCTCATTTTAAAACAGCAGATAACTTATCAACATACCATGTAAATAAATACATACAGAGGATTAAAATAAGTTTGGGTGTCAGTTGAAAAAATGAACTTCATGCACTCCCAGGGTCTGATGTTACCAGGTGCTTCAAAAATATAGCAATATCTTTCTGGATAGCTTTCAAGAGAGCTCTTGAGAATTTGGGAAGACTTGAATATCCAGAATAATTTACACCAAAAATGAACAAAAGATAAAGCTATTCATTTGTCAAAGTCTACTTGCCGATTAACAGGATTTCTGACATTGTTCAACTGTGCTAGTTTATAAAAAAAAAAAAAGATGTGCAAATTGAAAATCTGACACCAACAAATTCCTACCCAATACAAAACATTTTGAAGATGCATTATGAGGTGCTAAACTATAATCAACACAACTCAAATCTCCAAACGCATTAATTTGGATGGGATGAGTCAAACTAACAATACTCTTAATATGAATAAAATGGACAATGCAACTAGTACATTGTGGTGGTGACAAAGTATGGCATACTGCAAACTGCAGATGCTTTGTAGTGGAGGCGGCAACAGTGGTGGCAGTGGTGGTGACGACGGTGGTGACAATAATGATTATGCAGGCAATTAAATTGAACTGGCGGACTTGAATGATGAATATCAAAACCTTAACCTCTCTCTTGCTATGTGTAAAGTATATTTTAGTATTGTAACAAACTGCCTGCACGGTGAGGTGGCTGTTATAACCACATTAATAACTTGAGTATTTTACCCTGGGTAATTATTATATTGTTTCTATTTGTTATTACACATTAAGTGGTTTCCAACAAAATATCAATAAAGTAGTCTACTAGTATCCCAGAAAGTGTAACATATATCAAATATATATAAATACTTTTTTTTTCACATTAAAAAAAAAATTAGGAGCACCCTGAAATGAGTTACAGAGAAATAAAGATAAGTGTATTTTATGGCAGTCCTCTTGAAATCATGATTTCACACAGGCCCTGTGCCAAAGAATTGGACAAAACATCTACAGGGGATGGACAAAATAATATGAACACCTGACATACACAATATTTATTTATTAATAAGGTGTTGGGCCACCATTTGCTTTTAGAACAGCTGGAATTCTTCGCGGAATAGATTAGTAGAGTGTCTGAAAAGTTTCCAACGGAACGTTGTCCCATTCTTGTACCAAAACATCCACCAATTGCTTCAATGTTGTTGGAGATGGAAATCTGCTCCTCACACTCTGCTCTAAAACTTCCCATAACGGTTCAATATGTTGAGGTCTGGCCAGGAAAGATGTTTGATGATATTCTGANCCTTTTTGGCTGTGTGTATGGGCGCATTATCATCTTGGAATATGGCAGTGTTTGGCAGCAATATGCTAGTCATAGTAAGAGCTTCATCATTGAGGATGTCGAGATATTCATTTGCAGTAATCCGGCCAGTGATGTGAATGAGAGGACCAGCTGAATACCACAATATAGCCGCCCAAATCATAACGGAACCTCCCCCATGCTTGACTGTAGGAAGCAGGCAGTCCGGATTGTAGGCTTCTTTTGGGGTTCTCCATGCATAAACCCGGCCATTTGTAGGAAACAATGTAAACAATGATTCATTGGACCATACCACATTCTTCCAATCATCAAGTGTCCAGGTTTTATGATTGTGGTACCACTTCTTTCGCAGCTTAGCGTTGGCTTCCATTATAAAGAGTTTCGCAATTGCAGCCTTTCCATGAATGTTAGCTTTGTGGAGCTCCCGCCGTACTGTTTTTGCCGAAACAGTATTACTCAAGTGAGTGTTGAGTTCTGCTGTCACTTTTGCAGTGGTAGTTTTATGTTGTCTGGCCACAATTCTTTTTTAATGTTCGTCGGTCTCTGTCAGTTAACTTTGGGTTTCGCCCACTATTCCTCTTCGCTGATGATGTTTTACCATGTTTTGTGTATGCTGTCATTACCGTGGATACTGTGCTCATGAAACGTTAAACAATTCAGCTGTTTTCGTCACAGACGCTCCCGCTAACCGAGCACCAACAATTTGCCCTCTTTGGAAGTCTGAGAGATCACACATTTCACCAATCGCTTGTTTTAACCGTCGCGGAACAAAGCGTATAATACACTGAAATATAACCTACAAGACTTGGCACGTAAACTGTGCAATACATACGCGTCACATTATTTACACGGAAGCAGTGTTGCCAACATGCAACAAAATGTACTACATTGCATGGTGTTCATATTATTTTGTCCATCTTAGTAAGAGATTATGTGGTTCTTAACAGACATATCCCCAATAGTCACACAGTTCCTTCAGTCATTATCTCGTGGAATAATAAATGCTCCCAAACTAACATTTGAGATGCATTGACAGAATAGGAATATTGTTGACATTCCTGTAGGTTTAGTTAGTATCTATTGATTTACATGTGAAGAGGGAATAATTTGATGCCCCAGTAAATACAGCAATAAATGGGAACATGTGCTAATGGTGGATGTAAGAACTTAGGGCTTTTAATAACAATCTGTGAAAAGGGGAGGAGGGAAGATATTCTGTTATGTGTTTATGGAGTTCATGTAAACATTTGTGTCACAAAACTTAATTCCCCATTTTTTTTAACTACAAAATTGTTGTCTTTGATGTTTAGGTAAGATATTAAATTATAGATTTAAAGCTTTTGTGCACTTTTTCCCATTTTTCTGTTCTTTGGTAAATTAAGTGGGGAAGAAGGTGATGAATCTACAGCAGGACAAGATGGTGGTGGGTGGATAGGAGGGTATGCAATATGCATACAAAATTCTACGTGACCATTATGTAAGAAAGGACAATAACTGAGCAGGAGAGCCAATATTGCCCTAGTCCTCTTACTCATGTCTAAAAAGTATTAAAATAAGATGTTCAAAGGTCTAAGTTAATAATTTTCAGTTCCTTGTAAATATTGCAAAGATTAAATGATAGCCTTAAAAATTTTAATGTATAAGAAATGGGGAAAAAAATTTATTTGCTCATTACTTTCAACATTGCTGTAGGAAATAACATATTAGAAGAACTGCGACAGAAATATGTATTATAAACTATCTATGGCACTGTACCTGTTGTTCCTGCCTGTGTACATGCCTCACTACATGATGCATGACACGGGGAGCACAGTAGTTTCCTTAGGTCACGATATACTTCAAAATGATTCTCTGCACATAAGTTGCACAAACTGCCTGTATATCCATTATCACAAATGCATTTTCCACTGCCCTTCCTTGTTCCAGCACCCTGAAAAATCATACAGGTGACATAATTAATATTTATGTATACTCTTTATACTTACCAAATATTGCAAATAAAACAAACACTTTACTTCACTGTGATTCATGTCTGAACATTCCAAGCAACTTTAGAATAATAAAGTGATTACTTATTTTATTTGGTAAAAAAACTTAGCATTAAGATAATTGGAAAATAGGTTAAAAAAACATTGACACGTACGGTTTGTTCACAATTAACTATTCAGGTTATTATTTGAATGTTTCATGGTTTTTCTCACGGAATGCAATATTTTGGGAAACATATTTGTAATTGGCTGTGCTTATGTGTGTGCACCTAACCTCCGAGACCTATGAATAGACATGGAGAGTCCAACATTTGGTGTGCATCTTAACATACCTACATCAGAAAAATTATATAAAAGTAATGTGTCACAACTTACAGTTAAAATAATTTTGAAATAGTATTTTTTATCTGCTATTTTTTGTTTTGATGAAAACCTAAAATACACACTTACATAAGGCAAAAACTGCATTATTATAAAACTTGGTTTAGGATTTTACCTTACTTGATTGTCATTGTTCTGTGTAATATACATATTTTTCCAAATACCTTCAAATATTATTTATTCAGAGCAAAATGAAATGAAGTTTTCTTGTGCGTATTTCAAAGTTGATCAAATGCATTTAAGTGCATGGTTTGAAAGGATTAATTTGAAATTATGTCATAAATAATGACTTGTTAACTCAGTGGCTAGTTAGGAAAACTATCATCATTTTTTGTTTGCTTCCCTTTGTTACACACCAGCAGTATTTACAGCTTTCAGTTATGACTCCTACTTTTATTACTACAAATACAATCTATCACAAATTTTTTTTGTACCCCTCTTAGACAATATTTTGGAGACTATTATTCCCTTCGGCAACTAATAGTCATGATATAGTCCATACTGTATAAGAAGGCCGTTTTCTGACAGGTCTGCGAAAGTAGCGCCACTGTTTACGTCTGACTACATGTGACTATGTATCCTTCCGCCATCAGCTGGTCCGTCAAGTCGGGGCTGTATTTTTTATCAACACGCTGTCAGCTAATCCACTTGCCATTGTACTGTTATGCTAAACAAATTTTAAGATACTTTAAGACTGACATCTGTCTAAAAAAATAAGTAGGTTATACAAGTAAAAATATAAAATGTTGCAAATAATTAAATATTTGCTAACTCTTTTTTAATTTGTCCGAGATAGTGAATTTGGGTTAACATTTGCGAGACGGTCTGTTGTATCTATTATCACACTTTGGGCGTTATAGCTAATATATTCGAGTTGGAAATATGTGACGTGGAATAACATTAGAATTGCTTAAAAACTATTCACGCGTCTCACTTTCTACAAACAAGGAGATGGGTTTCATGAGAACAATATGGCGTACAATTTACGTAGACGAACGATTACTGGCCAAATATAAATTNCGTTATAGCTAATATATTCGAGTTGGAAATATGTGACGTGGAATAACATTAGAATTGCTTAAAAACTATTCACGCGCCTCACTTTCTACAAACAAGGAGATGGGTTTCATGAGAACAATATGGCGTACAATTTACGTAGACGAACGATTACCGGCCGAATATAAATGACTTTTACTCCAAGTCATTTTACATGAAATATATGTTACTTTAAAAATTATGCAGAGCTCGTGGAAAAATATAACTATTGGCATTTGTTTGTAAATTCGTTATATATCGCGCAAAAAAGAGGTTCATTTCTGGCTGGTAATACCTCGCATAATATCCGAGAGATCGCGCGCACAGCGCGTCACGGCGAAGTTTGAGCCGCTGTTTTTGGATAACAGATAGCGTATTATTTTAAGTTGATTGTTCTTAGATTACGGGCTGGAAATATATTTCAAATTCGTGTCGTTTCGTCAAATTAATAGAAAAATAATTCAACAATATTATGCAATATTTCTATATGCTTTTCGAATTAATATCAAGGACGTGTTGAAAGCGAGGTTGGAGAGGGATGATACGACGTGAAAAAACTTTCTGAAGTTAGCACAACTTCAGAAAACTTTTCCGCGTCGTATCGTTCTATTGTACATTTCATTTTGAACACCTATACATAACTACATTATCACGAAGTTTAGTTTTTAACACTAACAACCATTGTTTTGTGTCCTTGTAAAATAAAATGCATTAATAAATGTAAGAACTCTTTCTTACCCGCGTATTTTCTGCTTTTGTGATGTGCATTGGCAGTGCACTCAGAATAGCCAACGTAATTTTAACTTTTGTTCGTTCGTGCATCAGCTGATACAGGATTTTGTAAATGGCACTTTGTTTGTTTCGTAAACTTAAGTTGCCACTCACTGACTGTCAGAAAGTGGCCTTCTTATACGGTATGGACCATACCATGAGGTGAGACACGCCTAAAAAATCTTTCTAATTAGGGCAGAATAATTTTGTTAAATGTTACCTGGTGAACTGTTTTGGTACAAAATTTCTAAATGGCAAGTCAAACCATTATATATGAACCTTTATTTGAACATGCTTGAATTATACACATTACAGCACTGTCAACTTTTGTAAATATTATGTACAGGATTATGAAAAATGTAAGATAAATATTTATATATTTTTTGTTCACATTTACATATTTTGTCAAATACTGGCTTGGTTTTTATTAATCCTAAATAAGCATGAATGCTAAGGCACTCTTTTGTACCAAGGTGGCTAAAATTGTGTGGTTTGCATCCACACACTAGCATGAATAAATTTATAAGAACATAGATATTACCTAATTGGTTATAAACCCATTTTATTCTTAAGGGTTCTGTTGTTTTGGGCTTTCAGTGCATAAATGCATTATATAACACTCACATTATAACCTTATTGTGAATTTTTGATGGTTATCACTAGTTCATGTTACGAGATGTCGTTCCTTAATTAGTAGATATGAGTAGCCAACTTTGGGACAACAGATGCAGGATTAGGAGCCAGGTGCCATCCAACATCTTGGAAGACACAGCAGATGGGTGCTAGGGTCTCAGCAGGTGGCTATCTTATGATATCATGATCAACATCCTGTTTTAAATCATTGCCCACCAGGGGCACTGCTGTTTCCACCTTATTTCCGAAGTTGTCTGTGAGGTGGCGAAGTGTCAGCTTCTGTCTTCGATTTGAGGGTGATGTCACAGTAATGATTTTGTTTCCGGCCTTCATTCTTTTCACAACGATGCCTGGTAGTGTGTGCTGATGCTTGGCCACAATGTTTGTTTCCAAAGTCAGCCACCAGAGTAGCATGATGGCTTCTGTCAATACAGCTAGGTTGCTCTAGTGTACAATCATTTTTTTCAGTGCATTTAAAGGTGAAGTGCAATTTGGCATACATAGGGGAATGTTCCTTTATTGGCACATTTGGATTACAAAATATGCACCATAAGCACTCAGTTACCGATAGTAAACACTAGGTATAAGGTTTAAATGTGGTAGACATGAGGAATAGGTTCAACCTTGCACTTTTGGAAATAAATTGTTTTGCATGCCTATATTTAATGTTTTATATATTAAAAACACCTTTATATATAATTTTATATTTTTATATTTTCATGCTTTAATGATTTTTTTATTTTCACTCATATAGTTTTAGTTGCCACTATATTACTTTCATTTTCAGTAGCAAATATTTTATTTATATAACATTATGTATTTTTGTAAAACAATTTTTTTACAAATAAAAATAAAACTTACAATACATTTCAACATTTATTTAATTTAACATATCACATTATGTACTTTTCACATTAAATAATACTATTTTTTTCACTCTTTTTTCCGGTAATAGTTTGGTTAACCTCAGGTGGAAGGTAGGGCTTGTCCATCATGTCTTCAAAACGTCCATCACTACCTTCTTCTTCTTCTTCTTCTTCTTCTTCTTCTTCAGGAACAGTGCCTTCCTCCTTCTTTACCATCCACACAGCTATCAAAAATAGATACCAACATTTAGCAATGCCTATAAGTAGCAATTACAGTCAGTCATCAGTAGTCATCAATAATAAAGCCAAACACCCGAACCCAATACAAAAATTCAACACGTTTATCATATTAACTAAGAAGAATTGAATACAGGTATACAATATTTATAGCTTCATCAAACCTACTTTTATTCAATCTATGATCATTTTTTTACACTACTAAGTTTCAAATTTGTATCAGTTTTTTACACAAAACAAAACTACTTTCAAGATTGATATCACTAAACAGAGTTAATGAAAAGTTCTATACAAGTTAATGAAAAGTTCTATACACAGTCATGTCATACTACACACACCAAATTCCAACTACAAAACCTGGTTACATGAATACACGACATACTAACGATACTTGAACTCGCAAGTCAAAATATTATAAATATATATTCATGCATTTTACATAAACTTAAGGACAATTAGCAGCAGCAAATGTGCTGTGTTTTAGCTTTTTCTTGTTCTTTCAAACTTTCTCTGAAAGCGACTTTACAGCATATGTAGATGACATGGTTTTTTTTCTCAAACAAAGCTCTTAAAGTGTTTGTTGAAGACTGAAAACCCTCTCTACTTCAGCATCACTGTTGGCTGCCTATGAACAAAGTTTTTCATTGTGTTTATGTTTGGTGACAACATATGCTCGCAACTATTATCACATCCACTGTGCACAATGCTGAAATTGCAGTCTTGCAGTGAACAAAATTAGGCGACACATCCATTGAAACCAAACAAGACAACTTATCACTGTATTATTTACGGTAACTCTAAACATATTTCCAGTTCCTCTGCCACATGTTCCGACATTATGTATTTAAAAACAGACCAGCATTATTCAATTAAACATGGGAAAATGTTTGTGAAAAACAACAGCTCGTTCCATAAAAGTCAACTAAAACGAATGCAAATAAAAACTTGCAATTTTCAATATCTTCTTTCCTGTAACACAGTATCAAACAGAAAAAGATAAAATCATAACACACTACTCTACACAACCATATCGCGGAACTGAAAATTAAGTGTTACTGTTGTCAAAATTGCAGCAAAGCAACAAATGAAACATGGCAATACTGAAACTTTCAGTGCATGTCTGGTACTAATCATAATCATCATAATAATGTCTTGAAAGTCTCATGCATTTAAATATACTCTTTATACATGAACATAAATATTTGCTAGTACATCAACCAAAGAACTAAAATTCTCATGCATATACAAGACAATTGTTGTATGGTAGTTTGAAAGAGCATGATGTTCGGCATGCATAACTTTAAGACAAAGGTATTCATAAATAACAAAAATTCAAATTTTATACGTTTATAATGTACCACATGAAAAACCTTTACGATACACGAAACATTACTACCAAAGGAATGAGAACAAAGTATTCAGTTTCAGGCATCAAATTTTACCTAATGCATAAGGAATTTTCATTTTGAGATACAGAGTAAATGCCTATATGCCGGTACTTCCACAGTTTAAACATAATAATCTATATAAACAATGGATAACACATAGATTATGGCATCTTTGCAAAACCAATAATGTGAACGGTTCCCCCAACATTGGACAGGACTATGCAATAAATTAACTAGCACTTTCTTTTAAAGAATCTTTTATTAAAAAAAAAAAAAAAAATAAATAAAAAAAAAGTATTTTTTAAAAAAAATTATTATATTTTTTTTCAGTATTTCATGGTCATACCAAGAAGATGGATCCCGATACTGGAAATGAAATCACCCATCACCTAATAACCAACCAAAAAAGATGCAGACACAGACAATAGCCACAAAGAAGTAAACAGCATACAGAAAAGAGAAAGAGAGATGAGATGGACACTGCAGTGGATAGTATTAGTTGTGATACAGTAGTATTCCCAAGGCGCAAGGCCATTATTTTGCCACACGGCGAGCACAGACACTTTCTAGAGTTGCGATGTAGCTACATGACTGATCTCCAGCACTGAAGCACACCCTCTCCTGCTCTGTTTTTGGCCACTGAGCAAGCCAAACATAAGTACATGGGNGAGAAGGCAACTTATACTTGGAGAATGAGTGTGACCATGTGCACGTTAGATCCAGAACCATCTGGCATTTATTACAGAATAAAACAACATTAAAATGTGCGTGGAGCTACACAAACTCAGGAGGAAATGAACCATTACATTATTTCGTCACAAAAACACTTGTATGAGGCCTTGCCTGAACCAGCATGGAAATACACAAAGTTACGCTACTCATAAAAAGCCAGTAAGCGAAAATATTTAGTTAAGGCCTCCGAATCAACGGAAAGGCCAGGCTGTCTGTGGGGCTGAAATAAAAGAGGTTTCAGAAAATGATTACCAGACAGAACTATAAAGTGATGAATGCAAAGATGAGGCCTCCGCAGGTCACATGGCATGCGTCTGTCCAGCTTGAGCTTCAATGAGAGACTGCCAAATGGCGGTCAGAAGTGGGGACACTGACCTGCGCCAAAAGTGTAGACTCCGTCTGACTATGTGCATGGATATGGAACATGGGGCCTCCATAATGAAAACAAGAACGTGCATGGGAGTGCACGGCAAAATTAATACATCAGAAACGTACTTACCAACTTACAAAATGTGAACAGGAGTGGACAGCGAAACAAACACACAAAGACTTTATATAATAACAAGAACTCTTTGCTGGTGGCCTCGGCCATTGCTACTCAGAAAACATGCATAGGAGTGCACACCAACAGATATAACAAACCTTACTAATTTACAGGGACATGCACAAGAGTGCACTGCAAAACAATTACATAAGAAACCTAACATAAATCTTTTCAGAAATTATCATCGGCCGTAGCCCACCTTCGATGCACTTGACACACACATCACATGCACCACTCAGCCCTGCTCCTCGGGCACATGCAACCCATGATGTGCTCACGTCAGCCGAGGGACGAGGTCGGATGACATAACATTGTCAACTCCAGAGTTTTATGCAAGTCTGATGTAGCCACCCAAGAACTGTCTGTAACCCCCGTGTTAAAAGTTGAAAATTGGCACCAAACCCCATACTCTGTGTGAGGAACTACCATTTTTGCATCCCAAACCTATGCATCCTCCCTCAGGAACCAACATATAATTTACAGCATGATGACCCCTTTCCAATTACAATAGTAATTTCATAATCATGTAAGTCAACACCATCTTCTGTTAATGACAGCTAAGCATTGACTGATTGACTAACATCAGTGTACCAGGACAAGGTAATGATACACCTGACAAAATGAGTAATCCTCTTGCATGAGCTATGGTACATCATTAATGTTCTTTAAGTTATAGGAAAGGCCATATATTTAGGTTAGCTAACACACTTGACATGATGAGAATTCCTCTGCAGTGTGCATCTTGATGTCGGTAAAATGGTTAACCAAAATAGCCGGTCATGAAGAGGTGGTCAAGTGGCTGGGCTGGCTGGTCAGTTGAGCCTAATGTCTTTTTGCTTCTTCTGCTGTTGGTTGTCATCTTGCAACAATACACTTGACAAGATATGCATTCTCTTGCATTGACTATGGTATACCGTAAATAAAGTCAATGGTGAATATACGTTGATGGATTTAATTTCAACATACCAGAATCTGCTAACGGTACACCTGACACGATAAGCATACTTTAGCATGGGCTGCGATGTATTGCTGCAGATTTACATCATCCATTTAGTGCATTTTGTAATCCATCCATATTGGCTATAAATTGATGATACGTTCTGTACACAGTTTGTGCTGGTGGGATCGTATTGCATGTACATTTATTCTCACTGTGCAGAACCAATAGAAAACCTTCAAATTATATTGTGTTCTTGATCACACTTTTTGAATTATTTTTACTTGTTTTGTGACTTTTCCCCATCATTTGTAAAAATATCATTTTGCATGATGTCCCTGGCACAATCATCTTCAAATTTTCATAAAACATTTTTATTCAATGGTGAATAGCAGGGGTACATGGTGAGGTAGGCACTGGTGTCAAATTTGTTTATAAATTGTGGTCAACTGAGTTTCCTCTCATTGCATGTGAGCTCGAAGTTTTTCAATTTGTGGTTGTCTTCCATGCACTTGTCAAATATTGCACTATTTACTAATTTAATACATTTTTCTTGAAATTGTTTATGGCAGCCTGTCTATTCACCATGTTCAGGTCAATGTAAAGCCAGGGACTTATTCAAACTTATTCCTCTTAAGTTCTAATCAATGTTCTAGTGCCTGCTTCAGGTTGTGATAGTGGACAATATAAAGTTGCTTGTATTTGAGCACCATCATAAACTTCTGCTGTTTGGAGCCCAGGAGGCATTGATTAACGGGCAGAAAGTAGGTCTTCATGTTCTGCGTGCAGTGCAGGACTGCAGGATACTTGATGTCAAACTCACGGATACATCCCACATTGGCATTGTTGGGCACGGACATAACATACCTATATATTGGTGTCAGTCAACCCACTTAAAGTTATGTAATGGCAGCAGCAGTGACATGGTAAAGCTATACTGGTTAGTGATATCAAGGTACTGTAGGAACGTTTCTCACTTGCTAGGATTGTACGTTTCTGGCACATATGTATTGCTGGTTTTACAGTGGCACCTTTATACGCTATGCCCATGGTGCCACATAAACCTTTTTTAAAGAATATGTGCCTGTCATAATCCACGAGTAGCTACAGTTCTTCCTTTAGAATTTTCAACATGTGAAACCAGACATGCTGGGCACAGTACAGCTCATTTACGTGGAAAGCCACACATCCCTGAAATTTTCCAATATCGTGGTCATGAGCAGAATATATGTCTTGAGACATAAATCACTATATTCTGCTAATATAATGTAGCCAAATTCTTACGGTAGTTTGCCAGGGGTGAAGAAATTTCTGAGTTGTTTAATTTATTTCGGGATAGATACTCTGCCAAGGATGCAAACTGCCTGCCACGAATCTGAACGTGTCTGCCAACTGTACAGAAAACATGTCACCCAACTACTTGGAGAACATTGTTATCTTCTCACAAGTGTGTAAAATTTTATAGAAATTTTTTGTCATGAACCAGCTTCTTGATGATGAAATTTTAATTGTACGAGGAGTTGCAAAAAAATACAACTCCAATACAACGGCCAGTGAAATGGTTATGGTCCCTCCCATCGTGATCATTTTGCGTAAATACATTTTTACAGTAAATGTAAGCAGATTTTTTGTTGAAGCTTACTTACTTGGCTGGCATGAGTAGTTGAATCTTTGCTTTGACTTCAAGAAACTCTTTACCTGAAATTAAACATTATGTTAAATAACTTATTGAAATTTGTTAAACATTCTGTTTAACTAACTGTGAGAAAACGAGCCTTCAACCCTTAGTTAAGAGTAGAAGCGGGCAAGATAAATTTTAATAATTAGGTGTATTATTTATGTTGACGTTGTTATAGCATAATTGTTACTGTAACTCGAGGTGTCTTGTGTGCAAACAGCTGACAGGAGCCTGCTAGCTAGAGTCAGTGATGGAATTTAGGAGGGATTGCTTTAATTCTCAATTGGCAGTAGATTGTGTGCCAGTTTCACAAACCAGCAAGGCTGTAAGGATTGCGCACAAGGCTCTAGCAAGTGTTTTGCAACCAAGGCCCGGCAGCCAGACTTAATGTATTTGGCACGCAGGGCGCCGCCGGATATGCAAGCGACTGGACAACCATCTTGCATAAAAATCACTAATTATCCATGCTGTGCGTGCCCCATGTTTCAAGGACAGTGATGACTCCCACTCAATGGCGTCACTCACGGAGGGCACTGAATCCTAATCCTGCAGGTTACGTGCGAGAAGTCATGTGCGATGGCCATTGATGAGCACGTACAGTGACGCAAGTTAGGTGCCGCTATATAAGCTCTGGGATCAAGCTACTCGTGGTCTGTCAGTTTCCGTCAGTCATTCGTCAGTTGTAGTCGGGCCACATGATAAGGTAATTCAGTTAACGCAGTGTGTAACTCGTGTTATGTTGCGTGTGCTGTGAATCACTTCAATTCAAGATTGATTTGTTTCGGAGGTAACCAATATGTTAAATGGAAGTGTCAGTTCAAGTTGCAATAAATGTTAATTGAAATAACTGGAATTCCTTATAATGCAGAGGACCCCTGACATCCCACTAACCAGCCGTTGTCCTGGCTGTAACAGGGTAGTAATGTTGTCTAAGTGGTATGTTAGCGGTCAGTCTAAGGTAACTCATGAAGTGGGAGGTTACCCAGATGCTTTAGCCATCAGAATAGTATTTAAACATCATTACTTTTGTGGTAGATGTAACTCTTTGTTGCCAAGCATCCCTGGGCCCTCCAGTAGCGACTAAACTTGTTGAGAGCAGTAATAATTAAAGTACCTTAGTAGATAATTAGATGCCATGGGCGCCATTCCTGCTGTGGTTTGGTAACAGACTCCATGTGTGAAGGTTAGCATGAAGGAAATAAGCGAATTGCTGTATTATACCAAGAAAACCAAAAAATTTCGTATAAAAGTAATGACAGCAATCATATTTTTTTTTCATTATGTATTAAATGTTTGATAATATCTTTCAAAACATTCTAAATAAAAACTAATTTTTTTCGATATTTTAATTTAAGTTTTACGTAAGAATGGTAACATTCCCGAACTGATCATCAGACCCTTTTCTTTTGAATCTTAATGCCTTACGGAAGCTTCACGAAGTATCTCGCAAGTGTATATATTTTATTTTCAGCGTTACATGTACTCTGTGTTAATTTTCAGAAAGTCTTACATATTCTTCACCAAACACACCCTCTGCTTTTATTCTACAGTACTGGCCCACAAAGTTACTAGAGAAGGATCAAATCTTTTGTCATGTACAGTCTTACTGGTTCATTCACTTATTTAGTTGTATTTTTTATTGAACGACAAAATAAGTAATATATTCTTTCATTTCACATTAAAATACTTTCGAACCAGATGGCTGCTATTTTTCAATCAGCGAGAAAAATGTCAACTCCAGATTATTTAGGGCCGTTTACTTCCTGTTTACAAACAAAAGTTTTTTTCGTATGTTCAAAATTCAAGACACTTTTCAAATGCTTTGGTATAACTATTTAAAAAATGTCTTCAGGTTTATTTAAAAACTTTGAAAGACTGAAAATGTTACATCTGATTCAGCACCTTATTTGGTGGTGTCAGGTGGCTATGTCGGAAATGTTGTTGGTTGGAAACATACATGCATACATGGTATACGTAAGTATAGATGAAAATATACGTTCACGTAGGTAATTACTGGTATCGCGCATACCTGAGACACGTAACAGTACACAAGAGAATACACATACCACATAAGACTATCTCTTCAAGAAGAGTGAGGTATGCGAAGAAAATAAGCATGCTATAAAAATACTGCTTCTTCCCGCGCGTTACATAACTGAAGATCAGCATTCTCGAGCACGAATTACTTACATTCCATTTAAACTTTTGAAAAGTGTGGAAACAAAACAAAATGCAGTTTTTGCTAGGCAGTGAAAACGTAACTTAGTTTATTTATAAGAGTCACCTGATTTAAGTAAAATTTTAAATTTTCTGTCTACAAAAGTTTTGTAAAACTATTTGTTCTTTAAACCGTTTAGGTAAATAACCGCCTGCTTATCATATAATGTTAAAGTAACTTACTGAGAAAATATGTTAACATACTTGAAAGTAGCAACCTGTTACGTGTTTCTTCGAAAAAAAATTTATATTAAAGTCTGACTTATTTTTTGAGGCATAACAGCTCCATTTGCACTTCAGCAAATATGTAAATTATAAACCATGACATTATTTACTCATTACTATGCCCAGGGCAAAGAAATTAGTTTTTTTTTTNGCAAATATGTAAATTATAAACCATGACATTATTTACTCATTACTATGCCCAGGGCAAAGAAATTAGTTTTTTTTTTAAATTAGAAGTAAACAAAAATTACTAGGAATACTATTTATTTAGGAGTCTTTTGTTTGGTGGCGAAGTTGAGGCAGCAGCCTTGTCTTACTATTACTTAATTTTAAACCCCAATATAAACTTTTGATTTATAATAATCAGAGAAAAACAAAGTGTTACGTACACTTAATGCAATACAAAAGCTCCAGAAGTTTGTAGTGANTCAGAGAAAAACAAAGTGTTACGTACACTTAATGCAATACAAAAGCTCCAGAAGTTTGTAGTGATAAATATTTCATAACCTTATTATAATGCTATTTTACTCTTACTTTTACAGATTTAAAATATGGCAGTTTATATTTGTACGTTCAAGCTAATACAAGTAACATAGGTTTCTCGTTAAATATCCCTAACAATTTACAGTGTAACATTTGAAGGTTACATGAATGAATATTTTTTTGTGCACGATTTTGCCCAGTAGGATGCTATCGTCACTTATACAGTCCATCAAATAAAGTCATTCATTGCTACGAAATGTCTTGCGGACAATTTTATGTAAAATGCATATCAAAATATTACCAAAATTCGTACTAACACAACGTTAGAAGTACTACTGCATCAGCAGTAGATTGGATTAAAAAACCCAGCCGATGTTTTTTAAAACCTTTCAACTACATTTCTAAATACAATTTTTTTTGCTAACATTATATCGTTACAGAACAAGATATTTGGTGCAAACATTATGCACTAACATCGTAAAAATAACAGAATTCTTGGTAAATTTCCCGAAAATAAAAACTGCCAATTTAAGTTCCATTATCGAATGAAAACGCATTTGCATTCGTTCCTGTTTGCTCAACAGCAACTTACTTCCCGTTTGACACATTAGAATTTTGGGCAAAAACCTCAATCAGTGGATTTAAACAAATATACATTTTTATTGCCATAATTTCACATATAAGTAAAAATAGTTAATCTTAAATGCTCCTAACCTATGTAATCGATGGTAAAAGGTTTACAAAAATGTATTATTAGCTTTTCCAATGTGCCTATCTTCCATACTGGAATGTGTGTCGTCATACACANAAATGTATTATTAGCTTTTCCAATGTGCCTATCTTCCATACTGGAATGTGTGTCGTCATACACATGGGCAGAGTATGTACTGCTAACCCAAGACCACGAGAGGAGTAGGTTGGGCTTTCTCGCCTGTTTTGAGTAACGGTACTCCGGAGAGTGTCAGGTGACGTCACTGCGGCGCAGCGTTCCCCCGTGTCTTGGGGCCACCCGTGTGTTATTTATTGCTAGTTACGGACCGCGGTTTAACCCAAACCGTGGGCCAAATTATTGAAACTATCGGAATTATTCATNACCGCGGTTTAACCCAAACCGTGGGCCAAATTATTGAAACTATCGGAATTATTCATCTAGAGGAAAGACGTCATTCCGCTATCGGAATGCCTAGAGCCAATTTTTGAACACTCGATAGCGGAATTGTATACCGGAATCGATCCATGAAGTGTCAAAATGAATCCGACAGCTAGGCAGCTGCCAGAATCGCCATTCCTCTACAGATTTGTCTATAATACTTTGTATGATGTAGAAAACTTGAAAATACACTCACGCGTGGTTTAATATAAATATAAATAACAAAAGAGAGAAAATCTGTTACCAAATATCAAATTATCAAGGCGTTTACATATCTATCAAAAATCACGTAAACAAAGTTAAGTTTGTAGGTGAAAACAGATAGAACTGTTAAGAATATCATGTGAAATATTATACGAAACCGCTGAAACATAAAATACATAACAAAATAAATTTTGCAAGAAAAGCTGTAGTTGGTAGTTCTGTGAATCAAAACGTAATCAATTTGTTTTAGACATGCAAACATCAATGAAAATTTTTTTGTAGTTTACAGCTATAGCTGGAATGTTAGCAACAATTTTGTAATGGTATATTTACACCAGAAAAATATAAATTGTTATGGTGTTGCTTTTTTATTTGCATTTTATCATTTGTTACAGTATGGTAAACCGTTTTACTGTTCTTTCGTGAATAAAGTTATGATAAAGTAATTAAAATATAAAAGTTTGTTAAATATATTCTTAATTAATATTAAACCTATATTTTGCGGAAATGAGTTAACTGTTTAACATGTTCTTTCATGGGCTAAGTTATTTTATTGGCAAATATTAGCGTAATTTCGCCAATACAAGTTCTTTTAATGAAGAAACAAATCTGCATGAAAAATAAGAGTTCCTGTGGATTACCAATGTCTGACTTCATTATTTATAATATATCGTTTAATAGTTTCGTCGCCACTGTAGATAGTTTTTTTTAAGGTTGTTGCAATTACTTATCCCGGATTATCTACATATAAATAAAATATATATTAATGTATTTTAAAGCAAATTTTCCCATTACAACAGATTTAACGTGATTGTTTCAGCTTTGCTGATGACACACGAAATGCAACGATGCCAAGTTGTAAAATTGATTCTTCAAAAATCTTGCACATTTTAATTAGACAGTTACTAGAGTCTCAAAAATTCATATTTTGGCATCGCAACACTCGTTACCGGAATAGAAGTATCGGAAAAATCCGCTACAGAATTTATATCGATAGTTTAAAAAATTGGGCCCCTGTTTCGTTGTCAACACATAATTATACCTGAGCGTTTTTACATTATTTAGTATGCCGTTTGTATTTCCAATGCCATATACGTGTTGCAATTATTTACGGTATTACGCTCGTACAAACAGGAAATTCGCTAGTTTATTGTTGGTGTGAACCACAATCGCACATTAAAGCGGATTTTTCTTAGTGTATCGTTTTTCGTGGATGTGACTATATAGGCCCACAGATTTGTGTATATATAATTTGAGTGTATTTGTTTTATTTGGCTTGACTAATACTTATTAATTATCTTCAGCTAATTCCAGGAGGATATTCTGCGGAATGATTCTATGAGCATGAAACACGATGTTCATCTAACTTTTTCTTGCATAAGCTAATGACGATTTTGTTTTTATATAAATATCTTCCGTGACAGCAATATAAATATATCAAAGAAAAAAATATTTTTGATATCTATTGCAAAACAGTAACTGTACCAACGTGAAAGCGAGTATTAGATACAAGTTTTACCCTTAGTTGCAGTCTCGACTGGCCAGTCACTGCGCCATAGTGAAGTCAGCACTTACCACACAATGTACCGTTACTCAAACCGGGCGAGCCAACCTCCCTTTGTCATTAGAGAGGCGGGCGGAAGACCTGACCTGCACAGAGACACTCCGTGGTTCTGAGAATGGAAAACAAGCTCTCTATGAATAATGGTTGGCNGTATTTACAAATCAGTTGGCAGTGCGCTCTGGGCGACAGAGATTCACACTACCTCCCACTTGACTTAAACCTTAAGGCAGTAAAATGTTCCACACTCTAGACTGTTAGCTCGGAGGCCCATCACAGCTTAAATAGACTGCTGGCCCAATACAAAGGGTTCCCATACCCCAAGTCTTGCTGAGAGAGGCTAGGGTGATGACCAGAACATTATTGCAATGATAACCTCAAGACATTTTATCCTCTTAAGGACTGAATGAATGAATGAATGAATGAATGAATGAATAAAGAGGTTTGGGCAGCTCTTAACAGTGAGGTGGCACAAGTTCCGATAGAATTATTGCAGTAGTGGCATATATATGTAAATCTCCACACTCTCCTTGGGTTACCAGTAATGCATTTGACACACTACTTCACACGCTCAAGCGGGACGTGGCAAAGGAAGTGATGCAGAGTGGTAACATGTAACAATTCTATGGTAGGTATTCTGTTGCCAGCCCAGGTCTGTGCACTGACAACATGCAGACAGCCCATGTATACTGCTCTATTGCTCTGTTCTAAATACACGACAACAACACTAATTTACTGTTTGCATGTCCACTATAAACAAAAGCAATAAAAGTTTTAGCAGAATGTGGATAGGCAGGAATTTACTGTAAAACATTTAAATTACATTATCAAAAAAAAAATAATATTTAAATACCTGGCATTTTCCACATTTATTACAAACATTCTCTGGATATCCTGGACATGGCTTGCATTCTGATCCATATGTTTCACTTGGACAACATACCTTAAGTGTATCTATGCATAAAAAATTCAAGACATTGGGTTTGTCCAGTAGTTTGTGAAAAAACCAGTCTTCAAGGACATGCTCATTTTCCTCTGCCAGAAATAAACACTGTAACAAACAAAAATGTTTAATAATTAGACAAACTCACATTTAAAACACACAGGATAATAAAAGGGCTAAATTTGTTGTCATATAAAGCCAGTTACTGAAACCTGCAATCTTTGTGATAAAAATTTAAGTAATATGTCCCTCATGTTTTAAGATTATTCAATGATTCATAATCTGACAATCAGTGTTTAGCATTTCTTAAGGCAGTATTTGAATTATTGGGGATCTAATCACAGTAGACATTATTTACATTTTATTCATTATAGAAATATACATTTTTTTACAGCCTTGTATACTGTATAATCTTGCAAACATATTTAATAAATTTACATTATATTTTACAGCTCAGACACCACATATTTCTCCCAACATCCACATTTTTATTCCAGAGAAATTAAACTTCAGTAGTACGGTAACAAAAACAGGTAGGCAAGTTTTCTGCAACTCAATATGTGATCCCTTGTCTCATGCATACTAGCCCCACAACATTACCTCTTGATCTCTAAGATGTGTAGTTTTCTCAAAACATATGTATGTAAAATAATATGTACATAAATGACCCATAACTGCCTCAGAAACAAACAAAGTTATATATATATATATATATATATAGTTCTGGTTTATTGGTTCATAATGTGCTGTGTGGTGTGAGTAAACAAACCCACCCCATCAGCTCACCAATGCAGTGGCATGAACTAGTGATTTGCAAGCCCCTAGCAAACTTCTATGGCGGTTTCTCCTCCCTCTTTTGATTAATTTACATCCTTACATTAACTGAATTATTTTCCCACCCTACATATTACAGAACGTGTGTGTGTGTGTGTGTGTGTGCGCGCGCACATATAAAATATTTCTACACCTTAAAATTTTTGGCTTTGAGTTTGGCCAAGTTTTCTATTACTTCTTCAAAGTATAGTTTTCTTATTAGAACTACAGACTTGGTTGACTTCTGGTAGCAGTACCTGTCTTCTCTCCCCAGGTCCTGCTGTGTGAGTAAAAATACTCATGTTCGGCCGAAGGACCCAATGTGGCTGGTCGGGTGAGACTTAATAGGAGGGAAGAAGATGTTCAGCGAGGGCCGTGTTGTTCTGGCAATTGCTTACTGACATTGTTGGGCATGATCCCTCTCTCAATCTCTAATGATTTGTTTGAATTGATTTGCATCTCATGAGTGCTGAAGGCACTGATCAGACTGAACTGTCTTCCTCTGTTATCCCCCATGACTGGAGTAAGGCATAGGGTAGATGGTGAGGGTGATTCAACAGGTGAGGTGGTGGGTAGGGGGTCTATAAGGTAAGGGGTAGAGGAGGCCCCCGATGTTTGGTTTTGCAGTTTCCTGCACTCCCTCAGTGTGCAGCCAAAGTTGGTAGGATAAGTTCCCCTTGCCACCAATTCTCTGTCCCATGTAGATTGAGATGTGGTGGATCAAACAGACATTGTTATTAGAAAGGCGTGACTCCTGGTTCCCCTCCAGTGTTGCAAGTGTTGGCAGCTAGATATTGTGTTCGTGAGCAGTTTTTAAATGACCGGTGGTTGACGAGGACAGTCTGCATGGCCACTGCGCCGGGCACCTGATGCGAAAAAGAATCCCCCCGTACCCTTAGGGCGCAATCACTCCCGCACCTCACTGTCTTGGAGCCCTACTTTGTTCCCCATTCCATTCCTATCGTTGGGTACTGCTTGGTATGGTTGGTTGCTGTAATAAGGTTGCAAAATTGCAGGTGAGAACAGCAGTAAACCGTGGTTGTAACAGGGTTTGAACTGCATTCCTCCTCCTTACAATAACATATGCAAAATTATGGTTGAGACAGTTTTATTGCATCGAAGCAAAGCAGTTGGCACCCACTGCACAAGTATCTAGTTAGTGCAAAAACATACTTAACTCTACTCTCCATCACTAATACATGGTGTGGTGTATACTGG
>NQII01000013.1:3594775-3629260 GCA_002778355.1 Clitarchus hookeri
GGGGGGGGGGGGGCAGCAAGCACAGCAGCCAAGGACTCTGAAGGAGTGCAGGCTTCTCAAGAGGAAGAGAGAGTACTGGCAGTAAAGGTTGCTGGAGATAAACTGTAATTTTTTGGCCCGCAACGCTATATATATATATATGTGTGCTTTGATGGTCCAAGGGTGCACGGGGGTCTCTATTAGCATGACCATCCTCAGTTTACAGCAGTGGCATGGCCAGGCTGTGCATGAAAGGGGGTGGCAGTGATTGGCCTGGCTAGCCTGCCCTGCATGAATATAGGGAAGTATGCTAGTGCAGGAAGTATTGATGCTCACTTAGAGGCAACACTCCCTTGTCTATCCTTCCTTGGTTGGCTGGCTGCTTTGATGTCTGGTATAAATGTAGGGTTAATGAGATATCAGCGGCGGGGTTAACTGTCATGGGCGAGACATGCATCAACCTCCCTTGGCACAACACGACATATGAAGAAGATTCTGGGTCAGGATGCATGCCCTATAAATACTGCCACATTGTAGGGTTGAAAGTTCTGTAATAGCCATCGGGTGAGATGCAGAAATTGTGAATGAAGAAGAGGGCTGGCAGCAGTGACAGTGAGAGACTGCGGTGAATGAGTGTGTGTGCACGCATGTGTGCACATGCATGCATGCACGCTTGTGTGTGTGGGGCAGTGAATAAGATGTGCAAATGCTATGGAGGGTGAAGTATCTGACAAGTGGAGGGCTATTGTGTATGGGAGAGCTCAGGATGCTCCAAGACATTCCGGAGAAGAAAGACTGGTGATATCTAGACCAAAAAAGGTGGGACTTATTGGACAAATGATACAGACTTTAATACTAATGTTAGAAGTGTGATAGTCATTTATTCAGTAGTAAAATTATACAATAGATTATACAGCAATATATAAATCGATAAGAAAACTTCGTGAATAATTAATTACAACATTAGGTGGCATAATTAGGATTGCTTGTGTTACGATTTGCAGTGGATAATAAAAAGGACAATGTTGGGAGATATGGAAGTACTATGTATTTTGATTGAAGGATTGAGTGGTAAAACAAACAATGTCAGAGAAACCGTAAATATGCAAATCAATTGTATAAAAAATAACGTAAAAGGCCAAATAATAAGTGTTACGGAATCTGTAAATGGTGTTAACAAGAATGTAAACAGTAAAATTAATAGATTTGTAGATAATGTTAATGAGAATGTAAATACAGTAGAGCACCCCTTAACCAGAATTCCCTCGAACGGAACTCCCATTATCCGGAACTAATTTTCCAACAAAATTCAAACGTCCCAAAGTTGTGCCATAACTTTCCAGCGCTCGCAAGAGGTCTTTCGTTGCTCACACCAGACTGTACATGCACGTTAGCTGGTAAACAACCTGCAGCACGATGAAGAGACAGCCGGCACAAGTTGACAGTGACTAATGGCAATGTGCGACACATGCCGTTAGTTTTAGTGGTGTGACTTTCAGAATTTAGTGTTCTAACGTGTTAGGGTACATGTACTGTATTTTGGCATGTATAGACCGCACCAGAAGTTTTTCATGAAAAATTAGGGATAATTAATATTTCAAGTATAGGCCGCACTGAATTTTTGTATTCCCATAAATATTGCCGGGCCTCGTCGTGCTAGTGCGGCAACAGCAAACTATGGCAACGTCAAACTAATAAATTTGCCATTTAATGTTATTGTTGCTGCGCTGCCTAGCCTTGCTGAAAAAAGGCAACAGCTCAGTATTCCGCGTAAATAAAACTTTTGTATTTATGTCAAAATGCCTCAACACTGCGTTTAGCTCGGCTGGCTGTTGCCGGGCAGGCAATGGTATGGTGCATGTGTGCGTGCGGCGTCACACACACGCAGTTGCTGCTGGCTGTATCATTCAAAGAGAGAGAGAGAGAGAGANGTGCATGTGTGCGTGCGGCGTCACACACACGCAGTTGCTGCTGGCTGTATCATTCAAAGAGAGAGAGAGAGAGAGAGAGAGAGAGAGATATATATATATATATATATATATATATATAGAGAGAGAGAGAGAATATATATATGGCGTGACAAACAAAAAAGAGGAGGAAGGAGGGAGAAAGAAAGAAAGGGAGCGAGCAAGCTTGCTTGGTGCTGGGCGACTGNTATATATATATATATATATATATATACATATATATATAGAGAGAGAGAGAATATATATATGGCGTGACAAACAAAAAAGAGGAGGAAGGAGGGAGAAAGAAAGAAAGGGAGTGAGCAAGCTTGCTTGGTGCTGGGCGACTGCGGTTGCAGCCTTGGGAAGGGAGTGGTGGTGGTGGGAAGGAAGGACGCCAAGCAAGGAAAAAAGAGAAAGGAAGTGCGCAAGCTGGAGTGCGGCAGGAGGTGATACAAAGCAGAACAGTCGAGGACAGGCAGGCTAAAGTATGGGGCGACCCATACGCGTTTACACACAAGTGTTGAGCTATTCATTTCTTATAATTTTTTGGACTTCCTTAGAAACTAAATTGAAACATTAAAGCGTATTGTTCGTTGACAAATTTCTGAACATGGTTCAGGGGGAAAATTTTTTCTCATAAATAAGCCGCACCCCACTTTTTGTCTTTTTTTTTTGTAAAAATGTGCTGCCTCTACATGCCGAAATACCATACTTTTTGAAATTGATATATAATACGTCAGCCCCGCTCTTGTAAATGTATGTTGTGCCGACGTGCCATGCAGTATGGGAAAGACTGTCAACGGAATTAACTATACTTTGGGAAGTTTTATCATATGCACGTCAACACAAACAGTAACATGATATCCAGATCTCGCTTACTCACGCAGTCACCCATGCGAAGAGATAAGAACCCTACTAGAAGGTTGAGAATGAAGGTCATTAACGCAGCGCCGGGAGTTTTACGACTCACATTTCATAAACAGTACGTAGTGTTTTAATGGTTTTGTAACTTTAGGGATAAAACTAATAATTTACACTCATTGATTTCTTAAGTTAAAATTATGTGCCACATATACACGAGTTCAGACTAAAAATGTGCTATTTTTCACACCACCCCACCCTCATTTCTCTTAACCGGAATTTTCCCACAACCAGAATAGCCCTTCCCCCGACGATTCCGGTTGAGGGGTGCTCTACTGTAGTCAAATTAGTAGTGTTGGTGAATTAGTGGACAAGAAAGTAAACAGTGTGAATGAAATGTAGACTGAAAGATAGAAGGTATTAGAGAGTTAGCAATTAATAAAATAGACTGTGTGGAAAGAAAACTGACAGTTAGATTGAAAGAATGGACTGTGTGAAGTGTAAAGTAGAACAGGAGGTGAGCTCCATCAAGAAGGAATAGAAACAATTCCTACAGCAGCAGAGAAGATACTCTGGGCCAGTGGCTAAGGAGGAGCTGAGATTGACTTCCACCAAGCCGATGAATGTGAGCAGCGAGGAGAAGGTGAAGTTGCGGAAAATACAGCTGTCGCAGGAGAGGCCCAGCAGTTCTGTAGTGTGGGTACAAATTATCCAATTTTGGGTAAAGGCATCATAATTTACCCCGTTGGACAGACACCTTGGCACGAATACCTGAACCAGTTTGAGATTTTCAACATTATGGGTGGACTGATTAGCAGTGTTAACTACTTTGCAGCAGTCCCTGCCCGAACAACATCAACTAATGTGTGGGCACAGTGGAATTTATTTGTATCGAAAAATGGTGTGATTTACAAGAATTGGGACAGTAATGAGGGGGAAATCATGAAAGGGGCAGTCAAATGATCCTAGGACTAACAAGTAGTCCAGGAAAAAGTTTGTACTGCCACCTCCATCAAGCCAGTCTCATGCAATCTTGATATGGGGGAAAAACACACAATTCATACTGTGTAATGTTAACAAACCGGATAAAAAAAATAAATTAATTTTAGCTTATATGTGAAGTGGTCTCCTTCCTTTCCTGGAAGTGAATAGAAACATAATTTTTTTTTTTTTTTTTTTTTTTTTTAAATAATAGATAAAGCTCTGACAGTTATTCATCATACAATTTTTCTATTACAAACACCACATATTTTCATCACAAATGTTCAGGTAAATCAAATTATTTTAGTATAAATACATTTATCAAACAGTTTTCTTTACATAATTTTTGTTTTCTGGCCAACAAGTTGCGAATGTTGTTAGAGGAAACTTCCTCGTGTGCGACCCGTCCAGAAACCAGAGTGGTTTCCATTTGGTATCAGTTTTGACAAAAAAAAATTATTCGCCACTGAAGATTTTGCATTTTTGGTTACACCCCAACACAAACATTTAGTTTCTAACCATTCGTGACAAAATACTCCAAAAAATTATATACTACAAATTACATCTTTACCAGCAAGATTAAATAATTTCCTTATCCCGTTAGAAAAACCTTATAAACTTTACTCAGGCCTTCACTACAACCAATTAAAAATTATAATTTTTACCTACAAACTGTTGGCATTTAAAACACCACAGAGGGCACAAACCTGCCAAAATTAAATTACATGCAATTAAAACATACATAATAAAATAATTCTTTTTTTCCATAAAACGACCCAACTACTAGGTATGTATAGTTAACTTATCATGACTGCCTCGCCCTCTCTGCCTACCAACACGAAACAGAGATGCTAATATGGGACATCCCCCCACACCCCGTCACCTGCCTGACCCACACAGGAAACCGAAGTATCCAGAAGGATTACACAAAAAAATCCAACTTCAGCCAATCATAGTTCAGATAACAACTGAAAGTCACAACCCCACATGTGCAGAATGCAGCTTCGAGCGGGACACACACCCCACACTCCCCTCAAGGCTCTGTGTTCGCCAAATGTGGCAACCAAGAATAACGTTAGGTGATGTGGTCCAATGGCTACGAAGTAAAAATATGATTGCCAATCAGGTGTTTATAATGACATCACTGAAGGGGGTCAAAGCTTGCAATGGCCACAGAGCAGGACCGGGATGCGCCGCTGTCATATTCCTGCAGCCATCCATGCCACACGTCTGCGCTGCGAGCTGGCCAGTCCTGAAACATCCATTGCCCGTTCGACGATCAGCACCAGGTAGGAAGGTATCCTGACTTTGTTTTTCCTTCCCCCATTAGCGATGTCAACCACAGCCTGTTTTTTTTTGTGAGGAGATATAGATGTTTAAGCAGGTAGTCGGACGTAACTTCTGGAGAATTATGCAACTACCGTCACATGGCGAGTCCTACAAAAGCAAAGACTTTAATGAACCACTTTGTAAACAGTCTACTTTGGAACTCAACTGTAAACTGCAGCGCGCTAATTACGTTTTCGGGCTACGTGTACAGGATGCTCGAATTCTTTCCACATTATCATCTGACATTGGTGACCACCCGGGCGACTTCCCTTTTAACACACTCCCCATTTCCTTAAATTGCCTTAACCTCTGGTGAAGAGTCTTGTCCATAAGCACGTTACCACCATATTCATGTTGAAAAGTATGTTGAATAGGAACAACAGATTTTGTTTCAATAAACCAAATGACACACTGTGCATTCTGCTGAGGCGTTGCCATCGTACTGCCGTACACCAACTGAAGTGCGACTTTAGTGTAACTCACATAATAAATTTACTATATATATTTCAAACCCCCGGAGTTCTTTTATAAATTCCCTGTACATTAGAGGTTAGTCAACACCCGTAAATTTGCCTGGCAGATCCATAAAATCTTCAATGAAAGAATGAAAAAACAATATGACTGGAGAATGCCTGAAGAGGTTTTTCAAGAAATACAATTGGTGGGCTGTACAATCCTCAAAGGCAGAAGGCAGATTAATGATGAGGTCTACCAGATTTGTCGACAAGGTTCTTTGATGAAGTCTAAGGTTGTCCAGATTGACTGAATTATGCTCTACAAAGTTCCATAAGTTGAAAGAGTCTGTTCTGGATGAACAGACTTAAGTAGGAGTTAGTGTTACATACGAAATCCCGCACTCAGCACAGTGATGTGTGTGTTCTGTGCTGCTAGTCTTGGCTCAGTGAGAGGTGACTCTCCACAACCCGCCTCTCCCCCAGGCGGACCCAGCCGAATGTGTTGCCAGGCCAGCAGAGGGAATGACTAACATCTGACCTGGGTTGGCATCACTTCCCCCCCCCCACCCTGCTGGAGGAGTAGACAATTTGAGAACATGTACAAGAACCTTCTGATCATTACCTCACTTGGTGCAATGTGACCTATTCAGAAAGCTCTGGGACAGGGCACCTGCCCTATAAATACTGCTACATCTGGCAGGTCAGCAGTGTGTGACAGCCATCTGGAGAAGGGCAACAATGAACAAGAGAGTGTGAGTGCTGCGGAGGATGAGGTGTCTGACGAGTGGAGGGCTACTGTGTATGGGAGTACTCAGGATGCTCAAGGATATTCGGGAATGGAAAGACTGGTGATATCTGGACTGAAAAAGGTCAGACTGAAAGGAAAAATGATAGAGATTTGATTGTAAATACTGGAACTTTCAGATATTAAAGAGATTACTTTTAATTGTAATTCAATTTTTATTTATAAACTAATTGTAAAGAATTATTTTAACGATTTTACTGTATTAATTTCTGTTAGGTGATGGACATTTATGTAAAAATTAGTTGTAAATAACAAATTATGTCTGTTAACATCAAGCTCTCAAGTTTTAAGTATTTCTTTTGGGGATTGTTTATAAATAAATTATGAAATTACTATCACCTCTTGAATTCAATTAAGACCTCCATACTTTTAAAAACATGGCCATAACTGGACAGTATGAAAACAGAAAATCACAGTTTGCTTTATTAACGAATCTGCTAACCCATACAAAGTGATCAATATATTTAATATTGCAGAATAATCGCTTTTCTCCTGTAAATGAAATTATGGACATACAATTATAATATCTTTAACTAATGCAGATAATATCCTTTTTTACATTGTGAAGTTAAGGGGAATCAAGCAGTGCGGGGCATACTGACATTTTAATGTTGCAACTTTGAAGAAGGGATTTTAGGATGCGTTGCAGTAGTCCTAAAGTCACTAACCCTAAAATTTAGCCCTCTCAAAAGTGGTAATAGCCATAAAGTCAGTGTCCCTAAAACTGAATCCAGAAATGAATGGGCAGTAGCCCTAAATTGTACCAAAATTCTTCAAAGCTCTTGTATGATAAAAAATTGAAAGCAGAAGGTTAATATAGTACCGTGGCTCCACTGCTGGTTCTGCTGCTCATAAGTATGGTCCATACGGTATAAGAAGGCCACTTTCTGACAGTCAGTGAGTTGCAACTTAACGTTTACGAAACAAACAAAGTGCCATTTACAAAATCCTGTATCAGCTGATGCACGAACGAACAAAAGTTAAAATTACGTTGGCTATTCTGAGTGCACTGCCAATGCACATCACAAAAGCAGAAAATACGCGGGTAAGAAAGAGTTCTTACATTTATTAATGCATTTTATTTTACAAGGACACAAAACAATGGTTGTTAGTGTTAAAAACTAAACTTCGTGATAATGTAGTTATGTATAGGTGTTCAAAATGAAATGTACAATAGAACGATACGACGCGGAAAAGTTTTCTGAAGTTGTGCTAACTTCAGAAAGTTTTTTCACGTCGTATCATCCCTCTCCAACCTCGCTTTCAACACGTCCTTGATATTAATTCGAAAAGCATATAGAAATATTGCATAATATTGTTGAATTATTTTTCTATTAATTTGACGAAACGACACGAATTTGAAATATATTTCCAGCCCGTAATCTAAGAACAATCAACTTAAAATAATACGCTATCTGTTATCCAAAAACAGCGGCTCAAACTTCGCCGTGACGCGCTGTGCGCGCGATCTCTTGGATATTATGCGAGGTATTACCAGCCAGAAATAAACCTCTTTTTTTGCGCGATATATAACGAATTTACAAACAAATGCCAATAGTTATATTTTTCCACAAGCTCTGCATAATTTTTAAAGTAACATATATTTCATGTAAAATGATTTGGAGTAAAAGTAATTTATATTTGGCCAGTAATTGTTCGTCTACGTAAATTATACGCCATATTGTTCTCATGAAACCCATCTCCTTGTTTGTAGAAAGTGAGATGCGTGAATAGTTTTTAAGCAATTCTAATGTTATTCCACGTCACATATTTCCAGCTCTAATATATTAGCTATAACCCCCAAAGTGTGATAATAGATACAACAGACTGTCTCGCAAATGTTAACCCAAATTCACTATCTCGTACAAATTAAAAAAGAGTTTGCAAATATTTAATTATTTGCAACATTTTATATTTTTATTTGTATAACCTACTTATTTTTTTAAACAGATGTCAGTCTTAAAGTATCTTAAAATTTGTTTAGCATAACAGTACAATGGCAAGTGGATTAGCTGACAGCGTGTTGATAAAAAATACAGCCCCGACTTGACGGACCAGCTGATGGCGGAAGGATACATAGTCACATGTAGTCAGACGTAAACAGTGGCGCTACTTTCGCAGACCTGTCAGAAAACGGCATTCTTATACAGTATGGACTATATCTTCAGGGCAATACCAAAACATTTGCTCATTTCAAAACCATAAATTTTAATATTGGGTTCGACATACATTTTGGAACTATAAAATGTTTCTAACATCATAGGTTTTTATTTTTTACAGTCACTAATAAATGTTGAAATAAANCTTCAGGGCAATACCAAAACATTTGCTCATTTCAAAACCATAAATTTTAATATTGGGTTCGACGTACATTTTGGAACTATAAAATGTTTCTAACATCATAGGTTTTTATTTTTTACAGTCACTAATAAATGTTGAAATAAAAGTTGAACTTCTGGGATTAAATATTATTTAACACAAAATACAACACTTGAAAAAATATTTGATTTATGTATGTATGAAAAATATTTCAAGTTACTTTAGTTTATGCAAGTTAAACATATTAAAAAAAATTAACATTTAAACTAAAATAACTTAACATATAAGAAAAATATATTATCCAAATATTTGTATTGAAATAGACTTCAACCGCAAGGATAATAATGATACTTTGTTTTTAAAAATGATTGAAATGATAACATTTTTTACTGAAATAAAACTTTATTCCCTCCTCATTGAAAGCAAAATGCTACCACACAATACAGGAAATGTAAGAAATATCTTGAGAAATTTGCCAGTTATTAGTCTCAAAGGTGATGGTTTCCTTTGTAAATGATAATTTCACCAAAAAGGGACAACAGATTGTAGTTTCCCTTGCCAAACCAACGTAAATTTTTATAAGATAAATTAAAAAGCCAAATATGTGCAACTGAACACAGTAATTAATTAATGGTAAGTATAGTGTTGCTGGAAAATAAAGCTTTTATACTACTAGAAATAATATTGAACTTGTTTTATGATAGTCCGTAAATAATCAAATAATCTTGGTTTTTGAAATTCAGCCTCGTCGAAAAGTAAGAGTATTCTGACATTGCAGTCGCCATCCACAGAGTAGCAACTGCTACCCTGAAGGTGGCTACTGCAGTGTCGACCAAAACGTCGGAATACTCTTCCTTTTTGACACGTCCGAGTCTCAAAAGCCAAGATTATTCATTAAGTGATCACAAAATTGTACAAACTCTATTGCCAATAATCTGTTTTATTAAAACAAATTTAATTTCTGAACGCTGCCACAGATATTGTACAAATAATTTATTGGTTGATTCAGCATTGCTTGGATATATTTACATTTTTAAGCATACACAAGTATGTAGGTCATCTCTGATCTTAATGCAAGAAAAAAATCCTGCTTCAAACCATTTAAAGAAGCCTGAAACACGAATAAACGGAGTGCACAATTTCTTAACTAATATCACACACATATTTCATAATAGTTCTTAGTATCTACATTAAGAGAAATAATTTGTGCATTATTTATTTATTACTAGGAATAATTTGGCCAGATTTATAAACAGTACAAAAATAAAAGTTTTCTTTTACTAAATGTAACAGCTCATATACTGTCATACTGGTAGAGTTATCATGTGTTCATTCCATACCTATTCTGCTTCTTTATTTCGTTTACCTGAATTATGTCAAGTTACTGGAAACAGTTAAAGCAACTTTTCAATTGACAAAATAAAATTCACAGTATGTAAAACCAAGAAAAAACAATGATGAATGCACTCAACTGCACTACAAGACAGAAATAAGGAAAGCAAAAATTTTTAAGATAGTTCATTAACATGTATTGCAGGAAAAGAAAACCCCAAAAAGGAGGAAAAATATGTTGCGACATCCAATGAAAATTCACAAATTTCTTTTTATCCTTTTAAAATATTAATACGATTCTTTTTGGATACAGCATGCAGCACTAGCCATTACAATCTAAATGAAATTAAGCAATTCACCTCGCTTCAAACATCAGTTCAACCAGTATGAAATTACTTCAGTCCAGTTTTCAGGGTAAGCTTAAGTGAATCTCTACAAATTATTGATTGTATATATAGGTATAGTCAGTTGCTCTTAAATCAGTAATGCATACAGAGTTTATAATCTCTGCCTCTAGATATAGTGGTGCTACTTAGTTCCATTCCTATAGAGATGAGCTGCGAAAATGGTAAAAATAATTCAACATCTTGGCGAAACAGGAATACTGCCGTACAGGAACTCTTCTTAATTAGGTGTGCTTGGAGTGAGTCTTCGCTGATAGTCTCACGGGCCTAGGATGCCACTAAAGCCTAGTTCACCATGGAAAACATGCGTGGGCTAGTTGTAAACTATCTGCATTCTTAGTTCTGCGCATAACATTTGCTCAATCAGATTCTCTTCTTGGTCTTGAGATCTCCACGTATCTTCTTTGCTTGTACAGCCTTATTAAATACTAAAAAACTCGAAATTCCCTCAACAAAAATTCTCACCATGTTAGTCGACTACTACCCCCTGGTATTCACGAAAAGCAAGATGTCCAAAGACCCAGAACCGACACCACTTCCATGACCCTACTCCATGTTTACAACTATTAATTTAAATCTTTACTATTATTGTGCAAGGCTATTGCTGCAGGCTTTTAAACTGTTTTGCCAGGGTAACATCATAAACTTTCTCCAATTAAATTTTTAAAAATTTAGCCATAAATATAAAACAAACATGTTGACTTGAATGTTCAAAATAACAAAATAATTTAATATTCACAAAACTTAAATTTTAACATCAATCATATTCACTGGACGTGTAGACAGACTTGACAAATGAAACATCAAAACGTTAATGTATTGGTGAACTGAAAAATCATTCTATTTGGTACAATATGAAACATAACACTTGGCACACACATTAAAAATTATAAACATATTCTGCTTTCATGCAGCAGATAGGTACTAGCCTATTCTTTAACCCTTAATGCCTGAATTGTCTTTGTGACAAAAGGAAATGGTATTGTTATACTTTTTCAGGTGTGCATTTATGGTACAGTGATGGAAAGTAAGCTCGGAGCTGTCTAGAGATCTTGTTTGGCACTCTTTCATTTCCAAATTTATAATGGTTTCTTTTAAAATTGGGTGATATTACTAATATTATTAATTAATGTATAAGAATATTTTGACTGGTTCTCTAAGTTGTTCAGGAATATGCTTTTATATAAAATTACAAATTAAAATTTCAAGTATGAACAGGGTTGGACATACTCTCAATAAAAGGGCGAGCGCAGACCTTGGATTATTATAGGAAAAATATAACTCAACAAATGAAAAGTAGTATAAAATACATTTCTCTCTCAAAGAAAAGCATGTCATAATTATTGTACACTTAACTTCTGTTTCTTGAAGCGCTTATTTAGTTCATATTCAGTTAACTCTGCAATGCACAGAATGTGCAAACAGTTGATCCGCTACTTGCCTAAAGGTGCATTTGTACACATCATACTTCTGGTCAATCTCATGCATCAACTGCATATGGTATGGAGCACAAATGCTTCGTGCACTGACATCACGTTGGCAAGAATTGCTGGTAGCGACGTGCTTCAAGTTAGGTAAAAAAGCTAAAATTCTAAACGGTGCTATTCATTAGTGTAGGCATGTGTGTAGTAGATGTATTTCTGTGGCTTTCAGTATGGTTAAGATACGTTATGTGTGCAATACGAATTTAAATATTTAATTATGCAAAGTAAAGATAAGATGTGCGAAGTTTCTTTACCTAGCTGCTGCTGTACAGTCTCAATCTTAATTTTCAACCAGTGGTGAAATAAGCACATGGTTGTTCCATTACTTTTATGCATCACTGATGTAATAACGAAATAACATTGCACAAGTTTTCTAGTGGCGGCATTAGTGTGGCAATGGAACATGGTCATAGCCATTTTTCTCTGTGTGCATGGGTTTTCTCAAGGTAGTTGCTGTTATACCGTGGTACAATATGGCTGGAATGTACGAGATTTGTGAAGAAAGAAGTGAAGAGCCCCAATTTTCTACTGCTTATAGATGCACCTGGCATAAGGATAGCTTGTTTGTTAGGCTATCGTGTTTTTAGTTTCATTTGCACAAGAATTCATGTTTTTATCACCTGATTTAAAGTAGTTTGGGGCGAAAACTTTGATAAGTGACATTGTTTTTGTTACAGGACTCTAGCATTAAGTGAGTTGGAACCCTCAATTTTTTCACACAGTCACACAGTGGTCTATTTTCTAATGCTAGCTGGACAAAATTGTAAATTGGAAAAGTCTGGAGAGTTATTTTAAGAAGCAGATAAGTGTTCTGGAGGAAACAGCATTTTCTAATTAACACACATGATATTCCCAGAAAAGAGAGAGAAGAGGAATGTTACTGTGCCTGCTATCCTTCCAGTTGCCTGGTATCCTTGGTAGTTTTTGAGCCAGTCCAAATTACATATTTCATCATAGCCAAGAAAACTTCATATCCCCTTTAAAAGCAGTGTTTCAAGGTATGATGGAAACCATTACTTTATTTCTTATTTCAGAATTAGAAATAGTATAGGTAAATTAATTGGGAGTCACATCAACTTAAATCTGAATACTATTTATTTCATTCAGGGTTTGAAAAAAAGTTTGATGAGGTTACATGTAAAATATACACGCAAACTGATTGTCATTTTACTGGCTATAAGAGGGTGTATAACATTTTGGTGCTGCATCCCATCCATTAAATTAGCACTACAGTAGTTTATTTCTGAAGCTGTGTACGTGCCTTTCGAAGTATGTTTTGTGCTGCAAAGACTAATCTGTTCAAAGCTGGGGACCCTTTTCAAGATGGAAGGTGAAGTTGACAGTACAGTTAAGTACAACAATATATATTTTAGTCTACTTTCCAACGAAAAACAAAGGCTTATTGAGTTAACCTCCAGTGTTTTTTGTGTCATTATTCCGTCTAACATAAAAAAAATTCTACCCTTGCATTTAATTTCTCCAAACTTGATTCTCACAGAATTTAGGGAGTCCACCAATCTTTTGTCATTTTCAATCATAAAGAATGTTTCTTTTGCAAAATGGTGACCTGCCCAAATTTTTGGAATGCAATGGCATATCTTGGATATTATTCAACCTATTTAAACCAAAATTGGCATATTTGCATATTGACAGTATTTTTGTTAGCCATTTTGTAAGGTAGACTTATCTAAAAATTAATTTTTTTAAATCTCTTAGAAACAGCATTGTCCAGCACAATTCCCACGTGCAAAAATCCGGGGGGTGACCCCACCGGGAATTGAACCCAGTTCATCTAGATGGGAAGCAAGGAGTATAACCACTACACCACCACGGGCCTAGCTGCCTGAGAATAGGTGGTAATATATACAGGATTTAAGTTGTTTTGAAGTGCCCATCACATTATTGTCATAAGCATGCTTACGAGAATAGAAAACGTAAAGCACAGCTACGCTAATAAGTGGCTTTACTGGAGAAACCGTGCTCCCAGACCAATGGGTAAAGAAAACATTTAATGCATTTAATGCTACCTGCAAATCAACAATCCACAGTTCCTGCTTAGTCAAGCTGTAGTGTTAGCACAGGGCAAAAGGAATATTTTAAACAGACTGGTAAAAATCTAAGAGCTCATCAACAATAAATGGAACTATGCTAATTTGAGCCTTTTCTCGAACACGCAGAAGTGCTAATTATATTGGTTACTTTTGTCACAAAATCNAAAGTCAAAAGGAATATTTTAAACAGACTGGTAAAAATCTAAGAGCTCATCAACAATAGATGGAACTATGCTAATTTGAGCCTTTTCTCGAACACGCAGAAGTGCTAATTATATTGGTTACTTTTGTCACAAAATCTGTTAGCCTTAATATAAAGGTTATAGTTTTTTTATTCAAATGTTTTGAAAAGCATGAAACATACATTCTGACAGGCTGAGTAAAGAGAGGGTTACTTCTGCTAGAGAAAAATGACAGATGGTGAGGGGTTCTTAACATGAAAAGTGTGGCATATCTATTGAGACACATACGAAATGAGGTGGCTAAAGTTTTAGCTAGCAGGAATGTTACGAACATCTTGATGGTTCTCGGATATGACTTTTTATTCTAAAACATGTATGAACATACAGGTGTCCGAAAAGTCTTTCCCTGATTACAAACTTTCTTTATATCCGCTATATGTACGATAGAGATGTGAAACCAGTGGCAAAATGTTGGCAAACTAACCAAGTTTTTTGTTGCAACAGGACAACACATCAGTAAGTCTCCACGTGAACACCATTGATGGCACGTAACACATCTAGTCAATACTCAATTTAGGTCCATACATTACCAACATCTAAGGAGGGTTCAATGCAATGAGTGTGTATATCTGTTGTTGCAGAGTTGCAAGATCTGGGACAGGACTTCTGTAGATTTTGTCCCCATAGAAAAAAATCTAATGGGGTAATGTCAGGAGAGCGTGGAGGCTAAGCTGTCGAGCCATTACGACCAATTCATCGTCCAGGAAAAGTCATATCAAGATAGGCACGAACCTCCAAACCCCAATAAGGCAGTGCACCATTTTGTTGTAAGAGGACATCTGGGTGATACTCAAAAAACTGAGAAACAGCAAACAACTTCAACATGTTCAGATATACTGGAGATGTGATGGGGCCCTCAGCAAAAAAGAATGGTCTGATAATTTCTTCATGTAAAAGTATGCACCAAACATTCACCTTCGAACTGCCTCTGGTACATTCTGAAACCTCACCAGGGGGCTTTGAACCCCAAATACTCATGTCATGCCGGTTCAATACACTACTAACCAAAAATGTTGCCTCATCAGAAAAAGTAAGACGTTTGAGTTAGCCATCATCGCCCTCAATATTTGATAACATTTTGATTGCAAAGTTATACTGACACTTGGCATCATTGGGCAACAAAGCCTGAACAATTTGCACTTTGTATGCATGAAACAATAAATGTTTGTTTAGGATATCATGAAGATAACTTTTTGGCATCTGTAATTCACATGAGGCCCTACGCACTGATTTCTTGGGACTTTCGCACAAAAGACTATCTCACTGCTTCCATCCTTTCAGCTGAGGTTGATGGTCGACCAGTACTCGACAAGTCAGTAACACATCCTGTGTTCTTGAACTTGTCATACCATGACTTAATGCTCTTTACATCGAGTGCCACCTTTCCATACGTTGCCTTAACGCTCCTCTGCACTGTTAAAGGTGGCCAGGTCTCGTGGTACCAGAAGAGAGACTGAGCTTTTTCCTGATTTGTGAACATGTCTGGTTTTCTGGACACTGGAACTGCTTCACTACAGCCACATCACTGGAGGGGGAGGAAAAAAAAAACTCACCACCACTTGGTTAGTTTTCCAACATTTTGGCACCAGTTTCACATCTCTATCTTACATATAGAAAATATAAACAAAGTTTGTATTCAGGGAATGTTTTTGCATGTCCTGTATATTTTCGCTTCTCCCGAAATGTAAATCCTAGGTGTAAGTCTGCTGTAAGTTGATTTTGGTCGAAAATTTATAGAGCAGCACATTAAATGTGGTATTAACCACATTTTTTGTAACCCCCTTTTGCAGCGAGACACTTCACCAAGTAATAATTTGCACACAAATATGGCTCAATTCTTAAAACATTAATTTTGAAAATCAATGTCAAAAGTTCCACAGTAACTATAATGATAACTTAATCACAAGTGGCACATGAAATCATCAATATTGAAGATGCATGAATACTGTAACTAAAATAATAATTTTTTGATAAATTGGATGGTTTTACTGAAATTACCACTGTTGTAATGAAAATTAAAGCACCATTAAATTTGTTACTAAATAATTTTACATTTGTCGTTGATAATGTACGGAAGTGTGACAATTCAATGATTTTAGCTTATAATTGTACTATATGCACACTCCAATCCATCACGAGCAAAAGGAAATATAACGGTTGACTTTAATGTTTTAATGTCAGCCGGTCAGGGTGCGCATGCGCAGAATGTCAAGCAAAAGGCAGTGGAGTACTACACATTTTGTTGTTGCATGTTTCTGCCACTTAACCCTAAAATAGGTTGAATTTACCTTTACACCTGCATCATAATGCATTTGTGAACATTAATTTAAATTTGAGCTTATGATCCAGATCAAAATTCGATTTTTCTAACTAAGAGATGAGGGGCCTGGACCTAGGGCACACAAATTGGTCCACTGAAGTATGTGCCGCTGACCGAAGGCAGGGGTTATGCGGGTAAAAACAAATCAGTATGTAAAACCAAGCAACAAGCAAACAAAAGCCTAATGATAGCAACAGTATAATAAAACTCATTTATACAAACATTTTTTGTGTCAGGAAACAGTTGTTTTCTGAATTTGTTTTACTACAGCTTTGGTCTCAGATAACTTAGTAATGTTTTATTTACGTGAATTTCATTCTTAGAGCAATATATGTAAAAAATGGTTACTGAATGGAATCTTGTTGATACACATCAAAATCAGTGCGAAATACAAACAAATTAGGCCAAGAAACATTAAAACAAATTTGGTGTAGGGAAATAACAAGACATAATAAACATGTACTAGTAAAGGAATCCGCGTACTCAGGGTTCGACTTTGAAGAGAAGTACCCATTATGCTCAAGTAGGAGAAATGAGAATGAAGCACCCTGGAACCTGAATAATTGATGGTTCAAATGCCCTAGGGGAAAAATAATGCACTATTATATGCTTGTGACCAGCCTAAGCATGACTGTGATACTAGGCAAATGAAAAGGTGTGGTCTTAAGTAAAACCAAAAGGGTTCTTAAAAATACAAAAAAAGAGAACGAATTTCAATTTCATTAAAGTATTGTCTATATAAACAAGTTTCTTTATATTGTAAATGCACATGAGTTGAAGACATTAAAAAGAAATGTGGACTTTGATTGCCATTTAGCTTTGAGCTCCTATTGCCCATACTGTATATTAAAAAGTTCACCATCTCTGCTATCAACAACTGTAAGAACAATCTCCATATGATTTCAAATTGAATACTACTTTTTACATTGATTATTCCCCTACATTCCAAGAGCTGTTAACTCAAGATCTTCCAAAAGTAAAACACTGTCGTATGATAACATTTTTATATAAAAATATATCAGAATTAACTAAGTAAATATTTTGTGTGTTTAACAATACAATTAAAATGTAGTTTTTTTTCAGCATAAGATTTAGTTTCTACCTATTACATATATATAATAAAATATATATATATAGTTTTATTTATTTATATATATACATATATATATACACACACACAGTCAAATCACACATTATTATGACCATCTGCTAGAAGTGCCATCTGCAGCGCGTAGCCCATGACGTATGGCCCGTGACATGGGCTGGTGGAGCGGGTATACAATGCGACAGACAGGCTGGCTGTACACATTGCGCTTCCTACTGTCATGGGTAAGGGAAGCGATTTAACGGTGTTGCAAAAAGGGATGACCATCTGCTTTCGAGCCAAGGGGGGCAGCATTTTGCAAACAGTGACGTTTGTGAACTGTTCACGTGCCTCTGTAGTAAAGGTGTATCTTGAGTGGACAAATGGTACCATTGGGAATAACTGTCTTGGAAACTGCCGAGCTCCAGGTGCCATTGATGTCCGAGGTGAACATTGATTATGACGGTGTGTGAAGGCCAACCGACAGGCTATAGTGGAACAGCTCACCGTCCAAATGAACCAGGGGGCATCCAGACACGTCCCTACTACATTTCAGTGAACCCTTCTGCAAATGGGGCTCCGGAGTAGACGGAGGGTGACTGCACCCAAGCTAACACAGGTTCATTGACGAAAATGACTGGAATTTGCTCGACAGTATGGCGACAGCACCCCTGCTGATTGGCAACGGGTAGTTTTCTCCAATGAGTCACGTTTCAGCTGCATACAACGGATGAACGTCACCATGTCCGGCAAGAAACATCGGAGAACAGACACCCTGCATCCATTGCTGGATGAACACAAGGTGGTGGGGGCAATGTTATTGTCTGGGGTATGTTCTCATGGCATCTCTATGTCCTATCATCTGTGTGGGCGGAACTCTTAATAAATTTGGTTATGAATCCATCCTCTGTGATCACATCCACCCGTACATGATGATTGTCTTTCCTCGGGAGAACGGGATCTTCCAGTATGATAATTCACCTTGCCACATGGCTAGAAGTGTCCGCAAATGGCTGTAAGAGCATGATCAGGACTTCAAAGTTCTTCCCTGGCCCCAAAACAGCCTATATCTCAATCTAATTGAACATCTGTGGAGCCATCTCGATCGCAGTGTTTGCTGTCTGTCTCCTCCGCCATGCATCAGTCAACAGTTGTGGGATGCACTACAGACAGCATGGCTCCAGATACCCGTGGAGACCTATCAGCACCTGACTGAGTCACTTGCTCGTTTAGCTGCTTTCCGTGCTGCGAAGGGCAGTTACTCTGGATACTAGCAGGTTCTATTAATTATGTGATTTGACTGTGTGTGTCTATAGATATATATATATATTTTTTTTTTTTAAACTCTTGATTTACCGGGGACAGCTAAATTGGTTTGCAGTTTAACCGTGGAGCCACCAGTTCAAAGTAAAATATTGAACAGCTGCCACCAGTCGTGCACCGCTGATATTAATAACCAGGCTAAAGTCAAGTGATGCGATGCCGATTAATTTTAATATTAAAAGTGTTTGGGTAGTATATTTACACACATTTTTAACAGTGAATATATGTGAAACTTGGAAGTATTAGGAATTCAGGGAAATTTTCACATAGTACATTTTCATTCATAATAAGAAAGTATTTCATAATTATAACTCATTAAAAAGGTGAGATCATGTAGGTTACAGTAGTTTGTACATGCAGAGGCTATTTACAAATTAAACATGGCACAGAGAGCGTTTGGATGACAAATTATCACATTAACATAAATATTGTTTGCTGCAAAAATGATTCCATTGCAAACACCACGTGGGTTTAATAAATAAATAAATAATATTTATTTTTACCTTGTTGCTGAAATGGGAAGGGAAGTTAGGACAAAAAAAAAAAACAAAAGTGGCGAACCGGCCTCAGTAAGGCTTGGTGACTGCAGGTCAGATATACGAGGCATATCCAGAAAGTAAGAGTACTCAATATTTGTATTAAAAAAAAAATTTATTTAAACAAAATTACAGGATATTGTAGGTATATATGTTACTTATTTTTTTACGTAGTTGCCTTCCCGTTTTATGCAGGTTGTAAGTCATGGCACAAGCTTTTTGATGCCCTCCTCATAGAACTCTCCCGCCATCTCCTTCGTCCACTTCACACTTCAAGATCTCTTGTTTCACCTCCTCACGGGTTAGAAATTTTTTTCTACCCATGTGAGTCTTCAGGAAGGTGAAAAGATGAAANATGGCACAAGCTTTTTGATGCCCTCCTCATAGAACTCTCCCGCCATCTCCTTCGTCCACTTCACACTTCAATATCTCTTGTTTCACCTCCTCACGGGTTAGAAATTTTTTTCTACCCATGTGAGTCTTCAGGAAGGTGAAAAGATGAANATCTCTTGTTTCACCTCCTCACGGGTTAGAAATTTTTTTCTACCCATGTGAGTCTTCAGGAAGGTGAAAAGATGAAAATCTGAAGGCGTCAAGTCAGGGGAGTATGCAGGGTGGTTCAAAATGTCCCAACGAAACAAGTTCAAAAGCGCCTTGGTGGCATTGGCCATGTGCGGACGGGCGTTGTCATGCAACAAACACACTCCCTTCGTCAACATTTCCCTCCGTTTGTTTTGAATTGCTTTCTTGAGCTTTTGTAGGGTCTCACAGCATTGTGCTGCAATAATTGTCTCCACCTGAGGCAAAAAATTTATCAAAATGATCCCTTTTTGGTCCCAAAACACAGTTGCCATGATTTTTTTGGTCAAAATTGAGGTTTTGAATTTTTTGGCAGATAGGGAACCAGTGTGACGCCACTGTGATGACTGTCTTTTTGTCTCAGGGGTGTAATGAGCCACCCATGTTTCATCACCAGTCACAATGGAGGTCAGAAAATCCTCACCTTCCAATTCAAATTGCTCAAGGAACTCGCAAGCTCTAGCGACCCGATTCAATTTATGCTGCTCTGTCAGTTGTTTTGAGACCCATTTTGAGCACAATTTTCGATATCCCAGTGTTTCTGTAATTGTTTCGTGTAACAGAGATCTGGAAATTTGTGGAAACATCGCAGACATTTCATCCACTGTCAATCNTGTAATTGTTTCGTGTAACAGAGATCTGGAAATTTGTGGAAACATCGCAGACATTTCATCCACTGTCAATCTGCGATCTTCACGAACAGTTTCCTCGATTTTTTTCACCAACTCATCTGTCACAATTGAAGGTCTTCCACTCTTTTCCTCGTCATGAATATTCGTTCTTCCTTCATTAAACTCTAGACACCACTTAAACACGTTTGTTCGGTTCATAGCACCTTCACCATAAACAGTTTTGATCCGTGCAAAAATTTCAGTCGGCGTTTTTCCTTCCGCGAGAAGGAACCTTATGACAGCACGCACCTTGCACTTGGCAGGATTTCTGATTGACATATTTCACAGAAATGGACACTACGAGGCAAGTTTTGCTACTGACGAGGGTCGCCGGTACTCGTTGTGTTCAGGAGACCCCCCACTACCACTCAGTGTTGCCAACTGTTGAAAAAAAAATTCACACAGCACGACAGCCCAACAGTACTCTTACTTTATGGACACGCCTCGTACACAGAAATTCTATCTGAAGGTCAGGAGTGCACAAGCTGCAAGGTTGCACCATGCGCTGTGTAGGCTGGTCTTTGTCTTCGCCACTCGCTATCGTATAACTACTCTGTCCTTCACTTCCGCTCGTTCACGCGGGATGGACCCAGCTCTACACAAACCNTTCCGCGAGAAGGAACCTTATGACAGCACGCACCTCGCACTTGGCAGGATTTCTGATTGACATATTTCACAGAAACGGACACTACGAGGCAAGTTTTGCTACTGACGAGGGTCGCCGGTACTCGTTGTGTTCAGGAGACCCCCCACTACCACTCAGTGTTGCCAACTGTTGAGAAAAAAAAATTCACACAGCACGACAGCCCAACAGTACTCTTACTTTATGGACATGCCTCGTACACAGAAATTCTATCTGAAGGTCAGGAGTGCACAAGCTGCAAGGTTGCACCATGCGCTGTGTAGGCTGGTCTTTGTCTTCACCACTCGCTATCGTATAACTACTCTGTCCTTCACTTCCGCTCGTTCACGCGGGATGGACCCAGCTCTACACAAACCNCCACTCGCTATCGTATAACTACTCTGTCCTTCACTTCCGCTCGTTCACGCGGGATGGACCCAGCTCTACACAAACCAGCGACATGTAACACTATTTTACCTCTTTTAACCCTCTTGAAGGTAGAATTTAAGAAAAACTTTAAAATTGGTTTTTGAGTTTTCGTATAGGTAACTTTTTGAAGCAACGAGTTTAACAATATCTCATTGGGTTACTGAGATGTTGAGGATTCTTCAAAAATGCATTGTTAGTTTGTAAATATTTATTATATAAAAAGCTGTTTTACAGCAAAAAGCTAAATTATTAATAAGCAATTGAGGGCTACTTTTTGATCTGTTAATATTTAGTGAGTCGGCCAGTCGGGGCACTTAATTTTATTCATAAGGATATGTGTCATAATGGTAATACAGTAGAACCCCGCTAATCCGTCACCAACGGGACCGAGGGCGTGGTCGGATCACAAAAAAAGTCTGATTATCCGAGGAACACATTTATTTACTTAAAAACGCAACAAAACACAATTTCAATTGGAAATACAGTGCTAATACTACATATGGTAATAATACTCCTATAATATCTATGTACATGGTTAAATACAGTTTAGTAAGAGTTATCTCATTGCAAAATAAATATACGTAGTATTACATACATACTGTAGTAGGCCTACTGTAAATATAATCTCTACATAATGGCATACATATGTACAATGTTAACAGTACATATATATGTATGTACGTACTCACATTAAATCATGCAACACTAAAAGTTTAATGTTTTTCTACAGGTCGCAAAAAGTCTGTAATGTTTTTTTGTTTGGCAGACGACAATCTCGATTTTGCTGTGATGTTCCTCCATTTTCAAATCCACAAAATGTCCATTGGTGTAGACATAGAGCTTTGTTCAATATATTGTAGCGCTATATCAAATACATTCTTAGCATCTGCATGTGACACTCGAGTTTCAGGTTCGTTGCTTTTATCGTCATCGTCATCTTGCTTGTTGTCATCTGTTGTTCCACTTACGATTTCAATGATTTGGTCGTCTGTTAATTCCTCCACCGTTGTGCAATCAACGTCAGCTGTACTGATCCATTCATTTACGTCACGTGGCTCAACTTCTGGTTGTAAAATTTGCAAATCCCTCAACATTGCCGGCGTGTCTACATCTTGTTCGTGATCACTTATTCCTGGCGCTGTGCGATTCTGCTGTTTTTCAACTTCATTTTCATTGTTTTCGTGAATTTTTGGCCACAATTTGTGCCATGATTTTTGGAGTGTGGATGCTGGCAATTCTTCCCAAGCTTCAGCTACTGTGTGGACAACATCTTTGATACAAGCTGCAGCCTTCTTCTGTTCTTTCTAAAATTGACCCAATGTATTTTCGACGATATCGCCGCTTTAGCCACTCCATCACCCCCTGGTCCATTGGTTGGATCAGAGATGTTACGTTTATAGGAAGGAACAAAGCTTTTATTTGCCATTTCTGAAGTTCGTTTTCAGATGGATGTGAAGGTGCATTGTCTAGTACTAAGATTGCACGTTGAGGAAGATTTTTTTCCTTTAGATGTTTTGTTACAGCAGGAACAAATTGGTTGTAAAACCATTCTTTAAACAAGTCAGAGTCCATCCACGGCGATTTTTGATTTTGGTAGAAAACTGGTAATGATGCCATATTAATATTTTTAAAAGCTCTCGGCTTTTTAGCCTTTCTGATAAACAATGGCATTTTATGGCTGCCGCTAGCATTACTGCAGAGAGCGATTGTTATCCTTTCTTTAGCGAGTTTAGCACCTTGTACGGGCTCATTTTGCGCAGCAAGAGTTCTTGTAGGAAGCATCTTATAGTTCAAACCTGATTCGTCAATGTTGTACACTTGGTCAGGTGTCAATTTTTGTTATTTAATTATGTTTTCAAATTTTGGAATAAATTCAATAGAAGCCGTTTCATTAGCAGAGAGCTTCTCGCCGGAAATGATAACCTCCCGAATCCCGTGTCGTTTTTTCCAGCGGTGCAGCCAGCATTCACTTGCTGTAAACATTTCGTTGTCACTGTCTTCTCCCATTATACCATATAAAACTAGCGCTTTTTCTTTTATGATCGGTCCAGATAATGGAGTCCCTTTCCTTCTCTCTTGTTGAAACCATACCCACAAGGCACTTTCTAACATTTCACACTTAGGCTTCTTCAAAGTTTTTTGTGTTTGTAGTCCTTTCTCATCATCAATTATCATTGCATGACATTCAATCTGTTTCCTATTTCTTTTCCAGTCCTTAATTGTTGTTATCCCAACTCCTATTTCACCCACAATTTTTTGAACAGACTCACCTTTGTCTAACCTTTCAAGCACATTCAGTTTCTCTGCTGAAGATAGCATAACGTGCTTACGTTTTTTAGTTGACATGATTTCTTTTGACGTTTAACACAAGCGACTTCCTGAATTATAACATAATACAGCGATGAAACGAAACTTACACGCGCGCGCACCTGTCAACAGTCAGCGGTCTACTAAATAACATCGGCAATAATCCGTCACCGACAGGTCTAGACATGAACGGAGCAAGGCGCCTGAAACGTAAACAAATGCAGACAACGGTATGGTCGGATTAAGCGATTAGTTGAATCATCCGAGGTCGGATTAGCGGGGTTCTACTGTATACCAGTATTTATTTTAATTTATTATAACACTATTGCCTTTTTTTATTAAAACCTAATTTAATCATTTCTCCAATATATATGACATATTTATTCTTACTAAAATAATTTTTGCAATAATTTTTTTATAACAATTAAAAGTTTTTTTAGTTGATACATTTGACTGTTTTATCCTTTTCAACAACTTTTCTTGCAAACACAATTATTATACCATTTTCAGTTTTCCTATTACTTCTATTAATCAATGGTATAATATATATTACATTTAGGTGAACTACTTCATTAACAAAATTTTTTGTTTATTCGTAGCAATCATAGTTTTGATACCATAAATTAAATTATCGGTACTCATAAGAAACACCAATATCAATACTATTTTCTCAAAGATTCCTAATATTGTAATGAATCTTGGCCTATGTCAATCATCTTCTTGCCTTGTATAAATTAAGATTTATTCCGTTTTTTTTAAAATGATGTATATTTTTTTCTGTTTTATTCAGATTACGTTCATTAATATTCAACCCTCATGTTTTGTGATACTAGCCTATTTATTTATTAACATCTTAAGTTATTTCAGAAATTTATAAGAACAGCATGAATACAAATAAAATATCTTACAGACATACAAATTTCAATTATTGCACATATAACTAGAATTTTAACAAAAGAAGAGTTATAGCTAATAATAGATACTATAATAAAAGATAGCACAAGCTATACAATGCAATATCGAAGAAAAATATATAACAATGCTAAAGAGCATAATGGGAATAAACAGGGCATGCCTAAAAATATACCACTTTATTATAGGGTGATGAGGGGCAAAAAATACAAATGAGATTCACATAATCCTGAACACTTAGACCTGCTGCATTGCATCAGACTTCTGTTTAAGATGTTCGTTGGCAGTTTTTTTAAATTTTATAATATTTCAGTAATTATTTTACAATTAGCCAAATCATTCCATTGCCAGGTAGTGTTGATAACAAATGAACTTGACATATATTTGGACTTATGAATGGATATAGCTATTTTATTGTTGCAGTACGAGGTGGTGCTTTAAGTGTGGAAGTAACTGAGTGTGTGAAATTGATAAAAGAGGTAGCATGGAGAATTTGTTATCAGGATTTTATGTAAAAAAGAGAGGGAGTGAAGAGTGCATCTGTCTTTCCAGGGGAGTTCAGTGTAATATTTAATACCATCACGAGGTTTGACACTGAAAATAAATCAAATGCATGTTTTCTGCATGTGTTGCAGCCTTGTGTGTAGATCAGCTGACATTCTATTATAAACAATGTCACAGTAATCAATGCTAGGGTCAATGATAATGGTTATGAGCATTATATTTGTGTGCTGAGGCCACATATTTTTCAGTTGTTTTAGGCAGTGGAGGGCGGCATAGTTTTTCCTACATACCTACGTGTGAAACATGTTTAGTCCAGGAGAGACTCGTCCAGGAAAAGGTGAAGACTTTCACTTCTTTGTTTAGCTTGATTTCAGATCCATTAAGAAATAATTTCGGAAGGAGGCTTTCCGGTTAGTTGAAAGAAGCTGTGGAATTCCCATTAAGATCCATTATGTCTTAAGTGGATTGACTACTAGACCGTTATTTGCTATTCATGTATAAACATTTACAAGCTCATCATTCATTTTGTTGAAAATATATCATATTTAATTTGAGTTGAGAGATTTCGGCAGCTCTTAACGAGATCTTGAGAGCCGATGAGGGTGAAATGAGGTAAGAATGGAGCAGCGATGGAATGCAAGGATGGGGGAAATTGGAAATTCCCGAGAAAACCCGCCAACAAGAGGCATCATCTGGCACGATTCCCACTTGAAAAAATCCGGAGTGACTTGGCCGGGGATTGAATTTGGTTTGCCTTGGTTGGAGGCAAGAAACAGTCTAACCGCTCAGCCACTACGGCCCCTATTTCATTTGACTTGGATGATATATACATCTGAAAGTCACCAGCATACATGTTGTATTAAGAATTATTCAGCACTGCAGGTAAATAGAGAATAACAGAGGGCTTAATATTGACTCTTCAGGAAGCCATTTTAACACACTTGACCCAAAAAAACTTACTGGCTATGGCCTGTTAGAGAGCAATTGAACAACGAACGCGTACCATTCGTGAAACTGTAACGGTCAAACAATTTTGAGAGCAGAATATAGTGGTCAACAGAATCAAAAGCTTTACTGAGATCAAGGAGGGCAGGTAAAATGATGTGTCGTATGTACATTTTTTTGGAAATCGTCAGTTATGTTGAGAAGGGCAGTGCAGTTACTATGGTTCGGTCTAAATCTTGACTGATAATTGTTTAGCAATCTATAGTTGGTTAGATACTAAATAACTTGCTTGTGAATGACTAGCTCTACGGTCTTGGAGAAAGCAGGAAGTATAGCGATGGGACAATAACTGTTAGCACTTTCAGGTAAAGGTAATTTAGGAAGAGGTTTCATTATTGAGACTTTCCAAGAATGTGGGAAACATCCCTTCGTGAGAGATGAGTTGAATATGTGCACAATTGTTTGTATAATGCATGGTAGAGTAGGTTCAATAAGTTTAATTGTAAATTTGTTTACGTTTTGAGATTTTGACTAAATTGTATGTATAGTTTTCATAATGGGTGTGGTTGAGGTCAAAGATAAAAAGAATTAATTGAGAGGATCCAAGGCTGCACTTAACTCTAATGACTCCAAAATTATTTGTGAAATGTTTACGCCTCCTGTCAGGCTGGCTGTGAAGGTGTCACTCCGACACAAGAGACATTGAGTCTTCTTCAGTTGATGCATCCTAAATTAATCAGAGACATAACGTTTGAGGACCTCTTCCTGGTTGTCAATGCAAACTAAACCCACTTTGTGTGCCTCCCGGCCTACACTTACCTAACTTCATGGTGGGGCAGCCATAAATGTCAGAGCCTTATGTTGGGCTGCGATAGTATGTAAACCAAGAGTGAGTCAAAAAGACTCGCAAGGACTTAAAAAGCCTCCAAAAACAGTGAAAGTTTCAACTATATATATGTCAATAATTATATCAATCTTGATCATAATCTGCATTACACTGCTACGTATGCTATTCTTCAAGGAATATTCATAAGATTGAATTCACATATCTGACAGCATTACCAATACTATGCATTGTAATGGACAATACTGTTCCAAGATATTCAAGTTTAGAATTTAAAGTAAAATCATTAAACAATCTATAATTAAAATAACTTAAAAAAATGAAACATATTCCTATAGTTAACAATTATGCTACTAGAGGGGTCTGCACTAAAATGTTACTTATTGAACCACTTAAAATTAAATTTTAAAAATGTAAATAAAAATTTAAAGACATGAATTTAACTATAAGCAAATATATTATGTGTCAACTGAATGAACTACAAAATTTATTTGCACATATTAATTTTATTTATACTGCAAATATCTCAATTCCAGGTATTTTAGGCATCTATATTAAAACTTCCAATTTGATATTTCTTGAATTTACCTCAATAAAAGCACTATCGTAGTCTTAACCAAAATTTTGTTGACTATATCTTACTATTATCACTAATGTTTTAGTGATAATTAATACATTTTTATAAAAAACTTTGAAAAAAAATCACATCCCGTAAATGTGTGTACTTCAATTTGAGCATTGCTTCGAAAATGCTTACTCAAACTGGTAGCATAATAGGAAAACTAGTTCCTACTTGAAAGTGAGATGGATTTCGTAGACCTAGGGCATTGGCACAGGAATAAAGTGACGAAGCACTTCACAGTAAGGCACTATTACGACTGGGTATAATCGCCCACCATTTTTGGTCAAATGTGTGGCAGGCAGCATGCTAGGAATAATCTATCAAATTCTAGTTTCTCATTTCAACTGCTTCTATTGCAGGTAAATATTAGGAGAAACACGGATGGTTTGGCAGTATCGCTTGGATGCAATGATTTTTTGCTCAAAATGGTGGGTTATTCTGCACAAACCTGTGCAAACAGGACAGCCGCGGGTTTCTGGATGTTTAAATTTCCTTTGATGACGAGCGCAATTTGGTTGCAGAACTGAAGATAGGATGAATGGAAACCATCTCATCTAATTCAAGGCTTTGTGAAGTAATTCACAGCATTATTATAGTGGAAGTTACAAATGCATACAGTATCAGTATTTAAATCTTATTAACAATACATAAACTCTGGAAAACAAGGCAGCAATCACAGTTTTACATAATACTGCACTGCATGTATGATCTCTCAAAGTGCATGGTAGCTCAATAGGTAAGATGTAAAACTGTCATATCAAAGGTTGTGAGTTTGTTGCTTTCATCTACTTTTTTTTTTNGGTAGCTCAATAGGTAAGATGTAAAACTGTCATATCAAAGGTTGTGAGTTTGTTGCTTTCATCTACTTTTTTTTTTACATAAATCAACTTTTAACATTTCAATAGATAAGTAAAATATATTATGCTTTTTTTTATCAACCGCANTTTTTTTTTACATAAATCAACTTTTAACATTTCAATAGATAAGTAAAATATATTATGCTTTTTTTTATCAACCGCAAACACTACCAATTTTTAAATTATTAATCAATGTTGTTTTTTATTTAGAACAACATTCTACATACCAGTTATGTAAGCACTCAAATCAGCAAGCTGCCTAGAGTGGTATTTATTCTCTAAGTCTTTCAGCGAAAAGTAGAGTGTCTTCCAACGGAGCACTGTAGCCAACTATACACCATGAAGAATTCATTAAAATAATTGCAGGCACTACCTCAATTGGCAGAAAAGTACAATTTAAGTTTCAAATGAAAGAATGCAACAAAGAAATATATTTTGCTAGAATTTAATTTTTTAAATGCGTTTTTTTTNATTTAAGTTTCAAATGAAAGAATGCAACAAAGAAATATATTTTGCTAGAATTTAATTTTTTAAATGCGTTTTTTTTTAAATCTTATTAATAAAAGTTAAATTTTAATAAAAATGTAAGCATAATTTCATTTTTAATGCTTTATAAAGTACTATTTACAAAAAAACATCAAGATAGTCATAATAATTACTGTCATTGTATGTAATAAAATCAATAACAATGTTAACGAATATTTTTAATACTTAATTTATTTCAGAAATTAAAGTTATAATTTTTATAACTGAAATAGATGTACATAAAATCAATTATTAAAAGTATTTCTAAACATTATACCTAATATATTATTACATGCAATCAGAGCATAAAGGATTGCTCAATATTGGAAGGAGGTAGGTACAGGAATTTGCAAAATATGCTTTCGAAAGCATACAAAATGGAAATATGCTTAAATTTTCATTAAAAATATTTTTTTTTATATTACTTCTAAAACATTTAAATAAGTAAATTTTAGCAAAATATTTTACAGTGTTACAAAATGTGCACTTTTTTATTTCATATGCAACTTAAACAATACTGTCTTAACAATTTTGGTAATGTCTGTAGTACTTTTTAATGAACACTGCATGTTGTACAGTCAGGTGCAGTACTCCACTAATAGCCACTCTACTTCTACCTCAACTATGATATCTGTGGTTAAAACGTAAACATGGCTATGTGTATTTATTGACTTTGTTTACGTTTGTGTACATATATATATATTTTTTTTCTTCATAAATTTATTGTTCTATGTTTTATGCTGTAGAACTCGTCAAAACAAAACAAATAATATAAACAATTACAATGCAAATAGTATAAACAGGAAAAGAAACAAGGAAAATGGATAATATACAGAGAGTACAGCACAAACACAAACGACATATAATTATAATGATTATTAGGCTTATTATATGCCATTGTAAAATAAAATATATATTGACAAACTGCAACAATGTAATACTAAAGCAAAAGAATAACAAAAAATGAAAAAATGAGGTACATAAATCCAATAAGATTAAGAGCTCCAGTACTTAAAGTTTTGTACATCTAGAGCTATGGTGCATAAAATTCAGTTACACCATAAAAGATTTAATGACAAGGTATTCAAATTGTTTGTTTTTAAAAGTTGGGTACAGATCAATAAATTTTATAGTTTAGGGTAGCCTATTCAACACTTCCATACCAGCATTGTTTACAAATGTTATTGGTTTTTCTTTACTTCCTCTATGAATATAGAGGTTATACGTGTATGAAGTTCAAGAATATCAACAATTTACAGTACTTAATTTGTTTAAAAAAATAAAAAGTAATATTTTGTGTAGTCTCAAGTGAAACCTGTCAGTGGGAATGCGAGCAGATTCAAAAATAATTTTTTTACGTACTCTTTGAAGAAAATTGTAGCAAGTAATTTTTGCATAAAATGTTTATTTTGTCAATGTAGGGAATATTATTCAGGGGACATCTATTACTGTGATAAATAGTTCCTGATTGGTGAACAACAAGATCCAGAATGTAACCATCCAATAATGGCATTTCTTCCTAGGGTTTTTAAAAGGGAACTATCTGCACAATCCGTAGCGGAAAGATGGTAGATTTGCTCGGTCAAGGGTGCTGTCAATATTATTCACAGTTACTTTTCGATGAAGCGCCAAGAACAACAAATTTTCGTAGCGAACTTCCACTCTATGTTATGACGAATAAAAGGCAGGATTTAAAATTAAACACCAATTTACAGCCAGATAAGAACTGAAAAAGGTTATTTAAAAACTAAACTAGTTGCCTAATTTGTTTGTTTGTAACAAACCTTTGAAAAGATGGAAAGAATTAAAAGCTGTACCACTAGACACACACGAAATGAACGCCAGAATGACCAAAAATGGTGAACGTTTATACCTAGTCTTTATAGTGCCCCACTTTGCTGTTTTGATTTTGACACATAATGGTGTGATACACAGTGGGTATAAAGTAGGAGCTAATGAGAGCTTTAATAAGTGCCTGCAGACAGCGTGTACAAATAACCCTGTGACTATACTGGACGAGTGATGGAATTTGTGTACAATCGAGCAAACATATTCAACTAATCTGATAAGGGAGGGAGCAATATTGACTGTTAGCTGCTGATTTTCTTTTGTCATTGAATGTGATACCTGCAAACTGTTCGCAGACCACCGCCGACCCGAATATATAAATCTTCTGCGTGTGATAAAGCTGTTTAATGTAATTTGAAAAGTTACTACTGGCTGATGAATCAGTCTGATAAACTGAGAATTCGTATTTGTAGTAGTAGGACTGGCTGGCATGCAGCTAGTCAGCCCAATTGTAATGATCAATACTGAGTAATTTTCATTGGGTTAAGCCTTGCAGAATACTAGTGGAGCACTTTTAACTGGTTTCACTGATTTGGAGCCATTCTAGTTCAGGTCTGACATATTAATTACATATAACCTTTGTCTGGAAATGTCACTCCCATGTCTATCTTGCCCGGGATTCAAAAGTAGAATGCCACGTACCAAAAAACTAGCTTTCTAACTTACTTTTTCGCATAAGTCATTCTACCAAAGAAATATGATGAGATGAATACACCAACCTCCTGCAATTATAAAAATTCAAAGAATAGGTTTTATGACTCCCTATCTTTGAATGGCAGATTCAGTGCCTGTGTTGGCTGTGAGTCTTCCTTTTTCTCAACCCATAAGTAATACTGCATTTTAAGAAACAATTACGAGTATATTACTTGAATCTTACAATAATGTGGGTGGGCCAGTTCATGTAGTTTCAAATATCATTCTTGGGGATATGGAAACTTGATTTATTTTTGTGTATATTTTGGGGGTTCTAGAACATATATTATGAAAATATAGTAACATTGTTTATTCAGAACTGTTCTTTTCCACAGTATTATCAAGCAAATCCTTAACTCGCATACTGGAAGTGACACCATATAACAACATTTTTGAAAAATATTTAGGAGAAATGGAATACATAAAAGATTAAATCATAATGCGTTATTAAAAACGTAAACTTTTTAACGACAAGAAAGAAACGTATATTTTTATAACCTCTAGTAATTTAATAAGTAGTAGAAAACCAGCCAGTAAGATGCTGATATCTTCATTTATGAATTTTTGCCTAAATGAGTCCGGTCCAGTGAATATACTGTATTTCGTGCATCGTTCTTCATGTTAAAAGTGAAATTTTAATGAATTATATACAATATGAAGCACTTGTACGTCTTTCCCTTTAGCTCTTTATAAATACACAAAACGATATTGGTTCTAGACTTAAAACAAGATCTAGAAAATTTCTGTTATTTTTCATAAATGTTAAAATATGTATTTTAAAGTTAAACTTTTAATTCATTAGTTATTTCTGTTGGTTAGTAGTGGTTAAAATTTTAATTCAAAAAAATTTAATAGCAAATGAGGAAGTTGGTATCTAACAGAAAGAGGGGTATCGCAGAAAATTGGGGCTAAGTGTGCCACAGTTTGCAATTTTTGTGTACCATCATTTCGTCTTGCGCCGCTACAAAAGCAGTTTTTGTTAGTTTACCAAGCAGGATAGTCACGTAAGCAATGGTCAGCAGGGTCCTTAAGTCGTCCCAGGAGGAATGAGTATGCGAGATGCACACACACAACAATGACGCTGTAAAGTAAGTTGCTACTTTTACCCAACCTTAGTATAACTTACAGAACAACACCCCGTGAAGCAACGAAGGAATATGTACTCACAGAATTATAGGTAGAAAAATACACTGTTACAGCCCATAGCTACAGTGGCTTAACTACAGGTACTCTCAGGGAGGTAGTTATGACCCCAATTACGGCCATGGCTGCCCAATCCCTTTGTTCCACAATGCAAGTCTCCTTGCAAGAATTCCAAACCCTGCAGAAGTATGGGGTTCAAACCTGAGAGGCATTTAGTTCCCGTCCTTACCTTCACATGCACGCTTAACATTTAGAATTAGAGTAGGTGAGGATAAAAATTGATAATCATGTCGTTCCCATTATAAAACATATTTATTATCACCAGTGGGTTACTTGTAGGTATCCTCATAAATTATGAAAATGGACTACTGAGCAGTATTCACTACTACATTTTTGACATTTTCATAATAATGTTTGNATCCTCATAAATTATGAAAATGGACTACTGAGCAGTATTCACTACTACATTTTTGACATTTTCATAATAATGTTTTTTCTGCTTTTTTAACATTTGCTTATTATAAGAAATCAATGTGAGCAAGACATGTGTCATTGTAAAAAAAAAAAAAACGAATGTAATTATTAATTATGTGGTTGAACTCATGTTTGGTAATGACGTTGTAAACATGTTACCTGGTTCCGTTGTGTCGCATGCTTGGCACACATGGGAGAAGGCTATACATGGAAACTGAAGAACTTTCCAGCCGTATGCTGCCCGAGCAGTAATCCGAAGAGGCCATCACAGCATGGTGCCAGAGTCTGCTGAGACTGAGTGCAGGGGCGCTTCTACCTACACCTCGCCTTGGTGCGATCACTTGACCTAAGCGGTGCATTGCTGTCGTCACAGTTTACATCATTACAGAAGTTTAAACTGATTAGAAGGAATGTCACCTTGAGTTTCGAGGATGTTCCTACACGTCGGAGATGGGGACGATGGTTGCGGGATTTCGCACTACATAAATCCATGGCCAAGTGAGATCGGGAGAGACACTCTTAGGGGTTATGATAGGATAGATACTATTGGTAGGCGACGGGAATCTGTTGTTAGGGTCTTTAAATATGGGGAAATTTTAAAGATGTAAATTTTGAAATATAGGTGGTAAATGTCAATCAAGTTAAGTAACCTTAGAAATTTTGTATTTAAAAGATTATATTTTTGTAAGATTATGTTTTACGCATTAAAATGTTATAATGGTTTTAAAACTGTTTATGAAATTTTGATAAAGAGTATTGGGGAAGTTAATAATTGCTATAGGCTATTTATGGTAGAGTGAGCACTTTTGAAAGCTATCTCATTTGGAATATTATTTAATAAATCTATTTTATTTTAGCCTTAGAAAACTTCAGAGTGCGGTGGAATATACACACTGTGTTGATTTCTTACATGGTAATATTTATTTAAAAAGGTGGGTAAAGGATAAAAATATGGCCAAAAGGAAAAAGTAACTATGACCCCAAAAGTGTTCACTTTACAGTGAACAATATTTAACGTTGTATTTATTCACAGTTCTTGTAACAGTCAATTTTTAT
>NQII01000013.1:3632906-3719578 GCA_002778355.1 Clitarchus hookeri
AAAAGTATTGGCAAATATTACTAACTTGTATATGAGAGAAAATACTCCAGATTCAGATGTATCACCTCAAATGCCAACACCTGAAATTGCTGAAATAATTCGAAAAAATAGTAATAGAGAGACAATGTTAAGATATAAAATAAAGAAGAAAAAAGATGAAAAAATTAGAGTCCTGGAAAAGAAAGTATTGAAGTACAAGAAACGCCTATCGCGATTAAAGAAGAAGGCAAATAGAAAGCCTGAAGATACTCCAAACACTAAGTTACAGAAAATGGCAGATACTCCAACGCCCTCCGGTGTTGGAGCTACCTGTAAGAGAACTGCAGATGCAGTGATTGCTGCTGGAGGCGATGTCAAAAATCTAGAGAAGTTTGTAGAAGCTATTGAAGAGAGATGTCCCGCTATTAGTTTAAGTATTATACAAGATGATGCAATTAAAGAAATGAGTGATGAAATCGAACTGGAAGTAACCAAGGTGAAAAGTTTTGTTGGCACTCTCAAAGTGCGTCAACAGCGACCCTTTAAGATATTAGGAAACCCATATTTTAGTGTAAGTTAACAGATAGTGATGAAACATTGAAGATGTTTTGTGACAATGATTGTTGTCTACACTTTAATATCGGAAAAATAATTTATGAAGACAAGCCAAAACTTAATGTGGATGATGTTTTCACAGATTCAGAATCTGAGAATGAAGCTGGACCTAGTTCTGCTGCAGTAAAAGCATTTAACACTGGTGATTACATCCTCGTCAAACTGTTTTCTAGAAATACATAGTATAGATATGTGAGCGTTATTGACATGATTGATGAAGAAGATGGTGAAATCCGTGTCACATTCCTAAAGCTCTGTGATAATAAAGGCCGAACATTTAGATTTGATCAAAACGATGTGGCACATGTTACAATGGACCAGGTGATACAGAAACTCCCTAATCCAAATATAGTTTTAAAAGGGCATACAATGTTCTACAAATTTGATTCACCTGTAAGTGTTTTTGAAAAACAATAAGACCAAGTTTTTGATATTATTTTCTTTACCTACTTATGCTATATTTTGAAGTAATAACTAATTATAATGTGAGTGATTCTGTAGCTTAAGACTCAAAGTACTTAAATATTCTTTGTACCTATGTGATTTAATTGATACTAATTAATATTAAGATTTCAGAGTTGCAATTTGAGTATAAGTAGAATAATATAAAAGACTGTTAATTTTATTGGTATCTTTATTGTTCAATTACTTAATTCCTAAGCTCCAAAGTTTCTATAATAATAAAAAAGATTTAATTTTGGTACTGAAATAGTATTTTTCATTTATATACACAGTCCCCTGCCATAGGCAACAGTCCCCTGTATCGATTTTTTAGAAAATGCTCAATATTTTCTAAAATAATAGAAATATTTTTGGTTCATCTGCCGTTTATTGTTAAATAAGTGGTTATGTATTCGCTGAATAAGATTTATTTGATATATAAGAAAAAAAGTTTGGCTAGACAGTTTTCTTAGTACTGTTGCCCAGTTTACAGAGAAATGCCCATAACAAGAAATTTCAGTAATTTTTTATTAAGTCCGTAAAAAAACGGCGAACAAGCAATACAGGTTAGTAGGTTACACAAGTGGATTCTTTTCATATAGTGCAAGTTTAGAATGAGAATTTATAAACAAAATAGCATTAAAAGGCTTACACATACAGGTTAGGATAACCACCATTCATTCATTTAAAACTTATAGATAACCAATGAGAATGTTAAAACCAACTATTCAAAACAGGCTTTACAAGGCATACAAGAATTCACCACGTGAGATTCAAGTAAACAAAGAAAAGTGAACCATAAAAAATTACAGTCTATATATAATAAATAAAAATCTTGCCGACCAAACAACATAGACTTCTCACCACGCAAACTTTGTTGAGAATTTTAGTAAGCTAGCAAACAGTTATAACGCCTCAACACCATGGTTGAAGTTTCTTAACACCTAAAAGGATGTATTCATATTTACACGCCTTTACTGCCAGGTCTGGGCAGTATTTCAAGTACATATATTTGAAATATGTATTTTAATAATTGCAATATTTATTTAGTATTTTACCTCAATTTTTAAATAATTTTTGTATTTTCTATTTAAAACAATATAAAAAAGTATTTTCAATCTTGCAATAAAAAAAAATACAAAATATTTTTTAGGATGAAACAAGTGATTCATCTGCTATACTGCTACGCCATTTGAGATGTGCTACAAGCACATTAAATCATCTTAATTGAAGGTGGAATTCACTTTATTATTCAATGAGTACAGTTAATGAAACACAGAAAAGTTACCTGAAGTAATTTAAACAAGACGTTACTGATATAACTACTGAGTCTACTTTCCTCTACATGATTGCAAATGATTTTTAATGCAGTTCTTAAAAGCTTAGATGGTAAGTACACTTTGTATTTATCATTCAAGATGAAACCAGAAACACATGCAAAAGTAGTGGGACAGTTACAAATACACACGTGCTGTACCTGGGACTCTAAACCAGAAAAACTTAAACCAAAACCTAACATTACAGAGGTAGGATTCGGAGCATCAACTTTGGATGTAATCAGTCAAATTTTTTTTAATGATAGGGTTTAACTAACTTGAAATATTTACAGGGTTGTCATCTTGAAAATAAATGTCTGACCACTTGAAACATGTAAGTTTGCACGGCCTACCATAGTGCTACTTCTGTGAAGAATTTGGTGGAAATTGGTTGATTCATCCCTGATATATGGAATAAAAACTTTATTTTCTTATTTGGAGCCATCTGACAAAATTACATACAGAAAATAATTTCTGGATACAATGCTTCTAATAGATACTGCCAACATACAAAGTTTGGTTGAATTTTGTCAAATTGTTTAACAGATATGAAACACTTATCAAAATATTCATATTGCAGCCATTTTGGATATTAGTTGAATTGTTCTGGAAATATGACAAAATGTTTAATTTTANATCAAAATATTCATATTGCAGCCATTTTGGATATTAGTTGAATTGTTCTGGAAATATGACAAAATGTTTAATTTTCTCACCTCACACTATTTTGCAAAAGGGTGGTAACGGCATGTGTGTGCATAAGAGATGCTTCTAATGAATACTCTTAGTGTAAAAAATTTGAATGATTTTTGTTGAATGGTTTAGTAGATATAACATACTAACCTAAATTATCTATATTAAGGCCATTAATAAAAGGCCTACCATATGTAAACCATGACAGTTTACATACCCTACCGTAGCACTACTTGCATGTGAAATTTGGTGGGAATCTGTTGATTGGTCCTCGAGATATGGAAAAAAAACCTCAATTTTTTCATGTGACAATTTTCATAAATTGAGGACAAAAAGTTAAGTTAAAATCAGTTGCATAATATCATGGAAACAGGACGATTCATGAGGAGTTACCATCACTCACAGGGCTTATTCCTTACATAATTTGGATTAAAATTTATAATATAAATGTGGGTATTATTCCCTATATTTACAGAGTAATTAGAAAAATTGGAAATGCCTACATTATTGAATATGGGGATGGATGAATGATATTGTTTACCAAAGGACTGCACAAATATGTGAGGCACTACTTGCATGTATCATGCATGCTGCTACAGAAATCAAAGACAGCCATGTGCAGCTACATAGAGCAACACATGCAGTTCATAAGTGTGTGGTCAAGTGTATAGAAGTAGACGGAAACATTTATNTGTGCAGCTACATAGAGCAACACATGCAGTTCATAAGTGTGTGGTCAAGTGTATAGAAGTAGACGGAAACATTTATGAACATCTTTTGTAAGCTTGTTAGATGCAATTGTGATGCTCAACTGTAAACAATACAGTCTGATAATAGATCACTGTATTTACTTCTGAAAAGGTTATTATTTTATTAGTCATTTTTTAAATGTTTATAATTACTCTGTAAATATTAGGAATAGGGCCCACATGTATGCAACATATTTTGCTCAAAATGATGTACGGAATAAGCCCTGTGAGTGGCGGTAACTCCTCGTGAATCATCCTGTAGAATACAATATGCTAAAATGTTATTGCAGCTACCATTCTGAAAATAAGTGTCTGTCAAACTTAAAACATATAAATTAATATGTTTAATGGCACAACCTCTCTGCCAAGTTTGGTAAGAATTGGTTGATTGTATCCCCCACGATATGACACAAAAATTTTAAATTTTAATGTGGGGCTATCTTACAAAATAACAGAGAAATGAGTCACTTTATAAACAAATTTTATGGATGTAATATATTGCCAGCATATAAAGTTAGGGCCTAAGTATAAAATAGTTTCGTAGTTTCATAGAGAAAAACCAAGCTAAAATGTTTATATGGCCACCATTTTGAAAATAGGTGTCTGACCCAATTAAATCATATAAAATTGCATGACCTGCTGTAGTCCTACTTGTTCGCAAAATTTGGTAGGAATCTGTTGGTTTTTCCAAAGATATGATGAAAAAATTATAATTCGTTATGTGATGATATCTTGCAAGATGGTAGGCAAAATACTTTGTATGTACACATTTGATGGTTGTACTGTATACTGTCAGCATACAAAGATAAAGTGGAATTGATTACATGGTTTCGACGATAGAGCATACTAAGCTAAAATAGCTATGTGGCCGCCATTTTTAAAATAAGTGCCTGACCTACTTTAAACATACAAATTTATATCAACTACCACATTACTTATTGTTTGCAGAATTTGGTAGGAATCAGTCAATTGTTCCCGAGGTATGAAATAAAAACTATTTGTTCATGTGGCGCTATCTTACAAAATGGCTGGCAAAAGAGGCTCTGTGTAGACACATTTGATAGTTTTAAAATATTCTGCCTACATGCATAGTAAAGTTGAAATTGATTACATGATTTCTACAATATGGCATACTATGCTAAAATGGATATCTGGCTGCCATTTTGAAAATAAATGTCTGACATACTGAAAAAACACCAATTTAAATCACCTGACACTGTACTATTTGTTTGCCAAATTTGGTAGGAATGTGTGAACTGTTTACTGAGATATGATATAGAAACTTCATTACTTCATGTGGCACTATCTTTCAAAATGGCTACCAATAGCAACTATGTGTTGCCATGTATGAAGCTTGTAATTGATACTTTCAAAATACAAAATTTGGTCAAAATTTGTTAAACAGTATGGTACATACACCAAATAAACCTTGCCTAATCAATTTAAATTGCAACATTTACATTACCTACGATATTAAAAATTACTTACCAAATTTGGCAGGAATTGGTTGAGTAGGTTTCGAGTTAAAACACAAAAGCTTTACAATTTAATGTGGTGCTATCATCCAAAATGGCAGACAAACAACAAAATCTATCTCTAAGTTCAATGCTTATATTGTGCACTGTCAACATACACAATTTTGTTTAAATCTGTTGAATGGTTCCCGAGATGACATATCACCCTAAATTTTAAAATGGCCACCATTTTGTAAGTAAGTGGTTGGTGTGGTCGAAATAAAAATAGGGCTGGTCTGTCAGTTCAAGGACTCTGAAATATAATATTTGTAAGTGTATGTTGAAGTGATAAGACCAATTGCGTAGGTACTTCACTGTCTGCTTTCCAAAATGNAATATAATATTTGTAAGTGTATGTTGAAGTGATAAGACCAATTGCGTAGGTACTTCACTGTCTGCTTTCCAAAATTACTTTCATTTAAATATAAACTGCAGTGTCTTGCAGAGAAATATCTGTGTTACTGTACTCAGATCCTGCTAAGCTTATAAGAAGCATTGATTGTATGATAGGATTATTTTTTGATGCTGTGTCTAACAGTAAATGAAGCCATTTAGCTTCATATTTTCATCCTTTGTTCAAAACTAGATGGCTTCTTCAAGACTTAAATGACCAGGAGAGCAACANCATTTAGCTTCATATTTTCATCCTTTGTTCAAAACTAGATGGCTTCTTCAAGACTTAAATGACCAGGAGAGCAACATACATGCCACTAAACAAGAACAGATGGCATCCATTAAGTTAATTACATATATATTTCCTTGCAGAATATGGATAATGATCTCGTGGAAAATATGTGTGTATTTTCCAGCCCAAATAATGAAGTTGAAAAGTATTCCAACATTGAGTTGGCAATTGTGATGTACCTTAATAATAAGTTGACATCCATGATGAGTCTCAATCATTATCAAATAGTAAAGAAGTTTTCATACATTAAAACACTAGGCTATGTTCTTCAGCAACTGTTGAAATACTTTTTTCATTGGCTGGATTCATCCTCAATCCTAGTAGAGTATCACTGTGAGATAATATTTCTTAACAACTGATTTTCTCAAAAGGTGAACAAAAACTAAGCAGAAGTGTAAAAAGTGAGTAGTGCTTATGTTTCTGATTTACAAAACTTTTTTCTACACTTATGCTTTACAGTTGAGTGTTAAATATAGAAGTTCTAAGTAATATAATGAAAACTTACTATTTTATTGGAGTAAAATTTTTATGAGTATTTTGTATTTTTTATTTATTTGAAATAATATTTTGCATTTCAAATACACTAAGTATTTTGCCCAGCCCTGTTTACGGCAACCAACTACTGACAGAAGACTGCCTCCAACGACATACTAACGCTACTATTTATTACAAGAACTACACACAAATAAAAAACAGTGCTGTTACTTAACTCTACATTTTGCTGCCATCTCTCCAGACTCCTTCAGCCAGTGTTGGACAGAATACAATATCTAGCATACAAAAACACATCTGTCACTACTGGCAGCCATATTTCCACTCTCAGTTCTGCCAGCCCCACATTATAAACAGTGCTACTTTCATATATTTACTGCAAGATGTGCATCTGGTATGTGCTAAGGCCACACTTCTTCCATTCAAGCCTGTCATGTGTACTGCTGCTTCCCGACCAGTTTATAAAAGCCAGCTGGATGCCTCCCCCCACAATCACCTGTCTTCAACTCTAAGTTTTCCCTGAAACTTTATTAGGTGCCAAAACATAAAACAAAATCCCTGGGGGTAAGGGAAACTTCACCTTACACATCTGGTCAGTGGACAATTACAGTCAGCAAAAGTGCACATCTCTAGACAACTGTGCGCACACAAAATCTGCTGAGCCCCATTTCCTGCTTAAAATCCAAACACTGACCTTTAAGCCACTTACAAACATTTGCCTGCCCATTCCTGAAAGCTAACTAAAAAAAAGTCCCATACATGTCCCACCAAATCAGAAAGTGAACTGGATGAGAATAAAAAAGCATAAAGACAAATCACAGAGACCAGAAAACAATTTAAAATATTTTAGAAAATTTAATGACAGTATGAATATGCCATAAACACTTCCATTAACAGCTTGAAAGTGCACTCATTAAAACTGTGATGAGCTACAAATTTTGGCACTGCTAATACATACATAAAAATTCTGCAATTACCATGACATTCAAATGTATCAGTTGTAACAAAATTCAATACTCTAACTTCTAGACGTAACAGAAGAGACCAAAACAGATATGTTTTAATAAATAACCATAAAACAGATATTGATAACCTAGGTATATTTTGACGTGATTGAGAATGAGAATAAAATCATTACATTTTAATTTAATTGTAATCCTTTACAGAAACTGTTTTAAAGTGCAGCCTCCTGCTTCAATACAAGCTCTGCAATGACATGCCATTGCCTGTCGTAATTGTTGAAACTCCCCAGGCACGTCTGCAGACAGTAAGCAGCTGCAAGCACCGAGAGGTTTTGCACATTTCATTCGGGCGCTACACATTTTGCTCTGGTAGTACACCTCCGGCCGCATGAGGGGAGGTAGCCGGTCCTCCCTAAGGCATTCCTCGCTCGTCACCTGCCAACTTAGGTGGCACATGTTGTACACTACAGCCAATCCATTGCTCATAAAATCTGTGAAACAAATGCTCTTGGATGTCGCAAGAGAAAAGAGGATTACACAGTCATGTTGAAAACACAGCCGACATACAATATCAAGAGGAATGTTTACAAGGAGATCAGGCAACGTTCTCTCCAAGAGCTGCAGGTACAGGTTACTNGACATACAATATCAAGAGGAATGTTTACAAGGAGATCAGGCAACGTTCTCTCCAAGAGCTGCAGGTACAGGTTACCACTGAGATGTAATGGCAATGTGTACAGTCCAATCAAATTATCCCCACCAATACCTGCTCACATGTTGACAGCAAATGTTTTTTGGTGGGAACGGATGAAGCTGGCATCAGGGTTTTTATCCATCCACAGGTGTTGGCTGTGTAAATTAACTATTATATCTCAGGTAAATGATGCTTTGTTGGTTAACAACACAAACTGTCCATAACAAGGTTTCATAGCACGTCCCTGCAAGTACCATCGACAAAACTCAATCCACCAAGGATAGTCATTTGGCTGGAGTGCTTGTACCCCATGTAGATGAAATGAATGCAGCTGTTTTTCATGCCACACTCACCAAACAGCCATGTGGTCAACATGCAGTTGCTATGCAACATATGAGCTTGTTGATAATATTGTTTTTGACCCATTCCAAAACCTATTCCTCAAACTCAGGTGTACGCACTGTGCGCTGACAGTCAATGTTGGGTCTGAGGACCTAAAAACGAATATTGCTAAATTGATATTGCTAAAATGGATGGTAATAACCCATAATCATGAGCACCATTTTGACAAACGTATCTACAATGAACTGGTTTGGTGTAAGTGGCCATTAATTGCAACCAACGTACTATGGTTTTGCACATACTATCCAAGGTATCACACAGCAGAAAGACATGCAACAGCTCTTGAATTACCACTGCATGTCTGTTAATTCAGCCCATGTATACTGTTCCATTGCCCTACTCTAAATGCACAACAACTTACTATCTAAGTGTTGTTACAGCACAGACCTGGACTGGCAATACTTTGTACATAGTATAGTGTTCCATCACTCCACTCTAAACAAATGAAGTAGTGCATGATGTCGTAGCACAGACATTGTACTCCANATATTATAGTGTTCCATCACTCCACTCTAAACAAATGAAGTAGTGCATGATGTCGTAGCACAGACATTGTACTCCGATGTCATGGTGTGTGTAACAGAGTATGTAAAGTGTATGGGTACTTAATAAAAACAGTTTGTTACGATTTATTCTTTNATGTCATGGTGTGTGTAACAGAGTATGTAAAGTGTATGGGTACTTAATAAAAACAGTTTGTTACGATTTATTCTTTTATTCTTCAAAATTTGAGTTTTTAATGTTGTTACATCTGATAGAATGTGTTCAAATGCATCTCTGAAAAATTCTGTATTTACTACTGTGAAGCAGTAATTTGAGAGAATTGCTAACGAAAATAGTTTGAAACTGTAAGCATACTGTTATGTTTTTAATATTTTGCAGTAGTGAATAGGATTATTATGAGGGAAGAATAAAAATAATTATGAAGACAGAATACGTATTTAATGCTTATTAGGAGTTACAGTAAATATAAGGTATTGGAGCAAGAGATTCTAATCAATTACAGTATATGACTAATTTGAATGATACCATTGCCATAAGCTGAGTATTGCATTAGAAAGTGATGAGTGGCTGGCGCTTCGCTAATATGTTTTATAAACAATTATTTATGTAATTTGTTTTGAATTATTCGCCTGGCCTGGATACCGACGCGTTGCTGCAGTTCGCTAGGTTTGGCCGCCTTTACTGTCATAACAACGTGCTTCAACAGCTTCTTAAAGTAAAAATATTTAGATCACTATTTACCTCAACAAATATTAAACAAATCAAGCTCTAAAAATATAAAAACAAACTGTATGCATGCAGGTTATTTTGTTTCTGCCACACGTAAACAAACATACGGNCAAGCTCTAAAAATATAAAAACAAACTGTATGCATGCAGGTTATTTTGTTTCTGCCACACGTAAACAAACATACGGGACCAGACTTTAGTGATATATAAGTATGACAGTCATTTCTCACCAAGAGGGTATTTTAGCCAGATTACATCAAAAGATGGCATCCAATGACAGATTATTTTCAACCCAATTGAAAACAGCAGAATTTCTAACACATTCATAATGAAATATTTCTAATGTTACTGACCACATTTTTCAACTTTGCTTTGTGCACACCATTTAGCTAGTAATATTGATAAATATTTGTAATGTGTTTGGTGAAATACCTGACAAACACATGTTCCCCATTACCGTCTCAAGAAAGACGTTGAACTAAATTTGGCACTTGTAACAAAGTAAACCGTTCTCCAATAGTATAAACTTACGTATATGGATCATAATTTTTAATGCCATCAAAGAAAAATTGTGACATTAGGTAAAAAATGTGGTGGTGATATCATCTATTGAATGCTTTATAAATATATTCCTCTAATTGTTCATGTTAGCTTTATAAAATCATGCCCATACACAAGAACAGTTGCACATTACTAACAAATTTGTTGGAGATTACGATTTCTGTAACTTTACTACAATATTTAAAAGTATTTTTATGATTTCTGATGTAATTTTATGGGTGTAGGAATGGATGTTCATAAATTTGGACAACATTCTGTCTACGTTTATTATCAATTTATTGAAAGTTAGCACCACAGAAAGTAATGCAGTTTCTATGTCATATCTCGGGAAACAATTGACTGATTACTAACAAATTTGGCAAACAAGTACTACTGTGGCGAGTGATCTAAGTTGGTGTGTTTTCAGTATGTCCNGACTGATTACTAACAAATTTGGCAAACAAGTACTACTGTGGCGAGTGATCTAAGTTGGTGTGTTTTCAGTATGTCCAACACTTTCAAAATGGTGGTCAGATAGCCATTTTAGAATAGTATGCTATATTGTAGAAATCCTGTAACCAATAACANAACACTTTCAAAATGGTGGTCAGATAGCCATTTTAGAATAGTATGCTATATTGTAGAAATCCTGTAACCAATAACAACTTAACTTTGTATGCAGGCAGTAGATATTACAACTATCAAATGTGTCTACATGGAGCTTCTTTTACCAGCCATTTTGAAAGACAGCACAATATGAAAAAATAAAGGTTTTATTTGATACCTCTAAAAACAATTGAAAGATTCCTACCAAATTCAACAAACATGAAGTACTGAGGCAGGTGATGTAAATTAATATGTTTAAAGTAGGTCAGACTTTTCAAAATGGTAGTCATATAGCCATTTTAGTTTAGTTTGCTATACCATCAAAACCATGTAATAAATTCTAGCTTTGTATGCTGGCAGTACACACACACATATATAAACTATCTAATGTGTCTATACAGACACTTTTGTATGCCATTTTGTAAGATAGAGCCACAAAAATAATTTAAATTTTCAAGTCATATCTCTGGNTATACAGACACTTTTGTATGCCATTTTGTAAGATAGAGCCACAAAAATAATTTAAATTTTCAAGTCATATCTCTGGAAACGATTGACAAATTCCTACCAAACAAGTAGTACTGCAGCAACTGATGTAATACGGCATCTTTTAAGTAATCAGGCACTTATTAAAAAAAGTGGTTGCCATATGGCCATTTTAACTTAGTATGCTCTATCCTCGAAACTATGGAATCAATTCCACCCTAACTTTGTATGCCGGCAGTATACATTACAACCATCAAATGTGTATAAACAAAGTCTCTCTTGTCTGCCATCTTGCAGGATATCATTACATGACAAATTAAAATTTTTTACATCATATATCTAGAAAAAACCAACAGATTTCCACCAAATATGGCAAACAAGAAGCACTACAGTACGTCANTATACAGACACTTTTGTATGCCATTTTGTAAGATAGAGCCACAAAAATAATTTAAATTTTCAAGTCATATCTCTGAAACGATTGACAAATTCCTACCAAATTTACCAAACAAGTAGTACTGCAGCAACTGATGTAATACGGCATCTTTTAAGTAATCAGGCACTTATTAAAAAAAGTGGTTGCCATATGGCCATTTTAACTTAGTATGCTCTATCCTCGAAACTATGGAATCAATTCCACCTTAACTTTGTATGCCGGCAGTATACATTACAACCATCAAATGTGTATAAACAAAGTCTCTCTTGTCTGCCATCTTGCAGGATATCATTACATGACAAATTAAAATTTTTACATCATATATCTAGAAAAAACCAACAGATTTCCACCAAATATGGCAAACAAGAAGCACTACAGTACGTCANTTTTTACATCATATATCTAGAAAAAACCAACAGATTTCCACCAAATATGGCAAACAAGAAGCACTACAGTACGTCATGTAATTTTATATAATTTAAGTGGGTCAGACACCTATTTTCAAAATGGTGGTCATTAAAACATTTTAGCTTGGTTTATGTCTATGAAACTACAAAACTAATTTATACTTAGACCCTAACTTTATATGCTTTTATATCCATAAAATTTGTCTATAAGGTGTCTCATTTTGTAAGATAGCCCCACATCAAAATTTAAAATTTTTATGTCATATCTTGGGGATACAATCAACCAATTGTTATCAAATTTGGCGAAGAGGTTATATCATTAACCATATTAATTTATACATTTTAAGTGTGCCAGACATTTTCAGAATGCTGGCTATAAGAACATTTTAGCTTGGTGTGCTATATCTATGAAACTACACAACTGATTTTAACTTAACTTTGTACACTGGCCGGCACTGCCACGGTGAGTCACCCCCTTGCCTGCGGTGGACACCACCGGAAACTGCCCTGGCGCCATCGACAGTGTGTCAGGAGGTCCCAGGGTGTCATCTGGAGCTGACGGGATGAAGGGAGGGATCCACCATCCAGGTGGGCGCGGCGATACCAGGCATCATGATGCGGCTTCTTCCTCTGGCTGCTGCTGCAGTGGCGGAGGCCATGCCAGTGTGTGAACTGCAGCACCTGGTGGCGCCTCGCTGTTAGTGGTAGTTTCCCTGTTCCGACACTCCCTGCTAGGCGCCTGGGCACCTGGCGTCGTCGGGCCGGAGGGTGTGTGGCGGCCCCTCGAGGAAGGGTCCTGCCACAGGTTCTGCTGCTGTGCTGGTGCTACTGATGCCACTGTCGAGCTCATCGTCATGGGGCACGTCGGTGCCGTGCGGGTCGTCCTCCACATCAGCTGGAGCAAGGCAGAGGTCGTCCCGGTGGACCTTGACCTATCATCTTCTGCTGAGGTGGACCAAATACGTGGTTGCTCCTAGGGTCTGCAGAATATTGTGTGGCCTGCTCCACTTGGCTGCAAAACCAGCACAGAATTCCTTGTGGGCTGCGGAATGCGGGTGCGCATGGATGTAGACTTGCTGTCCTGGCTGGAGGCGAGGTGGTGATAGTGTCGTGGTCGGCAGCTACTTCACGATGTAGTGCTGCTGGTGAGTGTGCACCTCTTGGTGTTCCCTCTCACGCCATTCACATCGATCAACACTGTTGACTGGGTTACCACTGTCTACTGCCCACAGGCAGTCAAACTCACCAGGCAGAGTGAGGTTGTGGCCCAGAAGAACGTTGGCAGGTGACTTGCCGGTGGCGGTGTTGACGTGCCGACGGAGGGTGAAGAGGGCAGCAGGAAGGTGTTCAGCCCAGGTGGTATGCTGCTCCCCCACGCGGAGACGTAGCTGGGTATTGAGATCTGGGTTACGGCACTCAATGGTGTTCGCGTGGGTGGCAGATTGCCATTTTGACGTGCTGCACTCGCCAATGCATGCACAGTTTGCGCCTTTTTCTGCTAGTAAACTGGGCGCCGTTGTCAATTAACAGGTTCTGCGAGTATCCCCACCAGGGGAAGAAGTCCATCTGTAGGACTTTGGCCACACTAGTCGCTCGTGCGCTGCTAACGGGTTAAACCTCAACCCAATATGAAAAGTTGTCAGTCACTATGACTATGAAATGCTTGCCTCCTATTGTTCTGGGGTGTTGGCCCATGAGGTCAAGAGACACTGTTTCAAAGGGCTTTGTGGGCTGATGTGCCTGCTGTTGTTGCACTCCATCAGTCCACCGTGATTTGAACTGATTAAACTTGGTACTCTTTTGCACATACCCGTGCACATGTCTGGTAAGTCCGGGCCAGAAAAAATGCTCACACACATTGCAAATCGTTTGCTCCGTCCCCAGGTGTCCTGCCACACTGCTGTTGTGTGCGTGTCTCAGTACCTGCTCTCGGACACTGGGGGGAACGAACAGTCTCCACACGTCATGGTTACTAAGTGAACACGTTTATAAACTGTCGTCTCTTACGTGCCAACACTAGACAGCTTGCTGGGGTCAACTGTCTTTATGCCTGCAGGTGAGTGCACACACTAGCTGTGCTTGCACGTCGTCTTGATAAAGGTCGCGCACAGTGAGGTCATTGTTGTCGGCATTTATCTGGTGAAGGCTTACCTCACTTAGTGGTTTCCATGTTGTTGGTGATAAAATCTCCTCTCACTCTGTGATCTGCACCACGAAGTTGGCACATGGTGACCTGGACAGTGCATCTGCTAGCCGGTTCTTGCTGCCCGGGACATGGTCCACGACGAAGTCGTAAGCTTGGAGAAGCAATGTCCACCGGGTCATCTCGCTGCGTGCCTTGCGCATGGTGTCGAGCCAGACTAAGCAGCAGTTGTCGGTGCAAAGCGTTAAGCGCTGGTACTCCAAGTATGCTCGGTACTTCTTGATGGACCATATCATGGCTAAGTGTTCACATTTGTTGACGTTGTACCTCCGCTCAATTGGTCTGAACTTGGCACTAGCAAAGTAAATGACATGACGTTCACCATTGTCACAGCACTGGTAGAGCACTGCACCAAGTCCTTCTTGGCTGGCGTCGGTCTGCAGGTATAGGTGTTGCATTGCGTCGTACCTCGCCAAGGTCGGGCACACTTGGAAACATGACATGGTTTCCTGGAATGCATCGTTGGCAACGCTGTCCCACTGGAACCGCCGCTGGGTTGACAGCAGGTCAGTGAGCGGTGCGGTGATGACGGCAAAGTCTTGGATGTGCTCCCGGAGCCAGTTTATTAGCCCAAAGAACTTCCGCACTAATGATGCAGTCCAGCACTCGTACCATAATCGTCTGGAAAGTGGCCGGTGCACATTTTAGTCCGAAAGGCATAGCACAGAACTGAAAATGCCTGCCGTCGGGGGCAATGAAACCTGCCTTGCCATGGTCTTCAAGCTTGATGGGCACTTGCCAATAGCCNTTGATGGACCATATCATGGCTAAGTGTTCACATTTGTTGACGTTGTACCTCCGCTCAATTGGTCTGAACTTGGCACTAGCAAAGTCAATGACATGACGTTCACCATTGTCACAGCACTGGTAGAGCACTGCACAAAGTCCTCCTTGGCTGTCGTCGGTCTGCAGGTATAGGTGTTTCATTGCGTCGTACCTCGCCAAGGTCGGGCACACTTGGAAACATGACTTGGTTTCCTGGAATGCATCGTTGGCAACGCTGTCCCACTGGAACCGCCGCTGGGTTGACAGCAGGTCAGTGAGCGGTGCGGTGATGACGGCAAAGTCTTGGATGTGCTCCCGGAGCCAGTTTATTAGCCCAAAGAACTTCCGCACTAATGATGCAGTCCAGCACTCGTACCATAATCGTCTGGAAAGTGGCCGGTGCACATTTTAGTCCGAAAGGCATAGCACAGAACTGAAAATGCCTGCCGTCGGGGGCAATGAAACCTGCCTTGCCATGGTCTTCAAGCTTGATGGGCACTTGCCAATAGCCNGAAAATGCCTGCCGTCGGGGGCAATGAAACCTGCCTTGCCATTGTCTTCAAGCTTGATGGGCACTTGCCAATAGCCACTCTTGAGACCAAGGGACGACATGACCTTGGTTTGCCCTCGAGAACTGAGGGCATCTTTGACACTGATGTACGGTGNCTCTTGAGACCAAGGGACGACATGACCTTGGTTTGCCCTCGAGAACTGAGGGCATCTTTGACACTGATGTACGGTGGTAACGCAATTCATGTCACTTAGTTCACTGGTTGAAAGTCTACACAAAACCTCCATGAGCCGTCTTTTTTGGGTGCCAGTGTTATAGCAGAGTTGAAGTCACTGTTTGTTTTCTCAATAACACCATCACTCAACATTTCATGAATCTGATGTTTAATGATCTTTACTTGATGCAGTAAATAACTGTGTGGTGGCATGTATATAGGTTGCTCTTTCACTAGGGGGATTGCATGCTCTGCTACTGTGGTCCGGCAAAGTGCTTCATGTGCAACAAACACATCCCGGAGTTCATTGAGGAATTGTTGAAAAGCTGCCTGGTGTTTGGGTGGAACAATGTTGTCAAACTCTGTCAACGAGCTGGCCAGCACGGTATCAACTGGTTGCCGTTCAAGGTTATACACAGTAAGTCATTCCTTAAGGCAGAAGTTGATATCAGCCACGGGCTCCACAATGGTGTTTTTCTCTGTGAGCCATGGTCCACCAAGGATGGCATCCTCCGTAACGTCCAGTGTGACTTTTGCAGTTGTGATTGTCTCAAGATCGCAAATCCGAACTGTCACTGTTGCTTTCCCTAGTGCGGTGCTAGTGTATTGGTTTGATACCAAACTAATTACATGAGCAGATGGAGTAATGTCTGTTGGGTTCACAAAACCAGGTTGCACAAAATTATGTAAAGTGGCAAACGTGTCTATTAATGCATGGCAATGACGACCGTTAATAAACCCCAAAATGTGGATGAACTGAGAATGACTGCTACTGACCTGGTAATTATTAGCTTGTTGCAGTGTCAAGCTCGTAACATTGTTCGAGACTGGGGTGTCGGGGAACATCCGACTCCTTCACCCTTGCTTCCCATTTCCCAAATTGCTGTTTGCATTATTGTTTGTTTGCTGAGGTGTAGATTGTTGGGGCATGCACGGTGCCAATGGTATTCCTGACCGTCACAATAACGGCACAGAGTTGGTGGTGGCTAGCTTCTATACCACTTCACGTGTTTGTTTCGTGCACTGTCTGTTGCACTTTTGTTTTTGTTGTAACTTGCAGAAGTAATTTTTGCTGAATTATTTCCTGTACTGGAATTTTTGTTATGTGGTTGATAGAANTTTTGTTGTAACTTGCAGAAGTAATTTTTGCTGAATTATTTCCTGTACTGGAATTTTTGTTATGTGGTTGATAGACAGAGCTTTTTTTAGCACTGTGTCCTGTCCCTTCACACTGTCCTGACATTGCTCGTGGCTCCATTGTGCAGCACTCTGGTCCCGTTCATGGTGCGGCTGGCACGGATTTCCCTCCAGGAATATCGTGGCGCACATGAGTTCATCTAGGCTGCTATTGAGCAGTGGTACCAATGTGGCACGGTACTCTGGGCACACTGTTTCTGCGACAACTTCGAGCACTTCACACTTGTCAGGCGTGGGTGGAAAGGTCTGATAAGATGTATTTTCCTGGTGATAAATGTGGTCAATTTCTCTGTTGGCTGCTGCTCCTGTAACATTAGCTTGCTCTGTGCTTGCAGCAATACGAATACTCCTCCAAAGCAACACTCGAAAGCCTGGAGAAACTCCTACTGTAGGCTGTAGTGATTAATGGATTGCCACCAGGAACGTACTTCTCCGGAGAGTTGCGCTCCAACGCAGCTAGGCCACTCCTGTACGCACACCCCATAGCATTGCAAGCGTGATGTACAGTCACTCAGTAACACTGATAGGTCCTCTGTAGGTGAGCCCGCAAAGGTGGGTAGCAACTGTAACCGTGAGGGTGTGGTAGCATTGGTTGGTCCTGGCGCAAGGGTTGGGGTGGCTACAGTGATTAGGTGTTGCCTTTCGCTGCTTTGTGGCTGCGTGCTCGCAGCTGGTGGAAGAATGTTGTGGGTAGGAAATTACATCACTGTGTTTGGTTGCAGAAATTGGGGTGTGTTGGTTGGTTAACACTGGAATCAGCTGTTGTGAGAAGGCAGGTGTGGGAAAGTAGGTGGCCAGTGGCAGTATGAAAGGGGTGGATGGTACAAGCGGGAGAGGTGCTGAAGTCAAAGTCGGCTGGTGATACAGTTGTTTATTAGACTGGTCTTATGAGCGCATTTGCAGTAGCGTGTGCCCAACCTATACTCAGCCACCACNTTTCACCCCCTTTCCACATTGGTCGGTGACATTGTGTACGATGGCAGTCTGGTCCAGTTAACCAGTCCTGGGATACTGTGGAAGTGTTCAAGTGATTTGCAGGGTGAAAGCATTCTTGACACTGAAAGTCTGTCCCGCTGACGGTAGCGAGTTTGATCGCGGATAGGCACACTGCGTGATATATTTTGATACACAGGCTGCATGTCAAGGTAGGAACTCCTTGCCCTGTATACACTAAATTTCCACACATTATCTGGTTGAAAAGGTAGTTATGGAAATTTTGTTTTGTGTTGGCCGAAAGTTCTGGTTCACAATTTCTTTTAATTTTATTTACGTAACATTTCGTAGCTATCTTTGTTTTTGTGGTTGTTCATGATACAGTTGTTTATTAGACTGGTCTTATGAGCGCATTTGCAGTAGCGTGTGCCCAACCTATACTCAGCCACCACGTCCTGTGGTACGGGGCGGTAACACTGCCAACACAGAGGCATCGGGATGCCTTCATACGTCAGGCCAGCCATTGTTGACAGTCGCAATACGGTAGCCGAACCCAGCGGTGGGGGTCAAGGCAATGGCAGATCCTTTGCAGCTGTCCTCCCTGCACCCACGTGGAGGGGTGTACTGGCCAGCGGTGTAAGGGTGTGCATGCCTGCACACACGTCCCGCTGCACAGATCGATACTCCCAGCTGGTGATGCGGTGCTGAGCATGGAGAGGGTGAGTGCAGGTGAACCCATCTGCTCCTGCTGCATAGTTCACGGTGCTGGAGGGGGAGAGGTGGTGATGCCTCGCTATCCCAGTATGGCCGACTTGCTGCGCATGCCCTGCATCGTTGATGCAATGGTGGCTGCGAAGCTGGTTTTGGTGCACTTTTTCTCCCACGTGCTAGGGTATGTCTGGGCGTCGTTCTGGCATTGGGCTAGCGTCAGATTGTCGTCCCACATTCACATTGCTCCCAAGGCGCAATCTTGATTTACTTGGGGGAAAATGGATAGGAGAATTGTTGAGCAAAATTTTTGCAGTGAAATTTTGCAGTAAAATATGGAAGTTTATGGGACAGAATTTCTTGAGAAGGAGAATGAGGGAAGGGTATACCACACAGAAGAGCGACAATTAATGCCAGTGCTGGGGCTGTGAATGGAGTGAATGTTGGAAAGTGTTACCCGACCAGGCGCCAGACACCATCGGCAGGAGGTGTCATAGGTGAAGTTGTTGGTACTCTCAGGGTCGTGCAGCCCACCGTCCGGATGTACGCTGTCCCCTCGGTGGTTGAAGTTTCCCCAATAGCGCTGATGAAGGCAGACCTCCTCATACCTGGTACTTATATCAGGATGAAGTGGGCCTATTAAGGCTGACCCACACGCCTTAAAATGTAACGAGCACTGAATGAAGCAAATGAGTCATGCTTAGGTGATTGTTGAAATGTGTTTCAAGGCGGGTTGTACGGGACCCTTTCTTCAAAATGCCTTGTAGACAGTGCTCGAAATGAAACGCACATAGTTGGCAAAATAGCGTATATTTATCATTGCACAAATTACATTACCTCACCACAAGGTGAAACTCAAAGAGACTCTGGCTGTGTGCCCGTGAGATAGGCTAAACTGCTAAGTATGCAAGTGCGTAATAAATAAATTATTTCTACATTACGCTTCCCCGGGCGTTGCTAATCCCAGGGAAGACGGGATGGCGTCTTCGAGTGTGAAAAGAAAGAAGTTCCGGTAAGCTACATAAGACTATTGCAGTTAAGTGATTCGCATGAAAACGTGAAGGCAGCCAGAGCGCAACGCGATGCGTGCCGACCCCTTGGATTGCTGGACAGTAACTAAATCATGCCGCACATGCATGCCGGAACTACTTGCACGTGCTACATGATTAATAAATGACCTGCAAAAAATTATTTAACCCTCGCAACAAAATATCTTGAAAAAGTTAACAATAATACGAGCACAAAAACACTTGTAATAAACGATTAAATTGTGGGATAAAATGAGGTGAATACAAGGAACTCATACAAACATTAAGAAAAGTAAAAAAAAAAGACACTGTGGGGGCATCTTTCGTGTTTCAAATGTGTGTCTGCATCTCTTTGCAAATAAACATAATCAACTTTTAATCTTCCCCATTACTTTGTTGGTAAAAATCCTTCGGCGCCACTCCTCTCAAGAAGAGAGAGGGGGGGGGGGTCTTGCGACACTGCCTTGCCTGCACTTGCACTGCACTACACTGAACTGAACTGAACTGAACTGAACTGAACTGGCACAAGGGCTCGTGCACATTGTGCATGCTGATGCCATGACGTGGGGCGCACATCGTGTCAGACTGTCTATAGGGCAGGACGTCGTCCTGCGTCAACTGGTAAGAATGTGTAGTTGGTTGTTTGGGTCGATGATATGTTTATCACAGAGAATTCGGTGGATTTCAGTTGAGAGATTTGGGCAGCTCTTAAAAACAAAGTCTTGAAAGCCGATGAGGGTGAAATTATATGAGAATGGAGCAGGGCCTGAATGAAAAGGTGGGGAAAANAAACAAAGTCTTGAAAGCCGATGAGGGTGAAATTATATGAGAATGGAGCAGGGCCTGAATGAAAAGGTGGGGAAAACGGGAGATCTCCAAGAAAACCCGTCAACCAGCAGCATCGTCCAGCATGATTCCCACCTGTGAAAATCCAGGAGTGACCCAGCCAGGGATTGGACCTGGCTCACCTTGGTGGCAGGCGAGCAGTCTAACCGCCCAGCCCCCATGGCCCCTGAATTCAGTGGAGTGTAACAAGTTAATTAAATTATTATAGACTGAGTTTAATGCAAAAGACCAGGGGGAATTAAATGATTTTGTGGGAACAAATGTAACAAGGTGTGGGAATCAAATTANAACAAAGTCTTGAAAGCCGATGAGGGTGAAATTATATGAGAATGGAGCAGGGCCTGAATGAAAAGGTGGGGAAAAAGGGAGATCTCCAAGAAAACCCGTCAACCAGCAGCATCGACCAGCATGATTCCCACCTGTGAAAATCCAGGAGTGACCCAGCCAGGGATTGGACCTGGCTCACCTTGGTGGCAGGCGAGCAGTCTAACCGCCCAGCCCCCATGGCCCCTGAATTCAGTGGAGTGTAACAAGTTAATTAAATTATTATAGACCGAGTTTAATGCAAAAGACCAGGGGGAATTAAATGATTTTGTGGGAACAAATGTAACAAGGTGTGGGAATCAAATTAAAATTTCCCTGTATTGACAAAAATTGGCGAAGTTTAGGATGCAAAACTGCAATGGTGCCAACACTNAAAATTTCCCTGTATTGACAAAAATTGGCGAAGTTTAGGATGCAAAACTGCAATGGTGCCAACACTCCAATGGAGAAAAGTTTTCAGGTAAATCTAAATGAACGAGTGAATGAAAATCTGTCCTACAGAGACCTTATAGGATCACTTATGTATGAAACTATTGTTAGTAGACCAGATATAGCATTTGACCATATAATTATTGAACAGAATTTTTAACAAACCTACAAATCAACTTTGGACTACTGAAAAAAAAATTCTCAAATATCTCAAAAGGACTCAAAAAGTGTGTGTTTGACCTCTGAATCTAGCACTGACAAAAAACTGTCCGGATACTCAGGTGCTTATTGGGCTGGAGACAAATCAGGCCAGAAGAGTGTTAGTGGATCAGTAATTTATCACGGTCAAAATCCTATCCTGTGGACATCAAAGAAGCACTCGTATGTAGCCTTTATAAACAGCAGAAGCTGAGTATATGGCATGTGATTCAGCAGCTCTAGATCTTGTGAATTTACAAGGTGTACTTAATAACTTGTAAAATATTACACCAATAACGAGAGTACTATAAACATGTCTAAATTTTGAGAACAACAAGAGATCATGCCATATAAATATTAAGATGCACTTTCTGAAAGATGCAGATGGAAAGAAATTGCTTATGCTGAATTTCAATAGAGAAGACAATGTTAGTGACATGTTTACAAAGGCATTAGGACAGAATAAGTTAATCACTTTTAGAGACTATTTGAAATTAACATGACAACTAACTTAGGTTAATGTTGTCTAAATTAATTAACATGTTAATTAATTTAAGTTGGTGTTGTCTAAATCCTTTAACAGAAGGAAAATTATTGCTTGATTAAAGAATTTATTTTTGCACTGTGTGATGCTTCTGTTTGTACTTTGTTGTATGATGACAGAATTTTTTTCTTTGTTTATTAACAGTTGTTTTTTTACATTTTGTTATTTTACCATGACAGTTGTGCTGTCAAAACGTAGTTTTGTTTATATTTATTTGCAGCAGGTTTCTTATGTTATTAATGTCTGACATTTATTTATTTCATTATGTTAAATTTACATATTTTAATTAGTGTTTATTTGAATTAATAATTTTGAACTTTGTATTGGAAATGTCACAGCAATGCATGTTAATATTTGACGTCATGCTTTGTCTATGTATGTTAGTCTATTTGTAATTTCTCTGGCGGAATATTTGAATGTGTGTGTGTCTATATATATATATATATATATATATATATTCATGAACTGCATTACTGAAAAAGAATTTTTGTCTTTGGTTTAGTCTCCATTAAAATGTGGTAATTTACCAAAAAGGCAGTGCATCAATTAATAGTTTTAATACAGCATCTTGATGATTTTGAAGTGACTTTGTGTTCCAAAGATGGGATTAATGTTGTTTAACAAGGGGGAATGAAGATTTACCTCTTGAACCAGTACTTCTTTTGGAATGTCATATTCCAAATTTGAGTGTTCCAGCCCGTCTACAAAGGACTACGAAATGGTGACTTTCAACAAGTTATTTTAATTGGGCTGATCTATTTAGTTATAATTTTTGGTGGTATACCAGGCTCAGTAGCAAATATGTTGATTTTGAAAAATGAACTATGCATAATTTTATGAACATTATATTGCAGTGAAAAGTACACTTACTGCCCAGAAGCCCATATTCTATCATGTTCTGCCACGGCCAGTCATAAAAACAATAATAAAAATAAGTGTTAAATTTTTTAAGACAAAATGCTGAAAGTAAAGTTTTTTTATTTTCTTGATTAATGCTTGCATGTTGAAGTATGTTGTATGTCACAAAATGACTTTGCTCAGCATCAGTAATAATTATGAATTTAATTCAAATTTAGTGTTGGCAAGCCACCAGATGTTACTTAAGAAACGGGAATTTAATTTTTCCCATGATAAGCATTTACCAGATTATGATTTGGTTCGGTGAAATATATTTGTATTGTGTGAAACTAATGTTTTTTTCTTTTCCTTATTTTCCACTTACTATGGTTTCTATAATTTTCGATTTCCATCTACCAATGTGTTTTAAGGTATTGTGTTGCAATTTGAATGCGTTTGTTGCAAGAGAAGATAACTATGGTACAGTAAGGTTCAACTGGGAATTATGTTCATAAGTATGCAAATTTGCCATGTAATTGCCTTTGGAGAGGGTATTAGTCATTTTGTGTCCTGTGCCAGTTATCCATTCTATCCTGAGAATTTGTTTATGATATACACAGAAGAGCCAAAAAAACTGCTACACCTGCCTAATATCGTGTAGGGCCCCCAGAAGCACGCAGAAGTGCCGCAAGACGACGTGGCATGGACTCGACCAATGTGTGAGGTATTCAGGAGGCAATTTACACCATGAATCCTGCCGGGCAGTCCACAAATCCATACGAGTGCAAGGCGGTGGAGATCTCTTCTGAACATCACGTTGCAAGGCATCCCAGATATGCTCAATAATGTTCATGTCTGGTGATTTAGATGGCCAATGGAAGCGTCTAAAGTCAGAAGAGTGTTCCTGGAGCCACTAGGTAGCAACTCTCGACGTGTGGGGCGTCNTGGCCAATGGAAGCGTCTAAAGTCAGAAGAGTGTTCCTGGAGCCACTAGGTAGCAACTCTCGACGTGTGGGGCGTCGCATTGTCCTGCTGGAATTGTCCACGTCCATCAGAATGCACAATGGACATGAATGGGTGCAGGTGATCGGACANTGTCCTGCTGGAATTGTCCACGTCCATCAGAATGCACAATGGACATGAATGGGTGCAGGTGATCGGACAGGATGCCTACGTACCTTCACCTGTCAGAGACATATCTAGACATATCTGGGGGCACATTTCACACCAACTGCACACGCCCCATACCATGACAGAGCCTCCACCAGCTTGAACAGTCCCCTGTTGACATGTAGGGTCCATGGATTCATGAGGTTGTCTCCATACCCGTATACGTCCATCCGCCTGATACAATTGGAAACGAGACTTGTCAGACCAGGCAACGTGTTTCCATTCATCAACAGTCCAATGGCGGTTTTGGCGTGCCTAGGCGAGACGTAAAGCTTTGTGTCTTGCAGTCAACAATGGTACATGAGTGGGCCTTCGGCCCCCAAAGCCCATATCAATGATGGTCCATTGAATAGTTCGCACGCTGCACTTGTTGATGCCCCAGCATCAAAATCCGCACCAATTTGAGACAGGGTTGCACGTCTGTCACGTTTAATGATTCTCGTNTGCACGTCTGTCACGTTTAATGATTCTCATCAGTCGTTGTTTGTCCCGTTCGTTCACAATCTTTTTCAGGCCACAGCAATGTCGAAGATTCTATGTTTTACCAGGTTCCCGATATTCACGGTACACTCGTGAAATGGTCGTATGTGAAAATCCAAATTTTATCGCTACCTCGGAGATGCTATGACCCATCTCTCATGCGCCAACTATAACACCACGTTCAAACTCATTTAAATCTTGATAACCTGCCATTGTAGCAGCAGTTACTGATCTAGCAACTTTGCCAGACGCTTGTTGTCTTATATAGGCGCTGCCGACCGCACCGCGTTACTTTGATTGGTTCCATACCTCTGTTGTTTGCATACACACGCCAATACCAGTTTTTTTGGTTCTCCAGTGTATTAGTGACCTTGTACTTAAAATGTTGTGGAATGTGTTTTCATGTCGTATCTTGTGGTCAGGGTCATATTTTGTGCATAATTTCTTATCTCAAATGATACACATCCCTACCTACTATGAGATGACTAAATGCAATACTTGCAAACCCCAGTGTTGTTGTGTGATGCACTATACTCGAGTAACCACAGTTCGCTATCTCTGTCCTGTAAAATTTTATGTATGAGAATGCACGGCAAACACACNCCAACTATAACACCACGTTCAAACTCATTTAAATCTTGATAACCTGCCATTGTAGCAGCAGTTACTGATCTAGCAACTTTGCCAGACGCTTGTTGTCTTATATAGGCGCTGCCGACCGCACCGCGTTACTTTGATTGGTTCCATACCTCTGTTGTTTGCATACACACGCCAATACCAGTTTTTTTGGTTCTCCAGTGTATTAGTGACCTTGTACTTCAAATGTTGTGGAATGTGTTTTCATGTCGTATCTTGTGGTCAGGGTCATATTTTGTGCATAATTTCTTATCTCAAATGATACACATCCCTACCTACTATGAGATGACTAAATGCAATACTTGCAAACCCCAGTGTTGTTGTGTGATACACTATACTCGAGTAACCACAGTTCGCTATCTCTGTCCTGTAAAATTTTATGTATGAGAATGCACGGCAAACACACACACATACAATGGACATTCACATTTGATGATTTTATTGTATCAAGAAAAAAAATATGTTTAGGGTTATCTCAGATATTATACTCTGTTTAACTTGAGGGAGAGAGGGTGTTAAATAATACTCTTTTGCCCTAACTGGTTTGGTGTCAGCAATTGTGTTTGCATTAAATTTTTATTTATTGATTCAGCTGTTGGCTATACTGATGAGTGTTTCCATTGTTTTTTGTTTTAGGTAGGTGTTCTTTTTAACTAGTAAAGTCAGTCAGTTGCAAAGCGAAGCACTGTGTTTGTAATGNTTTTTTGTTTTAGGTAGGTGTTCTTTTTAACTAGTAAAGTCAGTCAGTTGCAAAGCGAAGCACTGTGTTTGTAATGACAACTTCCTAGCATACGTGAATTTCTTAATATATACAACTATGTTAAATTAGGCTTCTACTGTAAACTGACCTCAACTTCTACTTTGATACAAGATCTGGGGACGAGCATGCATGTATTGCATACATAATTTATTTTCTTTGGTCACTCAGAAAACAAATCCTAAATATTCAACTGTAACTTACATGCAAAATAATCACACAAAATATAAATAAAAACATACTTGATGTTTCCCTTCCTTAACATCTGAGCAAATATTTTCTTGGATCTCCACTAGTCGCACTTCACTGTGTGCGTACATTCCTTGTTTTTCTTCCTCCCAAGCAGAATCACCGCCTTCAAATCTTCCACGAGCAGTTTTGTCCATTTGCTAAAAAAAATTAATAAATAAAAATAAAAACAAACCATAATTTCAATAGTTCAAATAATTATGCTGTATATGGTTTAGAAAAACATTAAAATAAATTAAAGTATATAACACAAAGTTATTAATGAATATAATCTTGCACATTCCCTTACACTTTCATTTTTATTTTGTTGACTCATGAAGCAGGTTTTCACATTTAAAAAAATTGTTTCAATATATTTAACAGATGTGTATTTCCATCGCCTGATACAAATATTAAAAAACTAAATTTTTGTATAGTACACCAATTTTTTAATATGTATGTTTGAAGTTATTGCATACTGAATCACTCATGGCCTAATTAAATTGTAGTAGTTGTTAATCAGTTTTAACATATTATGAGAAAAAGTAACTATATATTGGTGGTAAGAATCTTAAACACAAAACTTCACCAAAAATAGGTAAAACCATAAATTATTAATAAATACACACAAAAAAGAATGATTTCATAAAACTTGACATTAGAAAATGGGCTATAAAATTTTGCCTTATTTAGATAACCCATAAATAACATTATTTTGAAAACAATTCACACCAGAAAATATTATGTAGGCACACTATGTCAACAAAACCCAACCCACTCGTGCTTCACTGAACTACTCAATAACCAAATTCAGAGCGAACTGGTTCACAAGATCCTCAGAAATAATAACTATGCTTAGTTTTTAAGCTAACACTTCATCCATTGATGGCGAATGAAGATAATTATTACAACGACATTCAATGCTCTTACTAGGCATTGCAGTTTACCACATTTGATTTAAATTGGTCTTACAATTCTAATGGGGTGGTATATCTATCGGTAAAAACATTGAAGCTGCAGTTTAAAAAACAAGTGGCCATTTTAATAAAAAAAATCTTTAAATTGAATATTTTTTCACATAATATCTTGTACTCCAAAACTGAAAGAAATCAGCTGAAAACTCTTAAAATATAATAGTAAAATTAATCTTCCAAGACTAGCCATCTTCAAGAATAGCCGATAAGTTTAGTAAGGAGTGATTTTAATTCCTAAATTTGTTTCAGAAAGTATTACAAGTTTGATTTAAATTAATTTTATGGATTCAGAGAGATCACATAAAAAGTATATTACAGATACCATTTTAAAAAAATGTTTGATGCATTAAAATTCATTAAGTAACTTCCAATTTGGTATGTACACTGGTATCCAAAACTAAAGCAACAGACAGACATTTGTCTCTCCTGTGATCATTGTGCCACGAATTAGTATCGGGTAGTAGTAAAATGTAATCTAAATTACACTCTCATTCTGAACAACCGACTGCATTATTATCCTCTTACAATCATGAAAGCAATGACACGAGTGCCCCTATTGAACTTGTGCATAGCGTTTACTGCCATATTAGTCCAACGGCAACATTCATTNAAGCAATGACACGAGTGCCCCTATTGAACTTGTGCATAGCGTTTACTGCCATATTAGTCCAACGGCAACATTCATTGAGTACACATCCAGTTATGGCACATTGAAGACACATGGAAAACTCCCTGTGGATGAAGTGTGATAGAAAGAATGGAAGCTGGACTGTCTTAAGCTGATGTGGCCAGATGGCTTAATGTGCATCATTCTGGTGTTTCGTGGATAAGGAAGCAGTTTATAGCATCCACAATTGCATCTTAAAGACCAGGGCAAGAATGACCAAGAGTGACATCANAAGCAATGACACGAGTGCCCCTATTGAACTTGTGCATAGCGTTTACTGCCATATTAGTCCAACGGCAACATTCATCGAGTACACATCCAGTTATGGCACATTGAAGACACATGGAAAACTCCCTGTGGATGAAGTGTGATAGAAAGAATGGAAGCTGGACTGTCTTAAGCTGATGTGGCCAGATGGCTTAATGTGCATCATTCTGGTGTTTTGTGGATAAGGAAGCAGTTTATAGCATCCACAATTGCATCTTAAAGACCAGGGCAAGAATGACCAAGAGTGACATCANGTGGATAAGGAAGCAGTTTATAGCATCCACAATTGCATCTTAAAGACCAGGGCAAGAATGACCAAGAGTGACATCAGAAAGAAAGGGCAGTTATTTGACCATAGCAAGATGGTACTGCCATAGTGCTTCACAGCATCTGGCATCTGACCTCACAGCATCCACTTAACACTTATATCAAGTCATACAGTGTACAGATGCCTTAGGAAGAGGCTTTTATTGTCTGAGACCTGCTGTATGTGTACTCTGATGCGTGTTCACAAAAACATCTAGAATGGAGCCATCAACATGTCTACTGGATAGTCTAACAGTGGGCTAATATTCTCTTTACGAATGAGTCCACATTTGGTCTTCAGAGTGATTCTCAATGGGTTTGCATTTGAAGAGAACCTGGAACATGATTTTGGCCCTCAAACATAGTGAAGAGAGACCTTTATGGAGGTGGATCAATAATGGTATAGGGAGGCATTATACTAACCACTCAAACACCTCTCCATGACATTTTACGGGTAAACTAGAAAGGTTTAAATGCTGTGAAGAGATCTTGGCACTCCATGTTCAATTGTTTCAAGGTGCTGTGGACCCAAGCTTCTCACTGATGGATGATAATGTTTGGCCTCATAGAGCACATCTGGTTGATGTCTTCCAGGAAACTGAAGATATTGCGCTCATGGATTGGCCTGCTCACTCTCAAGATTTAAATTCGAAAGAGCATGTGTGGGATGCACTATGGAGACAAGTGGCTTCACATCCAAAAACACCAATCTCTTTCGAAGGCTTACAAGCTGCTCTACAAGAAGAATGGGCGTTAATACTACAAACTGTGATTGTCAAGCCTATATTGCTGTAATATTATTGAAAAGACGTAACCAGTTTTCTGGATGTGGGTGAAAGTGACTCCCTCTTGAAAAGCACAATATGTGTTGATTTTTCCTGTTAGTTCATCAAGAAATAATGTTACAATGTTTACTTTGTTAATGATTCATGATATACTATCACCTGATACAACCGTGTGGCAAAATTATCACAGGAGGGACAGATGTCTGTCTGTTGCTTTAATTTTGGACATAGAATATACACCAAATCNGTGTGGCAAAATTATCACAGGAGGGACAGATGTCTGTCTGTTGCTTTAATTTTGGACATAGAATATACACCAAATCTAGTTTATTTGTGACAGTACACAAATATTTTAAAACTAACAACAATTTTTAAAACTTGTATTTAGATACAATATGTTTACAATTACTGGTAGCACAAAATAGAGGGATTTCAACCTCTTACAATAAATTAAAGCTGACTTTCTCACACATTTTAAACATCCTAAATTTTACANGTGTGGCAAAATTATCACAGGAGGGACAGATGTCTGTCTGTTGCTTTAATTTTGGACATAGAATATACACCAAATGTAGTTTATTTGTGACAGTACACAAATATTTTAAAACTAACAACAATTTTTAAAACTTGTATTTAGATACAATATGTTTACAATTACTGGTAGCACTAAATAGAGGGATTTCAACCTCTTACAATAAATTAAAGCTGACTTTCTCACACATTTTAAACATCCTAAATTTTACAATAATAAAAGTTTGGCAAAGAAATTACAAACATACGAGATAAATCATAAAATTTCTCGGAAAAATTCATGATAGATAAAACATGAGAAGCAATTATACTTGAATGCAATAAATTGAAAAATTTTAATAGTTGCAAAATACAAAATATGTTGACTAGAGTATTAACTTTGAGAAATTAGAAAAAAAGGAGGGCAGCCTAAAAAACCCAGTAAATCCTCCTTTCATAAAACAAACACATTAAAACCTTTAAATAAAAATGAACTTATCGGTGGAGGCAGTCAAATGACCCATCAAGGATACAGAGATTAAAATAGAAAGAGACCTAATACATTTAAAATGAATTGATTAATTATGCCCAATGCGTAAGTCGTGGACACAAAGTATATTGAAAAAAAACTGGAAAAATTCTTGGGCAGCAAACACTAAACACGACATGTTAAACTGGAACACACAGCAAAGCTAGAGNAAAAAAACTGGAAAAATTCTTGGGCAGCAAACACTAAACACGACATGTTAAACTGGAACACACAGCAAAGCTAGAGTTTTAGATTAAACCGAAACCACAATTAAGAAAAAACACCAACTCACTGCATGCCCAAGACAAACACAAACTACGCCATAAAATATATTAAAACATTCAAATTGACCCAACTAATAGAATGCCTGCGACCACAACTCACAGTTTCATGTTGCTCAACCGCATTGGCTTCTCAGGTAATGAAGTTGTCGCATGCAGGTTTAGGGATTAGGGAACGCAGTTGGCTCACATCCATCCCCCCCTCACCCCCCCCCCCGCCTAGCGCACTTCGCTGGCGCCTACGAGACGGCACGTGGGACCACAGGCAGGTGGAAAATTTCGGTACACGTGGAGCTGAAGCATAGGCCTTCCCCTCCCACCCCCCTTCATCTTCGTACNACAACGACTTATATTAACTTTCTCCGTTAACAAAAAATGGTGATGCACAGAAGGAGGGGAAATTAGGAAGGGAGAACAGGGGAGGAAGGGAGAACAGTGAGATGGGGAGGGGAGCCAAGTCGGGCATAGAGCAAGCCAACTAGCAGAGTCGAGAGTGCTCAAGACATCTAGCACAACGAGCGCTGGTATCGCAACCCCCACCCCAAAACCAGTCTCTCATCTAGCCGACATAAAACATCGAAACCGTATACCAATACAGAANGTATCGCAACCCCCACCCCAAAACCAGTCTCTCATCTAGCCGACATAAAACATCGAAACCGTATACCAATACAGACGAATGAAGGTTCGTAGACACAGAAGTAAAGATCGACGAGAAGTAGAAGAGTTCAGAAAAGATAGACTTCTAGGTTACACACACAAATTTACATAAAACAGTTCAGGCACNGACGAGAAGTAGAAGAGTTCAGAAAAGATAGACTTCTAGGTTACACACACAAATTTACATAAAACAGTTCAGGCACAATTCAAAACACATTTGGAGTGATCAGCTCCATGTTGAAGTAATAATGAGATTGATGTGTCGGTGAAGTCCCCGGGGACGGTAGGCAGCCAGGTGGAACACCACTCAGCACCATCAGAGCGGTCTCTTCTTGAGCACAAGATACAGTTGTCAACTGTAGCACCGTGTGGAGGAGGGGGGGGGGTTACAAATGGAGAAACAAAGTGGACCTCTGCCTCTTCCAGCAGATGACTCACACCACATCTCAGCAGCAAGACGACGACGATGGTAGATGGGCTCAGCTTGACTTAGTGTGATGACGAGAAGCATGCAAAATAACCATGGGTTAAAACAGGGAAAACAAACAAACAACCAAAATAACAAGGGAAAAGGCGTTAAGGAAACAATGTGCATATACGAGAATAAATAAAGCAACCAAACTGCAGGTACAACATGATCATTAGACAATTAATTTTGTTGTAAATAGGGTTTCAACTTAGACCCATGTCCTTTTCTAAACAACTGGTTTAAACTGGCGAGACAAGACTAACAGCATTAGGACCTTGAAATTTATTAATTTTAAATGGACCAACAAACTTTGGAATCAGCTTCCACATTAAATACTTTTCCATATCTGCCAGCATATAATTTTTACAAAGGACTAGGTCCCCTAACTTAAAACTAACAGGTAACCACCTGCCCTGGTCCATCTTTGCCGTGACCTGCTGCTTTGCTACCCCGAGCCTACGGTGAACTTTCTCAAGCAAGCAATCTCGTTCAGCGTCACCAAGGGGAGAGGGAATAGGGAGGATATTCCAAATGTTGAGTAACAGGTGACTAAACGGACGGCCAAGGAATGGAAGTGAAGGAGGAACTCTCGTGGAATCACATAAAGTAATATTGAATCCCACATTTTTACAATCAAAATCATGATCCCACAAAGTATGATCTTGATTATGAAAAAAAGTTAAACAGGCCTCAAGATTCTTGTTGAGTCTTTCTACNCATGATCCCACAAAGTATGATCTTGATTATGAAAAAAAGTTAAACAGGCCTCAAGATTCTTGTTGAGTCTTTCTATTTGATTACCCTTTGGGTAGTACGAACTGGAAGTGAAGTGTTTAATAGCCCAGTAAAAACACATGTTCTTAAAAATATTAGACGTGAAATACTTGGCATTATCTATAACTATTTCAACAGGAACACTAAACACCTTCCACACCTGATCAGTAAGACCTTTAACAATAGATGACGTTTTCATGTTTCTCAACGGCAACAAAATAACAAATTTTGTGAAGATATCAAGTAAAATTAAAATACATATATTTCCCATTTTAGATCTAACTAAAGGACCCAATGTATCCAAATGAACAGTTTTCCAAGGAGCCTGGGGAATCTGCATCACAACCTGCCCAACATTAGTATGCTGTGCATGCTTACACTGACACAGATCACATGAACGCACAAAAACAGATACGTTGCTCCTAAGACTAGGCCAGGCAAAATAAACAGCAATTTTACTTAAAGTCTTGCTGATACCTAAATGTCCGCCAAACACGGAATCGTGAAAGTAGGGCAACACCATAGGTCTTAGTGACTCAAGCACAACAATTTTATGAGCACATCCACTCTTACCTGTGAAATACAAAATACCATTATCTAACACATAAGGAAGTACAACACCATTATTCAGATCTCTTTGAAACTGAGCACAGAAACTGTCATCCGCCTGGGCCTGACACAACTTAGCCTTGAATTTGGGAAAAACCTGTATAATGTTGAGAGATGCCTCTGGAGCCGCCACCTCGCCCGTTTCAAAATCAGCTGGATTGTACAAATCAGCTGGACTCCCAAAAATGCATGCTAAAGTCTCCTCATAGATTCCCAGCCTTTTTTCTGTCTCAGAAAGACTGTGACTCATGAAGGCGACAGGCACCAAACCCAACTCTGTCTGCTGGCTTAGAATAGTGCCTAAAGCCAGTGACGTGGCATCAACTTAAACAACATATCGGTGCGCAAAGTCTGGAAGATGAAGCACCGGAGGAGAGACAAGCTTTTCCTTAAGCAGAGAAAAGGCAGACTCCTGCTCCTGACCCCAATGTAATTCTATCCCCCCCCCTTTTTTTTTAAAGAAATTTATTGGTGCTGCCAGTTCAGAAAAATTATCAATGAAAATTCTGTATTTCCTTAAAGGTCTTAGGGTGAGAAAAATTAAATACAGGGGCCACATGGTCAGGATCAATCATCAAATGATCCTCACAGAGCAAATATCCCAGAAATTTCACCTTGTTCAATCCCAAGGCGACTTTATCTGTATTTACTGTCAGATAAACCTCCTGCCTTTTAAGGAACATCTGACGCAAATGGGACAAATCAGACTCTAGGTCATCACTGTAAACAATGATGTCATCGATGTAGTTGAAAACAAATTTGAATTTAAATTCAGACAGAACATGATCTAACACACGTGACAAGGCTTGACTACCAAAATTGAAACCCATAGGAATGCGCATGAACTCATATTGGCTCCAGGGTGTACTAAAAGCAGTATACTTCCCACAGGAGGGATACAGTAAGCATTGGTGAAAACTGTTGTTCAAATCTAAAACAGAAAACACATCGGCTTTTCCCAAGTGCTGAAGGGCACAATCAATTATAGGCAACAGGACAGGATCCTTATGAATCTTTTTGCTTACCAAGGAATGGTTAACCAGCAAAAAATATTTGTCACTTTCCTTTTTAAGCACCAAAAATCACGATAAGCAATAATCTGACATCGAAAGAACTATTAAGCCAGCCTCTAACAATTTATCTATAATTGCCCGGAATGCTAAGAGATTGGGCGAAGGACATTAAATATGGCGGTCGCGCACCGGAATACCATCCGTCAAGGAGAACTTATAAGGGAGAAGATTATATTTACCAATGTGAGGTGAGATGACATCACTAAATTCCTCCAACTGATTCACGCATACTTGAAAATCAGTGGCAGATTTCATACAATCCAACATAGGAGAAAACGCATCCAGAGCCGCACCAACTTGCAAGCCAATCCTGATGTTCAGAGCAAACCCAAAAGACAAGTAAAATTCGTTGACATTAACTGACACCCTAGTCTTTCACAGAAATTCAAGGCCTTAAATAATGTCATGAGACAGGCAAGAAAATACCAAGAAGAGTATGAAAACAAACCGATCTTAAAATGTAGGTTCACTACTACATTACGCCTCTGACAATATCACTGTTAGCGATATAGAAACGTTTCTCTGACACACATGACACACCCTTTGGAAATAATCTTGNCCTCTGACAATATCACTGTTAGCGATATAGAAACGTTTCTCTGACACACATGACACACCCTTTGGAAATAATCTTGGAATCCAAGAGTTTTTTCAAAAAAAGAATTACTCATGATATAATGGGTAGCCCCAGTGTCAACCAAGGCGGAAAAATATTGATCCCTACTGTACACTTTATAACAGTGTGCGGTACTATACCTGTACCCTGACTGGAAGACCCACGCCTATTTCCAGTCACGACTTGTTTCCCGTCCTAGGACAGGATCTACGCAGGTGCCGGAGCTTGCCAAATTAAAAACATTTTCTCTCAGACATAGTATGCCTGCTANCGCAGGTGCCGGAGCTTGCCAAATTAAAAACATTTTCTCTCAGACATAGTATGCCTGCTAAGTTGACAATTTTTAGCTACGTGTCCCTGAGCAGTACAATTACTGCAATGTACAGAAGAACTGCGTTGCCCGACATCCTGTATATTAGAAATTCGAGCGGACGGTGCGGAGAAGCAATCGCGGTCGGCTTGTACGGTAGGTGGAAAACAAGCACGATATTCACTAGAGGCCACAAGACGACCTTGTACTTCTACAGAGAGCTGGTGTAGCTCACGAAAGTTACGTGGAACATATACCAGCATGCATTGCACACGTACATGGGCGGCCAAATTATCAACAATGACACTGACTAGTTTGGTTTCCCTCATTTGTAAACATAAGCCATCATGAAATACACAAATGAAATCAACAAACTTATACATAGGCTCACCCGGCCTTTGAAATCTAAAAATAAAGTCACGTTCACATTGGAACTTAACGCACAGGGGAAACAAAGCCTGGATCACACTGCATTTAAAGCCCACAAAAGTACCACCTTCTAACAACATAATTTCCTCGCAAAGCAACTGTAAAATAAATCCTTCACATTTCATCGCAATCGCTTTTAGGAGACTATCCTCGGAACTCAAACGCAGAATGGCTATTTCATTTACCGCAGTAAAGAATTGTAAAATGCTAACTGGGTCTACGTATGTGAAAGGAAAAAGATGTTGAAGGGAGACAAAATAATTTTTCTACTTTGGGCAGGCAGTTGGCGACACTCACCGGGATCACTCGCTTAGAGGATTGCACCATTGGAAGTTGTTTATGCCAAAGGCCCACCACAGCTCGGCGCAGCTCAGCTACAGTCAAGGTTACATCCAAACAAATATCTGAATACAAACTATTTTAAAGCTCAATTTTGACAAAATATTTTTATAACTGGTAGCACCATAGAGATGGATTTTAACCTATTATNAACTATTTTAAAGCTCAATTTTGACAAAATATTTTTATAACTGGTAGCACCATAGAGATGGATTTTAACCTATTATAATTCATTAAAGCTGACTTTCTCACACATTTTAAACATCCTAAATTTTATAATAATAAAAGTTTGGCAAAGAAATTACAAACATACGAGATAATTCATAAAATAGCTTAGACGAATTGATGATAATTATAATGTGATCAGAAATTATATTTAAATGCAATAAATTGAAAAACCTTAAAATTTGCAAAATACAAAATACATTGACTAGAGTATTAGCTTTAAGCAATTANAATGCAATAAATTGAAAAACCTTAAAATTTGCAAAATACAAAATACATTGACTAGAGTATTAGCTTTAAGCAATTAGAAAAAAGGGAGGGCAGCATAAAAAGCCCAGTAAATCCTCCTTTCGTAAAACAAACACATTAAAACCTTTAATAAAATTTACATAAAAATGAAATTATCGGTGGAGGCAGTCNAAAACAAACACATTAAAACCTTTAATAAAATTTACATAAAAATGAAATTATCGGTGGAGGCAGTCAAATGACCCATCAAGGATACAGAGATTAAAATAGAAAGAGACCTAATACATTTTAAATGAATTGATTAATTATGCCCAATGAGTAAGNCAAGGATACAGAGATTAAAATAGAAAGAGACCTAATACATTTTAAATGAATTGATTAATTATGCCCAATGAGTAAGTCGGGGACGCAAAGCATATTGAAAAAACTGGAAAAATTCTTGGGCAGCAAACATTAAACACGACACGTTAAAAAACTGGAACACACAGCAAAGCTAGAGTTTTAGATTAAACCGAAACCAAAATTGAGAAAAAACACTAACTCACTGCATGACCAAAACAAACACACACTACACCATACAATATTAAAACATTCAAATTGACCCAACAAATAGAATACCTTCGACCATGACTCAACGTTTCATGTTTCTCAAACGCATCGGCTTCTCAGGCAACGAAGTAAATTAAAAAGTGCCTCATCAGTGCCAACGTTCTACAGACGGCCAAATTACAATTTGAAAACACGATGCTGCTCCTCAGACATTCCTGCATGTGACGATAGGGCGTAGAATAGACAGTGCGCAGAATAGACAGTGCGCAAGTAGTGCAACAATTTATATTAACTTACCCCGTTAACAAGGAGGGGAAATCAGGAAGGGAGAACAGGGGAGGAAATGGAAGATAGCTGAGCCGGGCATAAAGAAAGCCACCTAGCAGAGTCGAGAGTACTTAAGACGTCTAGCGCAACGAGTGCTGTCGTCGCAAACTGTTCCAAAAATATATTTGCTTAATAAGCACACACTTTTTCAAAAACTGTAGAAAAATTGTTAATACTAATTAAATTTAATTTCACAGTTTCTGCTATCACACCAAGTTTTAAGTTTTGTTCAACTCAGTTGTTTGGTCTTAAGATATAACATTATCAACCTAAAATATTTAAGAAAATTGCCATTCTTAAAATAAGCGTATGAAATACTAAATATGTACTATCAACATAAGAAAACCACCATATTACAATTTTAATGCCAAATTTGGTGGGAGAAAGTAGAGTCATTACAGACACACATTAAAAAATATAGTATCTTAAAAAATGGCAGATGAAACAGGATAATGTTATCTGAATTTAATACTCCTATTAGATATTGCCAGAATACAAAATCTGAATCAAACTAGCAGTACAGTTGCTGAGATAAAACATATTACACATTTAAAATTTACGTTCTGCAATTTTTAAACAAGCATTTGATATGGTTGAAAAATAAAAAATGAAAAAAAGTTTGGTGTCCCTGCTATGTTCTAAGAATGCACCAAAATGGTGGAATTCCATGCAAGCATTCAAATATTTGTAGAGAAAGGTGATCTCTCAAGCCTTCTTTCCAAAGGATGGAAGGCTAAAAAACCTCATTTTATATCAACTGAGTAGGTCAATTTATATAATGGTTTTCGAAGAGTGTTTCAATAGTTAAGTTTTCCCAAATACTATACCCTATCCAAAGGAACTAGCACGGAGTACATGTCATTTTGCCTAAAATAGTTTTGACTAATTTAGGCAAAATCACTTTAGCTAAAATGATTTTTAGGCAAACAAAACAAAACNTTTGCCTAAAATAGTTTTGACTAATTTAGGCAAAATCACTTTAGCTAAAATGATTTTTAGGCAAACAAAACAAAACGTAAAATAACTAGGCAAAATTACTTTAGGAAAACAAAAACTGTAGACAAGCAAAAACTACAGGCAAAATTACTTTCTGGGAAGCTTAGCGAGATACTAATTTTTTTTGGCAAAATGACAGTTGTTTCTGATAGATAAATTAATTTTGTCTCCTGATTATACACACAAACATTAACTNTTTTTTTGGCAAAATGACAGTTGTTTCTGATAGATAAATTAATTTTGTCTCCTGATTATACACACAAACATTAACTCGATTACATTTACAACATAGGTGGCACAACTATTACAATATCTTGGAAGTCTAGAATTGTTTGTCATGAAACGGACATCAATTTCAATGTAACATATCAGATTGTGTTGCATGTTTTTAAAACAAACAAAACTGTGGGTACAATTTTCTGCGAGAAGACTGCATATATATTCATAGGTTAACCTTTACATGTTGAGATATAACGAGTGACAAATATTAAGCTATGTTTGTTCCATCGCTCCTGATCAATCCATTTTTCAATGTGGCATAAGAAAGACTGATCATATTTTTTTTGAAGATACTATACCCATTATTCAACATCAGAATGAAAATTGCCCATAATATAAACACTTACAAGTGCAATATGGTTTTGGGTCGAGTGTTAGCAGTTTTGACATGAATAAATAATTAGCCATTTTCTTACTTGAATGAGTTGTGCATAAATGAACACAACTTAATATAGTGTAATTTTTTAATAGTTTTTCGCAGTGTTGCATTGGGGGCTTTGTGATTCTGGGGGTGCATGTGTACATGAAAATATTAAAACAGGTATATTACATCAATGATGCATTGTTTGAAAACTAAAACTGTGTTATTGATGTGATCTGCCTGTACGAGACTTTTTATTTACACAGGCTAATAGCATTATATTCTGCTTTACAGAAACAAGACATATTTTGATTGAAATAAAATTATGGTTGTGAAACTATTTTACAGACTGCTTAATATATACCCATGATCTGAAATTAAAATCAAAATAGGTGAATTGTTGAAATCACTTGAGCAAACACAAAATTATAAACATTATATTTTACGAGTTTCTAGCCAGCCACCAGCAGTGGAATTGTAGTCAGGATTTTGTTTTGGGGGGAGGGAAAGGCAACAAACACTCACAAATCGCAAAATTTACTGAGATAGTTTTTAAATTTTGCCAATCAGTTAGAAAATAACATAATTATGTAGGCACTTATCATACATTACTATCCACATAATTTACCAACAGTTACCAAATTTCTTTGTGGCATTTCTAGGATAAACACATCCACACTTCAGTAGGAAAATATTAACTGATGATAAAGTATAACTAGCATTTAAGGTTGAATAAATAACAGCTAGTAGTAAACAAACTTACTAACAGAGAAATATTCTTCTATCACTTTGTTACCTATTGAATCTAAACAAACACCATTTTTCTGTGTTTTTTTTTTTTTTTGCAAAATTCCCAATCAATGATTAATTTTATTTAATGCTATGATGTATTGAAATAATGCGAAAAATGTGTGGCTTTCAAATAACTGTACTTTGTGATACACAATAATTAAGATCATTGGATGTTTGCTGAATGTGATTAAAAAGATAACAATAAAATACTTTTGCTACTTTATGAAGGAGTGGCCTGGCCCCCATGCCCCCAATCACTATTTTGGCTATGCCAATGCCCAACAGAAAAAAGAGCTGTAAGGCCAACTGCACTTTGCTTGCAAGCAAAAATGCTCCCAATTAATTTTTAAATAATTTTGAACACATCTTATATGTACTGTTTGCAAAAGCATAGACTTTGTGTTTAACTGTTAACAATCACAGATCAGAACTCAGCTTACTGTGTACAAAATATAATTTATATCACTGACAATTTGGTTGTATATGTTTATGTTTGCAGTTTCGTAGAAATGATGTTACCAACGAAAGAGAGCATCAAGAGATGTGTGTATCCACTATATATTAGTACTGTAATTATTTCACTACAAAGATACAACTTTTGTGATGGTAAAATATATACTAAGGTGCATTTAATAAAGGTCTTAATTTGAGATAATACATTTTGGATTATTTCTCATACTGACTAGAATAATTATATGTATTTGGTAAACTGAAACCCAAAACTAAAGAACTTCAAGTAATAATCAAGCATTAGTAGTTGTAAAGGTTAATTTTAAAAGCATAACTTCTACCAAAGAAAATGAAAACATATTTGCTTAATGTTTTGTATGGAAACTGATAGTGTAGGTTATGTATGTAGGGTTTACCAGATCTGTGATAATAAAAAAGAGGACACGTTCAAGTAACTGGCCTTAAAAAAAAGAGGGTGCCCGTAAGAAAATGACACAAAGTGAAAGGGGACATAATTTTACAATTGAAATATACAAAACTAGTTTATATGCCACAGGTCGATATTGCATGCAAAACTATAGCCATAAATTGGTTCCATGTAGCTGTTAAGTATTACAAAATATTATTTTATAACTAGATACAGATATAATCATGTTCACTCTGAATATGAAAGTCAATTCCATTTTATTTGTAGGCACTACAGAATAATTTGCAACAAAATAATATAGAAGTATTCACACAAAACACGGTTGGACATAGCACTTGACACAATTTTGTTATCGACAGTTATCCACTCTCGCACATCTCAGGTTCGGACACATTTCAATCATATTACTTTGACGATTTTATTTGTTCTAACAGGTTTCTATTTCCTAGCAAATAATCATAAAATTTGAATATATTAGGCACTTTTCAACTTAGACATGTACAAAAAAAAAGCCAGGAAAAATTATACAAGTGTTAATAGAGACAAAAGAATCCCATAATATAGTACAAAAAGTTTTCGCTTTTGCAGAAAACAATCGTGGGCACCGTTACTAAATGTTTGAAGAGACAAAAAACCCAAAATGAAAGTAAAACTTTGCCGTCTTTCACTTTTTTTGGAAAGAAGACATTTCGATTTTTTTTTTGTAAAACCTGGCCGTACAGTTTACAACGCCTCAAAGAGGATGTGTCCGGGTAAAAAGAGGATGTCTGGTAACCCTATATGTATGAAGACTGNACAGTTTACAACGCCTCAAAGAGGATGTGTCCGGGTAAAAAGAGGATGTCTGGTAACCCTATATGTATGAAGACTGTTAGTGTAGGTTATGCATGGTGCCTGTTAGTACTGTGTATTTCTGTATGGTTAAGTGGGTAATTAAGAACTGCAACGTAGGCTAAACATTGAGAAATATATGCATGTTGATGTATGTGGAGAAGCCGGCAAGACAATAGCGGGCAGTTGCGAGCAACGGCAAACTGCATGTGAACAGGCGACACCCAGTCTAATAGTGACAGGTTTAGGACATAAAATTGGCGACAAGGATAAAGTGTAATTGAACCAGCGATCATGGTGGCTTCTTTTGGGTGGATGGGAGAGTTTGCGCCAGGACGAGATTCATGGAAATCTTATCGTGAATGTCTGCAGTTTTGCTTTATGGAAAATAAAATTCAGGAAGAAACAACAAAGTGTGCATTTTTTTTTTTTTTTTTTTGCCATTTACAGGGTGGAACTGTACAATCTTGTCACATCTTTGTTGTCTCCTAAATCCACAGATGAAGTATATCTCAATGTAGTGCTTACTAACCATTCTGAGCCGAAGCCCTTAGGGAGAGAGTTGTTCAACATGTTCTATTCGCCGAGGACAAGCTAACCTTCAAAGACGAAGTGAAAACTGAAACTGCAGCGGAGGCAACTAGGANCATGTTCTATTCGCCGAGGACAAGCTAACCTTCAAAGACGAAGTGAAAACTGAAACTGCAGCGGAGGCAACTAGGAAGAATATGGTGAATTTGTGAAATGCCACAAGCAAGGTATTCTGAGATGATATTCATTGAATGTGCATTAAAAGCACGAGGTGAACAATAGATGGAGCCCCCAAACCAGACAAATGTGTTCATGTTACTCGGTCCTGTAAGTGGTATAATGGAGATCACCCACCTGACAAGTGTCACCACATAAAGACAATTTGCTGATTTTGTAGAAATCGTGGCCATATTGAACATGCCTATATTACAAAGAAAAAGAGCCAGTTGCCTGATGTTGCTACAGGCAGGGATCAACAACCAAATAAAAGCAAAGAGGTGAAACAGTTACAACTGAACACACCAGAAGATGAAATACCAGTAAATGAAATGGTGGTGTACAATTTATAAAGTACGTAGGGAAATAATTAACCAGACGGGGCCTTTATGCGTGGAAGTGTACTAAATGAATGCCTGGTCATGGAAAAAGTTACTCGGACAGGCCACACCATTATAAGTTGGCAGACCTTTAAATCTTTGTGGCCTCATGAGCCACCCTCAAGATTGCAAGAGTAGTGTTGCATACATGGTCCCAGAACATTTAGCTGTTTCGGGGGTGTTGGATGTGGAGGTGCGAAGACACAAGGGGGTGTCCCACTAGAGGTTTTGGTGGTACAAGGGAATGGCTACAGCTTGATGGGACGTGATTGGTTAGAACCACTGAGTATTAAACTAGCAGGCTTGCATCAAGTTCACAATGACCATTTGACAAGGTTGATACATTGACATCCTTCGGTAACACTGATGAGCTAGGGATGCATGTCGTACCACAAGTATTAATTACAATTGATGCAGAGAGTAAGCCAATTTTTTAAATGTCGGCTTGTGGCTTTTGNCATGTTCTATTCGCCGAGGACAAGCTAACCTTCAAAGACGAAGTGAAAACTGAAACTGCAGCGGAGGCAACTAGGGAGAATATGGTGAATTTGTGAAATGCCACAAGCAAGGTATTCTGAGATGATATTCATTGAATGTGCATTAAAAGCATGAGGTGAACAATAGATGGAGCCCCCAAACCAGACAAATCTGTTCATGTTACTCGGTCCTGTAAGTGGTATAATGGAGATCACCCACCTGACAAGTGTCACCACATAAAGACCATTTGCTGATTTTGTAAAAATCGTGGCCATATTGAACATGCCTATATTACAAAGAAAAAGAGCCAGTTGCCTGATGTTGCTACAGGCAGGGATCAACAACCAAATAAAAGCAAAGAGGTGAAACAGTTACAACTGAACACACCAGAAGATGAAATACCAGTAAATGAAATGGTGGTGTACAATTTATAAAGTACGTAGGGAAATAATTAACCAGACGGGGCCTTTATGCGTGGAAGTGTACTAAATGAATGCCTGGTCATGGAAAAAGTTACTCGGACAGGCCACACCATTATAAGTTGGCAGACCTTTAAATCTTTGTGGCCTCATGAGCCACCCTCAAGATTGCAAGAGTAGTGTTGCATACATGGTCCCAGAACATTTAGCTGTTTCGGGGGTGTTGGATGTGGAGGTGTGAAGACACAAGGGGGTGTCCCACTAGAGGTTTTGGTGGTACAAGGGAATGGCTACAGCTTGATGGGACGTGATTGGTTAGAACCACTGAGTATTAAACTAGCAGGCTTGCATCAAGTTCACAATGACCATTTGACAAGGTTGATATATTGACATCCTTCGGTAACACTGATGAGCTAGGGATGTATGTCGTACCACAAGTATTAATTACAATTGATGCAGAGAGTAAGCCAATTTTTTAAATGTCGGCTTGTGGCTTTTGNATGTCGTACCACAAGTATTAATTACAATTGATGCAGAGAGTAAGCCAATTTTTTAAATGTCGGCTTGTGGCTTTTGAGCTGCGAGAAAGCGTTGGTGCAGGAACAGATTGACTAGTGTAGCAGGGAGTGTTTGTACCAGTCTCTTTCTTGAATTGGGCTACGCCCCTGGTACCCTTGTTAAGGGTGATCGCTCAGGTTGTATGGTGACTAAGAACATTGAAAAGCTTTTTAGGCAACTTTGGATAGCATTTAATAGAAGCACAGTCAGAGCATCTGAGTTAGTTTCACGTGAGACAGGTGTTCGTGCAGTTTTACCGCTGTTGCCGTAGCCTACTTTCTCGGGCAATATTGCTGAGTAGGCTTCCTTTGCGGAGCTTTTTAAATTCATTGTGCATCAAGACTCTTCACTCAGTAACATACAGAAGCTCCACTACCTCATTGGTTGTGTGAAGGATGAGCCAAGAGAACCAGTAAGTAACCTACCACTTACAAATGAGAATTATGATGTGATTTGGTCTTCCCTGGAGAAAAATACAAAAAGTTGAAGGTTAATGCCACCATTCATATTCAGAAAAATTCTACATATACCAGCTGTGGATGGCAACTCCACAGATTCATTGTCACGCTTTATCAATACAATGCAGGAAAATTAAAATGCATTAAGGGCTGATAATTTCCCTGTCTCGGAATAGAGTTTCCCTTTATTGAACAATTTGGTTGAAAAACTTGATGTGTAATTACGCCAGGCCTTTGAAATGTCGATAGAAAAGATCTCCCTACAAGTGATGATCTACTAAAATTTTTAGAGTGGCATGCTGTTGCAAGTGAAAATGTACAGCTAATTAGTTCTCAGGATGCACCCATGACTAAGGGCTTTGTAAATTGAACCTACNTGTTGCAAGTGAAAATGTACAGCTAATTAGTTCTCAGGATGCACCCATGACTAAGGGCTTTGTAAATTGAACCTATAAGTCCCCATCCTCCAGTGTGAAACCTAGTTGACAGTCAACAAATAGTCAAAGCACAACACTAATTGCAGTTGAAGGTGTGGCAAGTTGTACATTATGCAAGGAAAATAATGCTCTGCATAAATGTGAGCAGTTTCTGTCAAAACCAGTTGATGGCAAAGTTAAGTTTGTTAAAGACCAGTCTTTATGTTTTTTTTGCGTGAAACCCCACCATAGTGTCCAGCGATGTATGTCAAAATTCTCTTGCAAGAAGTATCAAAAGAAACATCATTCACTACTTAATTTTTCCCAGGAACAACAGTCTGATCAANTGTTGCAAGTGAAAATGTACAGCTAATTAGTTCTCAGGATGCACCCATGACTAAGGGCTTTGTAAATTGAACCTACAAGTCCCCATCCTCCAGTGTGAAACCTAGTTGACAGTCAACAAATAGTCAAAGCACAACACTAATTGCAGTTGAAGGTGTGGCAAGTTGTACATTATGCAATGAAAATAATGCTCTGCATAAATGTGAGCAGTTTCTGTCAAAACCAGTTGATGGCAAAGTTAAGTTTGTTAAAGACCAGTCTTTATGTTTTTTTTGCGTGAAACCCCACCATAGTGTCCAGCGATGTATGTAAAAATTCTCTTGCAAGAAGTATCAAAAGAAACATCATTCACTACTTAATTTTTCCCAGGAACAACAGTCTGATCAAGGTTCAGAGCATGCCTCATCTCACGATGCCTCTATTAATAAAGTGCAAGCATTGCACTTATCTAGTGAGACACAAGAGTCACTAAACCAGTGTTTTATAGTCCACTGCTCTTTTTCATGTAAGAGATCACAGTGGACAGTTCCAGGATGTGAGAGCCCTTCTGGATGGTGCATAGCAAACTTCATTTCTAACAGAGAATTGTGTGCAGCGATTAGGCCTAAAGCGCTATCGTGAGTGTGTGGAAATTGCTAGTGTTGGCTAATATCCTGTGCCAGGCTCAAGAGGAGTTTTACATTGTTCTGTTAAACCTGTGGATTCAGAGCACATTCATTTTGAAACAGAGACTACCATTTTAACTAAACTCATCCTATGCCATGTTCATAAATTGCAACCAGTTCAGTAAACACATCTTAAACATCTTACGAACTTAAAGTTGGCAAATCCAACTTTTGATATGCCTGGGCAGGTTGACATGCTCCTGTCAGTGGACATTGTTAGCGAAGTAATTACTGGAGCTAAAATATCAGATGAGCCAAATGCCTTTCATTCAGTGTTTGGCTGGATAGTGACTGGTAAAGCCAAATGTGAACCACTTGTTAATCCACCAATGTCACTTTTGATTTGAACAACTAATATGGATGCAAAACTGCAAATTATTTGGGAGTGTGGGAAAGTTCTATCAACTAGTGTGATGTCTGCAGATGACAAGACGTGTCAGGAGTACATACACACAATGCCGATGGAAGATACATGCTTTGGCTTCCTTTCAGGCAAGAGAAACAGAGCATAGGTGAGTCGTTATAACAAGCAATGTTGAGATTAGAGCACCTTGAGAAAAAACAGCTGTCTAATCAGACGTATGTGTTCGAACCAGATCCATTCAAGAACTGTGAAGTAGCCAATGTGATCCCTCATCTTACAGAACTCAAAGAGACCAGTTTAACAACTAAAGTGCAAGTATTCTTTGCTGGATGAGCTACAACTTCAACTGGGGTTTCAGTAAATGACTTGCTCTATACTGGCCTTAACTTCAAAGCGACATTATGGATATAATTTTTAACTTTTGAACCATGCCTGTTGTTTTCATCTCAGACATTTGTAAAGATGTACCACCAAATTCAGATCCATCCAGATGACAGCAAGTACCAGTGTATACAATGGCACCACTCTACAAAATAAAATGTGAGTGTTTGCCAGTTAAACACTAGCACCTATGGACTTGCATCTTCGCCTTACAAGGCTTAGAGGCCTTTATAGCTGTTGGCACTTGATGAACCTCATAGATTTCCTCGATCAGCGCAAGTATCGTCAAGAGATGTCTTTGTTGATGACAAAGTTACTAGGGCCAACTCTGTAGAAGGGGCTTTATAACTGAAGTTGGAGCTTGTGTCTTTGCTAGAACAAGGAGGTTTTGAACTGAGAAAATGGTCCTGCAACAATCCCAATGTCTTAGAAGATATACCATTTGAGCAGCGTGAGGTTATCAGAAGGTTTGACCAAGACACAAGCCCAGCAATTAAAGTACTAGGTGTTCACTGGTGTCCCATAACTGATGAGTTCACTTATCATATCAACGTACCCCAACTATCTATTACCAAACAAGGCATCTTGTCAACCAAAGCAAGGCTCTTTGACCCCTGTGGTTGGGTGTTGCCAGTTATAGTGTGGGTCAAAATTTTGCTGCGGAATTTGTGAACACTGTGTTTAGAGTGGGTTCAGCCAGTTCCCGAAGAAATTACACATTAATGAATATATTTCAGGACTTCGTTAACGTCCCCTGCTGAGGTACGGATTTCGTGTTGTGTAAATTTAAAGGATGGGTGCAATTTTCAGTTTCATGGTTTCTGTGATGCCTCTGAAAAGGCATATGCTGCTGTGATATAAGATATAACCAAGACTTGTTGATGCTTATGGTGCTGTCTCAACCCATCTGGTAACAACCAGATCAAAAGTTGTTCCCTTAAAAACCTTATCTGTATCTAGATTGGAATTATCAGGTGCTATGCTGCTAGCACGATTGAGGCAATATGTAAATAACCTACTTTACACCAAATCATACAACTTTACTGTGCACATGTGATCAGACTCCAACTGTACTATCATGGCTAAAATCATCACCAAACAAATTCAAAGTGTTTGTGGCAAATCATGTAGCAGAGATTCAATCTATTACACCACCAAGTATATGGCACTATGTTCTTTTCATCTGTAACCAAACAGATTTGACATCTGGAGGGGTGTTTCCAGACCTCCTGGTTGAAAGTTCTCTTTAGTTTCATGGTCCTGACTGACTGGCAGACTCTGACCCATATTGGTCTGGCTTATGAAGGAAATAAAAAATTATATAAAAGCCAAAAATCTTCCAACAGTTCAGTGAACGTGGAGTTTGAAAAATACACCATTCTTCGCAATAAATGCACACAGGGGGGTGAGAAATGTGAAATACAAATACATACAGTCACTCAGAGAAAATTATGAAAGTACTTCTAAAACTTGTAGGTGAATCAAATCATTTGGTGCGGGAAAGCAAAACTTAAGTATTTCAAATATAACTACGATGCAGGAACCTTTCAAATTAAATAAACATTTTCTCACACTTACTAATACAGTCCAGGTTGGTATAAAATAAAAAACTTTGGAGTAGTCAGAGCTAATTGCAGCATGGGATACTTACAATGAATTCTCTTTATTTATGATCTCGACCACAGGTTTTAACTGATGCAGGCTGTTCGTAAACTCACCTGAAATTTTTACGAGGAGATTCCTTGTAGAAAATGAGATAGACATATGCAATAGGTACAACTTATAGCCTGGCTCAATTCCTAAGGGAGATATACGCCATTGAAAATTGAGTTTAAAAATCAAATTTCTGCAAAATATCAGAAACGGTGTGGAATTAAACTACGATTCTCTGGAAAATGTTTCATGTTATCGAGATCTTCAACCTATAAAAAAACTGGCATTGAGACCTTCCACATTCATAAAAATAATAGGGGTGGCCTGGCATGTAGGCAATACTTCATACAATTGGAGATAAACAAATTGTAAGCAATAGATAATGGGCCGACTATTCCCGAAAGCACAAGTGAAACAAGATAGACTGTGTGTGCTGGGCTTACATGTGTGTAGAACTGCACTGTAGGCAGCATGTTGAGGTTTACATGGGAGGAATTAGTCAACATGCATTTGATGTATGGTGCGGCAGGCTGCAGTGGTCTAGCATGTAATTTTTACCAGCAGAAATACCAACACGGCATGACCCCTCATCATGGGATGTTAGTTGCAGTTGACCCAGGGCATAACGGAAACAGTTACACTGACCATCATAATAATTAATGCCGTATTTTGTACTTGTTGACCCATGTGAACATTTATGCTGTTTAAACAAGACGATAGCTACAAAGCACGTTAATTCATATGCCCAATACAGAATTGTGTCACATAAATACATTTCCCACTTAAGTCCACTCAAGTTTAGATGGCTCGATATCGGTTGCTTATGATGTTTACCTCTGCATGTATGTAGTATTACCTACATGCCAGATGTTGTATCATCAAAGCTGAAAACTTTGCGAAATGGTGGGTCCTAGGTGCGTGCAACAAGCGAACCTTTTTTTGTGAAGTAGGACGTACTGCTCAATAAGACAGCACAAAAATTTCATAAAACTTGAAGGTCACAAAATTGAATGCAATTAGACCCCTATTATTTTTATGAAGGTGAAATGACTTAACATAAATTTTTTATAGGTTGAATATCTCGATAACACAAAACGTACTCCAAAGAATCTTAGTTAATTACATGCAGTTTCTGATATTTTGCAAAAAGTCCATTTCTACACCCAATTTTCAAGAGCATATTCTCCCTTAGGAATTGAGTTAGGCTATACATTGTATTGCAAATGTCTACTTCATTTTCCACAAGGAATCTCTTCGCAAAATANCCAATTTTCAAGAGCATATTCTCCCTTAGGAATTGAGTTAGGCTATACATTGTATTGCAAATGTCTACTTCATTTTCCACAAGGAATCTCTTCGCAAAATATTTCGGATGAGTTTCTGAACATCCTGTCATTACAATTAAACTTATTNATTTTCCACAAGGAATCTCTTCGCAAAATATTTCGGATGAGTTTCTGAACATCCTGTCATTACAATTAAACTTATTGAACTTATTCTACCATGCATTATACATATTATTGTGCACATATTCAACGTCTCTCGCAATGGGATGTTTCCCAAGTTCTTAGAAAAATGCAATCGTGAAACCTCTTTCTATATTACCTTTACCTAAAAGTGCTAACGGTTACCGTCCCATCAGTATACTAGCTGCTCTTTCCAAGGCTCTAGAGTTCATCATTCACAAGCAAGTTACTAAGTATTGCGACAGCGGCAGAATGGTCCTGTGGTATTCCTCCGTAATGACCAGAAAACACCCCCACTTTTGACACATGCACAATTCACATACTCCAACTCGCTGTATCATAGACACAGGACACCTTTGATGAGGGAGTTAAAAAAATGGAAAAATATATTAACCGTAGCAGAAAATAGTATGACTGTAGGGTGACATTACACAAAATTTCTAAACAAATTAAAATTTTACATTTATATTTCAGGACAATGCTGCAATTTCTATTTTTTCCTCTATCCCACATAAGGTACAACTACTGATAACAAATAATTTGATAAAACTGTTTACACAATAATAACTTCCCACAGCACTGTGAATAAATACAATATCTACCAATACTAAGTTCCCCAATTTTCTATATCAAAATCCCATAAACAATATTAAAACAATAACACCTAAAACAAAATCTTTTAAAANAAGTTCCCCAATTTTCTATATCAAAATCCCATAAACAATATTAAAACAATAACACCTAAAACAAAATCTTTTAAAAATCTTTTAAAATACTAAATTTCTAAAGTTACTTAACTTGGTTGACACTTACCTCCTATACCCCTATATTTCAANAAAATCTTTTAAAATACTAAATTTCTAAAGTTACTTAACTTGGTTGACACTTACCTCCTATACCCCTATATTTCAAAATTTGCATCTTTAAAATTTCCCCATACTAAAAGACTCCACCAATGGATGCCTGTCACCTACCAATAGTGTCTATCCTATTATGACACCCCTCCCTCACAGTATCTCTCCCAATCTCACTGTGGCCATGCTCGAAACTCCAGGTGACATTTTTTCCCATCAGTTCAAACTTCTGTAACGACGTAGCCGGTGATGACAGCAGTGCGGCGCACACGTCACATGATTGTACCAAGACGAGGAGGAGGTAGTGAAATGTCCCTGCGCTCAGTCTCAGCAGACCCAACACCATGTGCTTCAGCCGCAAGCCGCGGCTGCGATGGACAGGAACTGGTAAGACCCTGCAGGAATCACAGTGGAAGGTATCTTTAGTATCCGGCAACATGGAATGGTGAAAGTAACGCAGAAATATCCGCACATGTTTGACAGCGCAGAGCTGGGACAGAATGTGGGGCTACAAGTGGCAGTGGAGTTGGTGTGTGAAGCTAAACCCATTTTTCGGAAGAGTTGAGTGCTGCCATTCACATTAAAGGAGGGAATGAGTGCTGAAATTGACAGATTAGTAACATAGGGAGTATATGAACTGGTGGAATATTCTTCTTGGACAACACCACTGGTGCCTCTTCAGAAAGCAGATGGTTCAGTGCGGATTTGTGGGGACTATAAGTGCACAGTGAATACGATATGCAAAACTAATGTGTATCCCCCTTCCCAAAAATAAATAAAGCACTCTTTACCAAGTTAGACATGCAAGATGCGTACTTGCAAGTAGCGGTGGATGAAGCATCAGCAGAAGTACTGACAGTCAACACCATGGAGGGACTGTTTAAGATAAGACAGTTGTCATTTAGCCTCAGTAGATGCCCAGAAATATTCCAACCTCTTACGGAAAAGTTGTTCTTAGGAATACCAAGGGTGGTAGTAAGGCTGGATGATATTTTGGTCAAAGACAGAGGGGAACAGGAACACTGGGAAGGAGTACACAAGGTGCTAAAGCGAATAGACCAAGCAGAACTAAGGTTTAAAAAAGCCAAAATGTATCTCTGCTGCATAATCTGTGGTTTTTATGAGTTATAGGACTGATGGTCAAGGGGTCCACCCAATGGATGGGAAAGTGGAAGCCATCCAGGAGGTACCAGTTCCCACCTGCCACAGAAACCTGCAGTTATTTTTGGGAATGTTGAACTTCTATGAGTGAATTTTGGAAAACAGGGCGGAGATCTTGGAACTGCTCTATAGATTACTGCACATGGGGAGGTCTTGGAAGTGGACAGACCATTATATCACATTCCAGGAGGCCAAACAACTTTGCAATTAGACCAAGTACTCACTCGTTATGATTTACATAAGCCACTCATTCTGATGTGTGATGCATCATAATATTGGGTGGCGACGGTGTTAGCCCATGTCATGGATAATGAAAGTGAGGTGCCCGTGGCATTCACCTCTTACACTTTACAGAGCCAAGTGAGGAATTACTCCCAGTTAGACAAGAAAGCATTGGTATTCATGTTCGGGGAGACAAAGTTTCAGCAGTATGTGAGAGCCAGGTCCTATGTCATATTCACCAATCACAAGCCCCTAGTACGCTTGCTGGAGCCCCCCAAACAAACCCCTAACATTCTGTTTCCATGACTCTTGAGATGGAGTCTGTGGCTAGTAATGTTAGAGTTTCAGATAGGGTACAGGGCTGGGAAGCAAATAAGTCATGCGGATACTCTCAGTCAGCTACACTAGAGAGATGTACATATACCGGCAGTGGGTGATGTGTTTATGTTGGAAGCCATACCCTCCACACCAATCAATGCTGCGATGCTGGCTCAATTAACAACAGAAGACAAAGTTCTACCTCAGGTCAAACATGAAACTATGACATGATGACGAGGAGATAAGTCATATGAGTTAAGACCATACCGGGACAGACGACAAGGACTCTCAGTGTATAGAGGTTGNGATGACGAGGAGATAAGTCATATGAGTTAAGACCATACCGGGACAGACGACAAGGACTCTCAGTGTATAGAGGTTTTTTCTTGGGGCAATAGAGTGGTGATTCCATTGGCCAGGAGGAACGAGCTCTTGGAGGTATTGCATGCAGCTCATGATGGAGTGGTGCAGTGTAGCTCGCAGCTACATGTGATGGCCTGGAATGGACCAGGAGATTGAGTGAATGGTGGGACAATGTGAGAGCTGTTAGCAGCATCGGACCATTCAACCACAGGTAACTGACTACATGGGCACTGGTGACAGAACCATAGATTTTTTGGATCGTTTCAGGGTCAGGTCTTTCTTATTGTGGTAGATGCCTGCTCAAAATGGCAAGAAGTGAAGAAAATACTATCTAAGTCATCAGTAATAGTTATCCAAGAACTATGATAGATATTCAGCTACCACGGAATTCCCCAGTACCTGGTATCTGACAATGGTACAGCCTTTGTGTCCAANAACTATGATAGATATTCAGCTACCACGGAATTCCCCAGTACCTGGTATCTGACAATGGTACAGCCTTTGTGTCCAAGGAAATGGGAGTGTTTTTGAAGAACGGCATTCAACTGATTTGCAGGACACCATTCCATCTGTCGTCCAACGGTCAGGCTGAACAGATGGTGCAAAGTGTTAAAGTTGAGCTCAAGAAAATACAGGAGGGGAATTGGCAGAGGAAATTGGCGAGGATGTTATTAGCCTTGCGAACCACACTGATAGGAGACAAGCCACTCCAGCTGAGCTGCTCATGGGACGACTACGGACAGTGCTGCACCAGATTAGGCCACCGACTGATATTGAGGGGACAAGAGAAATAGCAGAGAGGTCTGGTTGCAGCAAAGTTCGTCAGTTCACGGTGGTACAGCATGTATTTCTCTATAACTACAGTGGAAAACAGAAATGGCTCCCAAGTCAGATTGACACTCAACAGGAATCATGTATGTATGAAGTAGGAACACAAGAAGGCCAGTTGCATAGACATGTGGTTCAACTATTGTGCAGAGAGGAAGCAGGAGATGCTACAGAATCTAGAATCTCAATTCTCACCCTTCGATGGATATGCACCAAATTTGGCAGGGATTACTTTCAGTACCCATTTTAAAAATTGCCTATTGTATAGGCCAAAATGGGCTCTGGTACCCACTGTGACCAGAAACCCTAAAATGGGGCGGAGACTGAATTGGGAAAAGGTGTTCAAATATGGCAAGGAGGTGGAGGCTGGGCCGGTGAGGATCATGAAGGGAGCTTCCGTTCACATAATGCCATGAAGTCAAGACTAGGGGAGTTGGGCAGACCACAGAAGGAACCGCACCCCTTGGCACAAGCGACGGACCGGAGGCGATGCCAGAACACATTAGGAATATCTTCTGAGGGTTTGAGCAACCACCAGCCGGTTCTCAGGACCAACCACAGGGAGAGCTGGCATCTCCAGACCAGCACGAACCAAGGCCGCGGAAATCGGGAAGGCCGAAACTACCTCCTCCAAAGCTGCAAGATTATATGATGTGACATTTTAAGGGAGAAGATGTGTTCTATATATAACTAAAGTGGTAAAAATGGGAAGAAGAGGTTTGTACGATTGAAGAGGAGTCATTCCACTGCATCAGTTTACTGGGTCTCACGTGACGAAAGTGTGCGTTGAGTTAATGAGTGGCTAATTATTACAGGAATGTCCACAGAAGAGGAGAAACAGCCATCCTACATGAGGATGTGAAATACAACGGGGAAGCAGGTAGGAGGCGATAAACAACACCTATTACAGCGAAAAAGTATTTAGTGAGCAGCATAAATAAGTAGTTATAAAGAACAAAGGGTAACCAGAAACTATGACCACTAGCTCCTTAAGTAAACATGNGTAGTTATAAAGAACAAAGGGTAACCAGAAACTATGACCACTAGCTCCTTAAGTAAACATGATAAACGTGCAAAGATGTTGAATTTGCAGGGTAATTCTGCTTAGTTATGGAGCATTCCATTCCTAAAAAATTTTTTTCCAAAATTTAGAAGCACTTTTCACATGTAAATTACTATATAACTGCAGCACCTACACGCACTCCATGAAAACACACTCAAACCATCTAGCATGCAATCCAGTCACACTATCTTGCTAAGTTTTTTTGGAAATATTTGAAACCATAGAAACCACATGGCATAATATTTTCTTCCTCATTTAATGTGTGTTACAGCTTTGACAATTGTGGAACCTTTGTACACTTAGGCACACTTAAATTTATATTTTCACAATAATCCATCCTGAGCTTACGTTACATAACGTTTCCATGTGAAACTGTTCAGATATTAAATGTGCACACTGAAATACAAATCTACCAACATACAGTAACACCCTGACTTACGTAAGGGTTATGTTTTAGAGTCTGTTATGTAACTCACATTTTGCGTAAGTCAAATTTGTATGTTACTTACATGGGACGTTGGAAGAAACTGTAATATTTTAATATACAATACGTAGAAATTAAATAATTGGTCAAATGAAAAGAAACAAGAACTAAGACACAAAGAAATACATACTTAGTACCCACATGCGTAAATTTATCGCAAATGAAAAAAATAACACACACACAATATTTTTACCTGTCAAAATATGTAGGGTACCGGTGCTATTTGCACTGAATGAAGATAATGTAGCCGTACAAATGTTATGTAGGCCTACTTATATAAACCACCACAGTATGTTGAATATATTGAGAAATATAAAAATACACTGTTTATGTAAAATTATATACAACTGGACAAAATGTTTAGCTCGACTTTGCATCCGTGCCATGCCAGGCAGAAGCAGTGTTTACAAGCAGCGCGGGCAAAATGGCGTGGGTACGGCATCACAGCAAGTCTGTTTACTGTATCTTTCCCACTACTGGGTGGGGCTCCTGGCCTAGGTAGAGGGGGATGGTGGTGGGGAGAGAGTCACCTTCTGTGTGGCAGATTCTCCCTGCCATTCTCCTGATGACGGCTGAGGGTCGTCTGTATTGTTTTATGGCCGGCATCTCACTAACGTATTAAGGGTAGACTGAGTGGTTACACACTTTTTTTTGCTGTATATGGCCTTGCAGCTAGACATGTCATTGTTTATATGGCGGNCACTTTTTTTTGCTGTATATGGCCTTGTAGCTAGACATGTCATCGTTTATATGGCTGTGAACATTTTCAAACCATTCTGTGTAGGGAGCCATCCATTCCAATTTTAATACAGTAGAGCACCCCTCAACCGGAATCGTCGGGGGAAGCGCTATTCCGGTTGTGGGAAAATTCCGGTTAAGAGAAATGAGGGTGGGGTGGTGTGAAAAATAGCACATTTTTAGTCTGAACTCGTGTATATGTGGCACATGATTTTAACTTAAGAAATCAATGTCTGTAAATTATTAGTTTTATCCTTAAAGTTACAAAACCATTAAAAAAATACTACGTAGTGTTTATGAAATGTGAGTCATAAAACTCCCGGCGCTGCGTTAATGACCTTCATTCTCAACCTTCTAGCGGGGATTCTTATCTCTTTGCGTGTGTGTCTGCGTGAGTAAATGAGATCTGGATATCACGTTACTGTTTGTGTTGACGTGCATCTGATAAAACTTCCCGAAGTATAGTCAATTCCGTTGACAGTCTTTTCCCTTACTGCATGGCACGTCAGCACAACATACATTTACAAGAGCATGGCTGACGTATTATAGACCAAGTTCACAAAGTACCGTATTTCGATGTGTATAGGTCACACATTGTTACAAAAAAAATGACAAAAAGTAGGGTGCGGGTTATTTACGAGATATTGTAATAAAAAAATTTTCCCCCCTAAACCATGTTCAGAAATTTGTTAACAAACAATAAGCTCTAGTGTGTTAACTTAGTTTCTAAGGAAGTCAAAAAAAATAATAAGAAATGAATAGCTCATCACATGTGTTTAAACTGGTATGGGTCGCAGCATACTTTAGCCTGCCTGTCCTCGACTGTTCTGCTCTGTCACCTCTAGCCGCCATTCCGCTTGCACACTTCTTTTCTCTTTTTTCTTTCACCCTCTCGCTTGGCATCCTTCCTTTCCACCACCACCACCCCCTTCCCTTGGACACAAACAGCCATCCAGCACCAAGCAAGCTTGCTCAGACCCTTTCTTTTCTTTCTCTCTCCTCTTTTTTGTTTGTCTCACGCTCTCTTTCTCTCTGGTTGAATGAGTCAGACAGCAGTAGCTGAGTGTGTGATGTCGCACGCACGCACGCACGCACGCACACATGCACCATACCATTACCTGCTCTGCAACAACTGGCCGAGCTGGCAGGCTACGCATGGCGCACATGTTCCACAATTTAAACGCAGTGTTGAGGCATTTTGACATAAATACAAAAGTTTTATTTACGCGGAATACTGCGCTGTTGCTACTTTTCAGCAGGTGGAGGCCAGGGGGTGCGCCAAATATAACATTCAATGGCAAATTTATTAGTTTGCTGTTGCCGCACTAGCACGATGAGGCCCAGCAATATTTACGGGAATACAAAAATTCAGTGCAGCCTATACACGCCAAAATACAGTACACGTACACTAACATGTTAGAACACTAAATTCTGAAAGTCGCACCACTAAAACCAACAGCATGTGTACCACATTGCCATTAGTCACTGCCACTTGTGTCATTATGCAGCATAGCTGTAACTGTGCCACTTGGGCCGGTTGTCTCTTCATCATGCTAGTCTGGTGTGAGCAACGAAAGACCTCTTGCGAGCGCGATGTTTGAATTTTTTTTGGAAAAATGTTCCAGATAAGGGGAGTTCCGTTCGAGGGAATTCCGGTTAAGAGGTGCTCTACTGTACTGCAGTGTCTATAAAATTAAAAACTTCTGCTAATCCCTTCTTCATAAATATTTTTACGTCTGTATTTGGAGGCACACTCACCTTAATTTGTTCCATATTTTGGAATTCTTCCAACTGAATAAAATTTTCATTTGAGAGGTATTCATAGTTTTTATCACCGGTATCCACTTCAGAGTTCCAGTTGCTGTGCCAGTTCCACAAACGTTTCCGTTGCTTGCCAATAAAAATGTTCATGAATGTGAAATTTAATTTAAATTTAATAATAGTATTTAAATAAAATTTTTCTTCCAAGGTAATTCAGTCCTCTTTTTTTTTTAACTGCATTATCTGACATTAAGTCTTGCGTTTTGGCAGAATCTTGCTGGTAAAGAAATGGTAATAATGGCAGATACACAATATGCAACATTGACTGTCAGAAACTCAACAAGATAACAAGTCAGACTGTTGGCTGGCTACCGCTCCATCCCGTGGTTTGGTGGTCAAGACCATGCGGACAGCTGAGCGGGGCGAGACANAGACTGTTGGCTGGCTACCGCTCCATCCCGTGGTTTGGTGGTCAAGACCATGCGGACAGCTGAGCGGGGCGAGACATATATATATATAATTTAGAAACAAATGGGGATTCTAAAATTAATTTCAAAAAGTTCTCGAAAGAAAAATTTTTAATAATGGCCAACTATATGTAAATATATATAATTTACTATATATAAATATATATACATAATTAAATCATTAAAAAAACAATGAGAATGTAACAATATCATTTTAACAACTAACACAAATCTTTTTAAGAGAATTAGATTTTCTGTTTATAATGCTGCAATGTTATAAATCCCAAAGAAAATTTTGCTTGTACTAAGATATAGGTTATTAGAAATATTAATTACGGTTAGTGAATTAAAAAAAAAGGTGACAAAACTTGAAATTTCAAAACAAAACTACACTTGACAAGCAACTTGATACATTGGCTCTTGGCACATGCACATTAACAAATGGAGTTAAATAATTCAAAGGCTCAACTTTCCTGCCATTTCAGAGTATTTACGGCAATGCTATTGCCAACGGGAATGCTCTTGCCATCGCCAAAGTTCAAAGCCAGCCAGGCATCAGGCAAGATGCCCAAACACCACAAACAGAACTGTGGAGTCTGTGGGAAAGTCTCACCAAGGCAAGTCTCAACCGGGCAACTGCGAAAGCAGTAAAAGTTGAATGAATAGTACATAATTAATATATGAAAGAGAGTAAGTTCAAAATGAAGCAACACCATTATTATTCTCGTTGAAGAAAGAGAAACNACATAATTAATATATGAAAGAGAGTAAGTTCAAAATGAAGCAACACCATTATTATTCTCGTTGAAGAAAGAGAAACACACACACACACATGCACTCCCACATACTCTCTCACACACTCCCTCACTCACTTCCTCGCACATTAAAGTTCAACAAAGATATTAAATTCAAAAAATTCTTAACCATCAGTATAAGTTGGAGTAGGTAAGGAAGCATATTATAGCTTTCTGGCGCATGAACAGGATGGTCAGAAGGTGAGAAATTACCATGGTACAGAATTTGGATTTCAAACAAAAATACATAATAAAGAGAATACAAAAAACAGCAATGCAAGATACAATAATGGAGACGTGACTTGAGTTGGCAGGAGGTTGCCCAGGATGAGGATAAAGGAGATGCAGGACATTCTGAAAATTGGTTCCCCGAGGACGTGAAGCCAAAAGACAGTAATTCTTTAACAAAGGAATCATTTAGGGTAAGGTTAGGNACATAATTAATATATGAAAGAGAGTAAGTTCAAAATGAAGCAACACCATTATTATTCTCGTTGAAGAAAGAGAAATACACACACACACATACACTCCCACATACTCTCTCACACACTCCCTCACTCACTTCCTCGCACATTAAAGTTCAACAAAGATATTAAATTCAAAAAATTCTTAACCATCAGTATAAGTTGGAGTAGGTAAGGAAGCATATTATAGCTTTCTGGCGCATGAACAGGACGGTCAGAAGGTGAGAAATTACCATGGTACAGAATTTGGATTTCAAACAAAAATACATAATAAAGAGAATACAAAAAACAGCAATGCAAGATACAATAATGGAGACGTGACTTAAGTTGGCAGGAGGTTGCCCAGGATGAGGATAAAGGAGATGCAGGACATTCTGAAAAATTGGTTCCCCGAGGACGTGAAGCCAAAAGACAGTAATTCTTTAACAAAGGAATCATTTAGGGTAAGGTTAGGAAAAGGAGAACAATTGGAATGAGAGCGCTACGTTACAAATTTAGGAATGTGGATGACAGGGTAGAGGGGTTATAATGAATGGCAGAATTCACAGAACCAAAAGTTTTGAAGATGGGACTCATGATGTCACAAATTAAATGCCTTTTTTTATCAATCCGTTACCTGACAAAGCAAGAGTAAAAAGATTCTGTAGTAGATAAACACAAGAAGGTAACATCAATTGTAGCATTAGAAGCAAATAATCAATGAAAACTAGTTTTACATAAAAAGAGAAGTTCAAGACTGGTGACAGATTTATCACAAAATTCAAAATATGATTTTCAAGTAAAAAGATTAAATTAAAAGTTATCTACATGTGCATTAAAGAAAGGGAAAGAAGCAGGGCACAAGGTAATGCCATGAATGTTGCATCATACATGAGAATCATGGTTAACAATAGAAAAATGCTTACGATCCAAACAATAAAAAATTACTGAACATTGAGTAACAGATATCTGTTTAAATGCAAAACGGCAACAGAGTAAATATGATACCTTTCCAACAAACTATAGTTGTTGGCCAAGGGAACATTAACTAACAACAACATTAAGAGATTAACTGTAAATAACTGCCTGAACATTACTTATACATGAAAATTGGTATGTGTTTTATGGTCTAACAGGTGCTATCACGTAGAGTGGCAGAGTAATAAGCTGTTGAATGTGTTTTAGAATGAACCAGCACTTAATGTTGTACTTAACTTGCCATGTACACTAGTTTCAATAGCATGATACGGCCTAAAAAAGAGATTTCTTGAATAGTGAACTTAAACTTATTAGGGTTGACTGTTAAACCTGCCTTTTCCAAATGTAACAGAACTTCCTTGAGGTAAGTTACATGTTGTTCAAATGACTCAGAATATTTACATATTTAAATTTTACATCATGGAAAATTTTGTCCAGGAGACGCGTGAGCGCTTTAGTACATGTGGCCAAACCAAACGGCACACAAGTAAACTGATAGGTTCCAAGGTACACAAAAGCTGGTGATTGGTTTGGACTGTTTTGACAAACGAATTTGGTGATACACTGCATTGAGATCAATGGTGGTGAAAAATTTGGATTTGCCAAACCAATCTAAAGCCAAATTAAGGTCAGGAAGAGGGACAGACTCAATTTCAATCTTTTTATTAATTTTGCAGTAATCTACGCCCATTCGGTGTTTTCCATTAGGTTTCAAAACCAAAAATGCTGGTCTTGCATACTGTAATGTGGAGGATTATATAACAAATTTATCTAACAACTTTTGAATCTGTTTCCTTAATACAGCAAAACCACGTTTATCCAGACTAACTGGGACCAAAGGCAAACCGGAAAATCAAAAATCTGGATAATCTGGGTAATAAGCAAAACAAATTCTTAAATAAGCAGACTTACCGTTTATTACGACAAAAAACTATGCTTTGTAACAAAATTACATAGAATTATTTAAAAGACATTAGAAAAATATAAAAAGTACTTTTCACATCATTTCTTAACAAAGAATTAGTCCACTGTCTTCTGTTTCCAACATGTGTGGAGTTTGAATGAAGTACGGTCACGCAAACGCTTTATCATTAATAGTTCAGCTGGAGTGGTGTCGGGCTGACGCTCCAAGTACGCCATGCTGTTTGTCAGCTGGTCCGCAGCATCTGCAGGTGTCGTCCACTGTTGCAGTGTGATCGCTCCCTCCTCGTCCAAGTCATCTTCTTCCTCACTGTCTGCTGTAGATGTGCATACCGCTGCCATTTCTTCTTCCGTCATAGTGCCATAGCCACCGTCATTGTTGTCTTTCAGCCACTCACTGACGTCTTCCATATCAACATCTGAGCACCCACTTATTTCCTAACATTTGCAGAAGGTCGTCTGCAGCCACTTGCTCCAAATCATCACTTGCCATTTCGTTTGTAGCACAAATAGCTGGCCACAGTTTTTTCCATAACTTTTTCAAAGAGCTTTTTGTGATGCAATCCCAAGCGTCGGCAACCATGTAAATAACATCTTTGATATTGAGTGATTTCAACAAATCAATCACACTTTTTTCCCCTTCCTCTTCAATTATTTTAGGAACCAGTTCTTTTCGGTAAACTCTTTTGATGCTTTCAAGGACTCCCTGGTCCATAGGCTGCAGCAGTGGGGTTACGTTTGGTGGAAGAAATTTCACTTTAATTCCTTCACTCACGAGTTCTTGTTCTCCCGAATGAGATGGAGCATTGTCGATCAGTAAAATAGCTTTTTCTGGTAAACTATTTCCTTTCAGGAATTTTCGAACTTCCAGAACAAAGTTATCGGAAAACCAATTCTTAAACAAAAAACTGTCCATCCACACATTTTTTTGTGGTCGGTAAACCACTGGCAACATATTGTGGTTCACATTTTTTAGCGCTCTGGGATTCTTGGATTTCTCTACAATGACAAGAGGAAACTTATGTTTCCCTGATGCATTGCTACAAGCCATAGCAGTTAGCCTATCTTTGCTTTTCTTGTAGCCCTTAGCCGAATCTTCAAGCTTTGATGCTAACGTTTTGCTCGGAAGCATCCGGTAAAAAAGCCCAGTTTCATCAACATTACAAACTTGATCGGATGTCAATTCTTCAGATAAAACCAATTGTTCGAAGTCCTTTTTAAATTTTTCAGCAGCAGCAACATCACTAGACAAGCTCTCTCCAGTCAGAGTAAGTTGGCGAATACCGTGTCGGTTGTTAAAACGCTCTAGCCACCTCTGGCTAGCAGTGAATCCTAGGTCAGGATTCTGTAACTTTTTGTTTAAGCTCAAAGCTTTTTGGGCCAAGATCGGTCCTGATATAGGCAAACCACGTTCTCGCTGAGCACTGTACCACATGAATAGTGCGTCGTCTAATGCTTAATTTTTTGCTTTTTTTGCCATTCCTCTGCCTTCCAAACTATTTTTACATACCATTTTACAACAAAAATTTTCAATTTCTTTTCTTTGCTTCTTCTAATCGGATACTGTTGAAGTTCCAACTTCCAATTCAACAGATATTTTTTTCAATGCTTCTCCTTTATCAATTGGATTAATAGCGTCTAACTTTTTATCCATTGAAACCACGACCTTCTTTTGCTTCGATACCATTTTAAACTTGTACGTACACTACAATACACTCCCAAACACTTTGATAAAAAACAAAAACAATATCCGGTTGAACCACACACAATAAACAAAATGACAAATGCCGTTTGAAAACAGTAGGAACTCTGAGGAGATTGAGGGACGGGAAGTGATAGGTAGGGATTCAAGGTCAAGTCAAAGCTATTTATAGCTGGTGAGTCAATCCACTTCATACTACATATTATCTATGTGAACATTAAATTAAAAACATCCAGATTATCCGGAGATCCGGATCAACGAGGGCCGGATTAACGAGGTTTTACTGTATATACATTTTAGGTGGGGCTAGCATATATGGATATGCTTGTGGTATAATCCTTTAAAATAAGTTTTTATTTCATACTCCTACAAATCAGCAAGACCAAATTCGGACGTGAGAAATTTAGGAAATCGTTCACAAATTTTCTTTATAGCGGCACACTTTGTGAAGTCCAAATATGCAAATAGGTCAACAATGGGCTTTGCTTCCGCACTTATTTTAGACGAGAGTGGTTGACTCTGTTTATAATTGGCAAAATTAATTTAGTCGACTGGAGAATATGTAAAGAAAATGTATTGTGCCTGAATGTCTCAAATAAGTCCTGTGGATGATGCCATAAAATCTGCTCCTAAGATAAATGACAAACAGACATTTTTTGAAACTAAACTTTTGTGTATCCAGGTAAAATACTTAATTTGTAATTTAAGAGTTGCACAGCACAAAATAGGTAAAGCTTCACTGGAAGCTATGTAACACTGAATTTCACAAGCTTCAACAGATGTTAGCAAATTCACATCCATCACTTGCTCAAAGTGTTTACCTGAAATAATAGTGCGTGCAGATCCAGAGTCTACCAGTGAATTAACAGACAAGGGTCCCAAATTTACCTCAACATGAGGAATAGCAACCTTTCGAACACCTGCTACATTGGGAAAATTAACTTCAAACACCTTATATTGTTTTTTCATGTCACAGGGGTCATAAGGACCATGTTGAAAACAATGACAAAGATTTACTGTTTGTAATAGGTGAGCATTGTATTGAGAATTGGCAAAGTTGCCAGCTTGACGGTGATGATCGCTCACATTTCGTCCCCACAGGACTTGTTTTTAGCATGTAACTTAAAACATTTTGCAATAACGTGACCAGGTTTCTTGCAATAATTGCAGCTGCGAGATTTGGATGAACATTTAGTAGAGCTACTTGTTTCATCAGCAGGTTTTTTTTTGGAGATGTCAGCCTTTACTGAACTGACATCAGGTTCACTGATTTTACATTTATCATCAGAGTTGGCCCCTGCCCTGTCCAAAATATGTTTTGCATTTCTGGTCAGCATACAGAATATTTTGAGAATGGATGCAAACTCTGTCTATTTCCACAAATGAGTTTGGTTTAACAACAAAAACCTTCCAAAATGGTATTGACAATGTCACTCTCAGACAACGACAAATGCTAAACAACAGCAGCCTCTTTAGTGCTACTAACATATACTGACAATGATTTGTTGGGTTTTTGCAACAGGTTGAACATCTTAAACTGTAACTGTGTAAGTAATCTGGATTGAATAGAATAATTAAGGGTGTATGCATGATAAGCATCAAATGTAACATGTTGAGAAATAGCTAGTCTGGTTCTTTCACTCAAACGTCCCTGCGTAAAGGAATAAGTGATTTCTAGAAGTTGGGTATCGGGCACCATTCTATTCTGGTGTAGTTTCACAACGGTTTTAAAAAAATTCTAAGAATTTGGGCATCTGCAAACAATTGGTTGCCAGGAAATCACAAAATTTCTTTCAAGATGATGGCTAATTTTATAAAACGATGGCGAGATCAAATTTTGCCCAGATGGCACTACCGCAGCTAACATGAGCAGCACAGTACTGAAGGCTGTACTAGCATGTAGGATAGATGAAGTGATCGACAAGGTATGATGTGAAATAGAGAATGGAGGGATGTGTGATACTGCGATGGAAATGGAAAGGTTACCAACTAGTCTAGTTAGGGTGGATGTTGGAAATGGAATGGTGATAGAGAAAGTACTGACACTAAGAGCAGCAAACTGCTCAGCAACCATAGAGGCTTTAACCTGAGATAAATATTTCTGGGATTCATCAGCTTCAACACAATTAACAGACTCAAATAGGGATTGCGCCTGAATGGCAGCATTGTTCAGGGTCTGACACTGAATTTCTGAAAGTCTGTTAGAAAATTTGGTTAATGAATTTTGGGCTTGCTTCCTCAAATGGGCGAGCCTTTGCTTAAGTCTTGAATAGACTTTATCAAACATTTCCTGGAGGGAAATTATTTTTAAAGTACAAGTGCAGTATTCAGACTCAATATTTATATTAACTAGACTAGCGACCTGGCCCGGCTTTGCCCAGGTACAATTTAGTTTTTACAGCGATACACTTATAAATAAATTAGGAAAAGACCATTACAATATTATATGATAGTAAATTAGTTAAACTACTATCATATATAAAATATATACATCACGCCTATCTCCCAGAGGGGTAGGCAGAGATTATTGACCTCCATTTACCACGATCTTGACATACCTACCTGCTTCACTTTATCCACATTCATAAATCTCTAATATAACACTATTATATGATAGTGGTTTAGAAAATTTCTTTGTATACAACATTAATTGTTTTCCTTCCGACCTCCGGCACAAAAAGATTTCTGTTTGACGTGACACGCGAAAGGGCTATGTATAGTTGTCCATGTGAAATGCATGATCCACTCAAAACCACTCTAGCTACATTAAGTGTTTGACCCTGTGCCTTATTTATGGTCATACCAAAACAAACTCTTATTGGAAATTGGACTCATTTAAAATTAAAAGGCAAATCCGAGGGAATCATTGGTATTGTAGGTATTAAAACTGTTTCTCCAGTACCACAGCCAATTAGAATAGTACCATCAATGAAATAATTTTTTTAAACTTTTTATTTGTAATCGAGTCCCGATGCATAATTTTGGTGGATTTATATTTCGCAATAAAATTATGGGAGCTCCAACTTTTAAAATTAGTTTGTGTGGTGGCATGCCAGAAGGATTCAATGAATTAAGAAAATCTGTGGGATAGTGCACAGCTTCTTCACTGCCAAGTACTGTATCTACTGAGTAATAGACAATTTTGCAAGCACTAATTCATCAATTTTTTAAACTTTTTCATTAGCAGGCGATAATATCGCTCTTTATTTGAACCACAATAGTGTCTTATTTGAAAGGTCGTGTATTTCAGAGTATACATTATCTATCAGTTGTTGGTGGTCAGTGACTAAAACACACATATAACATTATTGAGAGGAATTTTTCCACAATCCATTGGAAGTTCCCCATTTCCAACTTTCAGTAGCATGTCAGCAAACATGCTGTTATCTTCTTCAGACATAAGTACTCTCATGTTTGTTTTGAGTGCTAGTTTTGTTACATTGACCCAAATTGTATGCTGTAAAGGACATTTCTTATCTACATTAAACAGTTTTAATTATGATAAATCATGACGCTACTCCCCATCTGTGGTGTACAGAATGGTTCGTAGGGTCTACGGTTTATGTTTATGGCACAGACTATAGGGTGCCTTGCAGTTGAGGGTATATCACACAATGACTTCATCACGACTTCTTAGTTTTGAACAGGTTTATTTAACGGGAATTGACTTGCACATTCCCAGCACTGTTGCGGGACTTTATACATACTTATTGCCGAGGATTTACTCATACATTAACGCCCTGCGAGTTCAAGGCCTGAAGGGCTGGTTACACTGTTCTGGCTAAGTTTCCGATGCTGTAGGGGCATTAGGTGACAGGACAGGTCCCCGAGTGACAACAGGGTTACTTATCTGCACCTGTTGCGTGGTAGTTGTTCCGGCAGTTGAGGTCTGGTGAGTTGGATGGCCAGAATACGTTCTGGCCGTTGATGAGATCTGGTGAACGGGATGGCCCTGTTAAAGGCCCTCTGTGGTTGGCTTGTTACACGCAGCTGGCTTCCTCTTGACGTGGCACCCCTCTGTGGAGCTCACCACTCGCTCCCGTTCTCGGCGTAGGGTAGTAACTGACTGCTTACTACCCTACACATCCCGGCGAGGGACCCCGTGTGGGCCTCCACCCGTCCTTCGCGGCTACAGGCTGCACTAGACAATCCCACTATCTCGACATGGCACTTCTCGGTGAAGTTCACCACTCAACTCAGACTTCTCGGTGCGTTGTAACTGACTGACTGGGAACTAACTGACTGATGCGGTAACTGACTGGCTGACTCGCGTCCCGGCGTGGTGATACTACTCGTCCAACGTGACTTTGGTAACTGTCTCTGACTCTGCCCTGCGTCTCGCGCCCAGATTTGACTGACCACTTAATGTCCTTACTGACTACCTGCGCATTCCGGGGTGGCGGTACCGAACTCCGCGCCACATGCTGCTCGTTGCTTCGACTGTCTATGCAAACTGACGTGGCCGGAGATCCGATCTCCCATGGCCGCTCTCTCGGCGCAACTGACCTCTCTGTGCGGTACTGACGAACTCTGCGGTGATAACGACTTACTCCNCCACATGCTGCTCGTTGCTTCGACTGTCTATGCAAACTGACGTGGCCGGAGATCCGATCTCCCATGGCCGCTCTCTCGGCGCAACTGACCTCTCTGTGCGGTACTGACGAACTCTGCGGTGATAACGACTTACTCCTCTGTCCGGTAATAATCAATTGATTTACTCCTCCACTGACGATAACGAATTGCTGCCCACCCTCCCTGATAAGAGGCTTATATCCTTTCTAGCCTCCCTCCCTAAGTTCCTACACATGTGTCTGTTGTTGGGGGAGGGGGGTGGGAGGAAGCACAGTACAATGCACTTCTAACTCGTGCCATGGCTCATGATGGTTNCCTGCACCCTGAAACTTACTCTGTCAGCTTATTCTTCCGCGGTGTGTGTCCACATTGTCACGTGGTTAGCTAAGGGGAGGGGGGATTCTCGGCACCCCTTTCAGCTTGTCAGCTGTTTCTCTGTGCATGTTTTCAACTTCAGGCATAATACGCCTGACTATCTCGTCATTTCTCTGCGTTTACAAATTTCACTGGGCTTGCTAGGGTGTAGGAGGAGGGTGGGTGGATGGTAGGAGGCCTGCGGGCGGAAACATGTGGAATGGCCTGCACGCGCGACTACCTCTCTGCTTGACCTCGGGATGCGTAAATGGGCGGCACGTGTCATCCGGAGTCCCTACACTGGTTTAAGCTGGTGGGGGGAGGGGGTTAGTGACATCACCGCTCTAATTAATACTCCTAATTACGCCATGCTTCAATGAATTAATTTATTTTGATAAAGATTAAGTTCTTTATGGTTGGAAGTGACAGAGAATATCATGTTTGTTTTTACTGCATAATTTAAATTGTAAATACGCTTATTACTACTTATATATTAAATTTAGATGTATGCCACTGCTGACTTTTTAGTAGATCATTTAATTTTACACAACTATTTCGTACATGATTGAGAGCGAGCNAGATGTATGCCACTGCTGACTTTTTAGTAGATCATTTAATTTTACACAACTATTTCGTACATGATTGAGAGCGAGAGAGCGAGAGAGAGAGCAAGAGAGAGCTAGAGAGAGAGCAAGAGAGAGCGAGATAGAGAGAGTGTGTGTGTGTGTGTGTGTGTGCGCGTGGTCCGCCTAACGTGGACACCTCCAAAATTTTTGGAACGGTTGCAGATCAAGAAATACGGTTTTCGCTAAATGAAATTACGTATGGGAGTAAGTAACTTGAGCAAAGTGACTATTTGTAACACGTGTATGGACAGAAATAATTAAACTACATATGATTTTTCCCCTGGAAACATACATTTATTTAAACGGCATCTGAAAGTACATGCAAACAGGAATTCAGAGATATAGCATATGCAATGGAAAGTAACACAGAAACGCCAAGAAATAATGTGCAAATATGATTAAGTTAGGTGGGCANGATATAGCATATGCAATGGAAAGTAACACAGAAACGCCAAGAAATAATGTGCAAATATGATTAAGTTAGGTGGGCAGGTAGCATGGGGCAGTGGACCTGTACTCACAGCTGTAAGCCAGCAACATGCGCCGAGACTCATCCTGGTGGGACCGCTTCCTAATAGCAGCACAGCACCAGTCCCCATAATCTGTTATGGCAAGTGACATTGCAGTGTGTGGCTGTACGTACACAATTAAGTTCATGAATGAGGAAAAACTGGATGCTCTACTTATTTATGGTGAGTGTGGCAGAAATGCCAAGCAAGCCATCCAAATGTATAATGAAAGGTATCCTGATTGGACATCCATCTCATGGCAAACTAAACAAAGAATTTGCACACGTTTCTTGTCACAAGGTGATAGGAATTCCACAATATGAATGTGACGAAAGACTGCTATGGGCAAGACGCATCAACATGATGTGTTGGCACATGTCGATGCAAACCCCCACATGGGTAAATGAAAACTTTCCAGGTTCGTAGGAATAACTACNATGATGTGTTGGCACATGTCGATGCAAACCCCCACATGGGTAAATGAAAACTTTCCAGGTTCGTAGGAATAACTACAACAAGTGTGTTACAGATACTGCACCAACGGAAATTCCATTCATATCACGTGGCTGTCTGTAAGGGATGACAGTAATGTTCTGAAGAACATACTAGTTACTGATGAAGCAACCTTCACAAACCATGGGCGCATAAATTTACGAAATATGCACTACTGGGCGACGGAGAATCTGCGTTGGGTTCGGCATGTAGAGCATCAGCAACAGTGGAAAGTGAACGTGTGGTGTGGAATAGTTTGAGACGTCATACGGCAATACTTCATTCAAGGGACAACGACCGGCTGTAAGAATGCCCATTTTCTCAGAGCGACCTTACTGGCACTTCTGGAAGAAATACTGCTCAAAATACGTTATGATATGTAGTTTTAGCATGATGGTTATCCTGCGCATTTTGCTTTGGTAGCAAGGCAAGTATTAAATGAAACGTTCCCAAACTGNAGTTTTAGCATGATGGTTATCCTGCGCATTTTGCTTTGGTAGCAAGGCAAGTATTAAATGAAACGTTCCCAAACTGGTGGTTATGGCATGGTCGTTTTGTAAGATGGCTAGCTCGCTCGCCTAACCTCACACCTCTCGATTTTTCCTGTGTGGAATACAGAAAGATAGGGTATACAAGACGGTTCCTATGACGCAAGAAGACATGCAGGATCACATTGTGGAAGCTTGCAGAGGCATTACGCCAGAAACACTTCAGGCCGCTCATTGCTGCTACATGTGCGTTTATAGACGTGTATTGCTGTCGATGGTAAACACATTGAGCACATGCTGTGTAAAGATATAATGTGAAGCATTTCAACAATAACTGTGCTCTTTTGTACTATGCATGCAGATGCAATTGCAGTTCTCCTTGGGTTGGTTTGCTCTATTTTAGTTGTGCATCTGTAGCACTTGCTACTCAGTACAATTAATGACTACGAAACAAATATCCTGAATTACGTTGCTATCGAACTAAAATGTAATGTACTAATATCAGATTTGCACTCACATTGCCCATCTTCCCTCTGCTTCGGTGTTCTCCTTTGTCCAATATCGCATTCCGTGTCCCTTGCCCCATTAAGGTAAGCGCTACGCTGCTATAAGGAAGCGGTCCCACCAGGATGAGTCATGGCTGTGAGTACAGGTCCACTGCCCCATGCTACCAGCCCACTTAACTTATGATGTATGCACATTATTTCTTGGCATTTCTGCATTACTTTCCATTGCATATACTATATCAATCACCGAATTCCTCTTTGCACGTACCTTCAGATGCCGTTGAAATAAATTTATGTTTCCAGGGGAAAAATCATATGTGGTTTAATTATTTCTGTCTATACACATGTTACAAATAGTCACTTTGCAACAAATTACTTGCCCCCGTACGTAATTTCATTTAGCGAAAACCACATTTTGTGATCTGAAACTGTTCCGGAAATTTTGGGGGTGTCCATGTTAGGCGGACCATCCTGTGTGTGTGTATGTGTGTGTGNTGATCTGAAACTGTTCCGGAAATTTTGGGGGTGTCCATGTTAGGCGGACCATCCTGTGTGTGTGTATGTGTGTGTGTATATATATATAATTTGTAAACACATGAGGATTCTCAAATTAATTACAAAAAGTTCTCAAAAGATAAAGTTTTAATAATGGCCCACAAATTATATATAATTAAATAGTTAAAAAACAATAACAAAAAAATGTAACAATATCATAGTTTTAACATCTGCCCCATGTCTTTTTAAGAGAATGAAATTTTTTTATAATGCTGCATTATTATAAATCCTGAAGAAAATTTTACTTGTACTAAGTAAGACCAGGTTTTTTAAAATATTTATTTAGGTTAATAAAAAAAAAAGGATAACAAATCTTGAATTTCCAAAACAAAATTATGCTGGACAAGCAACTTGGTGCATTGGTTACTGAAACATGCACATAAACAAATGGAGCAAAATAATTCTAATGCTCGATTTTCCTCTCACTTTCTCGTATTTATGAAAATGCTCTTGCCATTGCCAAAGTTCAAAGTCATCCAGTTATCAGGCAAGATGCCTGAACGCCAGGAGCAGGAACGTGGAGTCATGGAAAAGCCTCACTAAGGCATCAATAGTCCTGACTGGGCTACTGCGAAAGCTGTAAAAGTTGGACGATTAGCCCATAATTAATGGATGAAAAGAGAAAGTTCAAAACGAAGCTACGCTGTTATTATTCTCAATGAATAAGAAAGAGAAAGGGTGCGTTCTAAAAGTAGCTGAGACTGTCACAGATATCAAGTCACTTGATGCAACACTGGTAACAACAAAAAGTATTTTTGTGATTTTACAATAATAATGATTAATACAAAAGAACTGAACTAGAAAATTACAAAAAAGGAAAACAATATTTTCCACATCAATAATTTAAACAATTATTTTTGTTTCAATGGAAATTTATTTAAAAAAATCTTTTAACCTGATCAGATTACACTTTGAACTGGTCACCTATAAATTTTAAAACTACATCTTGACAGAAANTGATCTGAAACTGTTCCGGAAATTTTGGGGGTGTCCATGTTAGGCGGACCATCCTGTGTGTGTGTATGTGTGTGTATATATATATAATTTGTAAACACATGAGGATTCTCAAATTAATTACAAAAAGTTCTCAAAAGATAAAGTTTTAATAATGGCCCACAAATTATATATAATTAAATAGTAAAAAAAACAATAACAAAAAAATGTAACAATATCATAGTTTTAACATCTGCCCCATGTCTTTTTAAGAGAATGAAATTTTTTTATAATGCTGCATTATTATAAATCCTGAAGAAAATTTTACTTGTACTAAGTAAGACCAGGTTTTTTAAAATATTTATTTAGGTTAATAAAAAAAAAAGGATAACAAATCTTGAATTTCCAAAACAAAATTATGCTGGACAAGCAACTTGGTGCATTGGTTACTGAAACATGCACATAAACAAATGGAGCAAAATAATTCTAATGCTCGATTTTCCTCTCACTTTCTCGTATTTATGAAAATGCTCTTGCCATTGCCAAAGTTCAAAGTCATCCAGTTATCAGGCAAGATGCCTGAACGCCAGGAGCAGGAACGTGGAGTCATGGAAAAGCCTCACTAAGGCATCAATAGTCCTGACTGGGCTACTGCGAAAGCTGTAAAAGTTGGACGATTAGCCCATAATTAATGGATGAAAAGAGAAAGTTCAAAACGAAGCTACGCTGTTATTATTCTCAATGAATAAGAAAGAGAAAGGGTGCGTTCTAAAAGTAGCTGAGACTGTCACAGATATCAAGTCACTTGATGCAACACTGGTAACAACAAAAAGTATTTTTGTGATTTTACAATAATAATGATTAATACAAAAGAACTGAACTAGAAAATTACAAAAAAGGAAAACAATATTTTCCACATCAATAATTTAAACAATTATTTTTGTTTCAATGGAAATTTATTTTAAAAAATCTTTTAACCTGATCAGATTACACTTTGAACTGGTCACCTATAAATTTTAAAACTACATCTTGACAGAAANAAAAAATCTTTTAACCTGATCAGATTACACTTTGAACTGGTCACCTATAAATTTTAAAACTACATCTTGACAGAAATACACAAATATTACTGGTTAAATGAACAAAATTGCTAAAAATGTGACTGACATTAATTAAGCATGATTATACTTGAAAATACATACATAAACAAGTATTAGGTGCAAAAAACCCATTTTGCCATAAAAAATAAATGCTCATAAAGAGAAAATAATAACAGAAAAAACTTAGCGAGTGCCAAAAATGGCACAATGTAAGTCTCTCCCCTAGAATGGCACAACATAAACTGAACTGAAGACTAGTGTTAATTGGTTTAATTTATAACTGCTAGGGTACAGGAGTGGTCAACATGTTTTTTGAGTACTCTAGTGGTTTACACACACACTGTTAGGGTTCAGGAGTGATCAACATATTTCTTGAGCATTCCAGTAGTTTATACACTTTCTGCTACGTTTCAGGAGTGATCAATACTAAGGTTCGTGAGCTATCAAGCATTATAAATCCCTATATACCAGGCAGGATTGTTTCTAATTTATGGATGTGCTGCAGTAGTCCACATGGCAAAACAGTGTGCCATGACAGAAAAAAGTTTGAGATCTCCTGCTATAATGTCTGTAGTTTGTAACAGGTTGGTCAATGTTTAGTCACAGTTTGTTGAATCTGTTTTAGACCTATTGCATTTTGTAAATGTCATATCTTCTGTTAAATTAACAGAAGGTAAGAATTTACTATTGAGTAAGGAAATATGTCTGTACATTAGAGCCCCTTAACTGCATTGCTGATAGACTCAGCTGAGCACACTTGACACAGTGTGCAACCAAATACTTTTCTGTTGACAAACTTAAAAAAAAAAAAAAAAAAAATCTTCCTTCTGCAGTAATGGATATGAAGTTAAATGTCACCACCTACCCAAGAAATTTATTTAAAAAAAGAATTGAGTATCTTTTTATGTTGAAAATAAAATGCTGAGGTAAGTTGTTATGGCTGCTGTAAGTAATTATTACACAGCCAGAAGTGAAGCCTACAGAAGAAAAGGAATAAGGAAGGGTATACCAGTGTGAGCCATTGTTAGGTTAACATGGAATATTAAATAGGGCCAAACGGGCAGTATTAAAATTTGGAAGTCACAACATCAGGTGTTGTGCCATCACTAGACTGCCGAGGTGCTTCACGCATGCCTACTTGCTGTCTCCCTGCAAGAGGCTGGCCATGTTGCTGCAACACCCATATGTGAGGCATCACTTTGGCCCTAGACAGATTGAGCCCTCCTTCAATTATTGAACCAACATGAGAATTAATAACTGGTGAGTATGTCATCGCTATTAGCTTTGGGTAGTCACTTCTCTGAAATTGTAGCAACCATTAACATATTTCTGATGATATAAAATTGTGTAATTAGTAAAACACCTTAAAAAAGTGAGTAAACATCTTAAAACACACTAAGTGTTTTATTCTATTTCTACATTTAGGTCCTCTAACTCTTAATAGCATTAAAATCCCAACTGTAACAACATGTTATTCTAGGCCATCACAACATTCCTTCATGTACTTTAAAGCTAGACTGCTTTTCTCAGAACTTCAAATATGCTATCTTAGTCAGAAGTGATTACTGTCAAGATGGCACAATAAGTTAAGAAGACATTACAAGACCCTTATATACAGGTTGAGTATAAAAGAATACCCCAATTTTGAAGGTCTATAATATCAAAACCAAACAACATACAATCTTGATTGCCCAATCAAATGAACCATGGAACCGTGAAGTTTGTTTACCATCCTACTAATATTATAATCGCAAAAGTTTGTGAGGATGGATGTATGGATGTTTGTTACTCTTTCACGCAAAAACTACTGAATGGATTTTAATGAAACTCTACAATAGTACAGCTCATACATCAGAATAGCACATAGGCTATAATTTATAAAGATATATTGTGTGAATTGGCCAAAATATAATGATTAGTGCCAAGTAAGTTGGAAAAAATTCTGCCATCTAGGAGCTATTTTGGCGTGCGCTGCAAAAACCGTAAGAGTTACACGAATATAATGTATGGTGGAAATGTTTCTCTTAAATAGTTCTACAAAAAAGTCCATGACAGCATATATCTATCTTTTATGTGTAAGCCATTATTGCCAAAATAGTGAACCATAAATACAATAAAATTTGATACTATATTTCCAATGCACATTTTGTAGTAACAAATTGATTCTTTATCAAATAAATACTTTTATCGCTTCTGATATTTAAAGTAGATAAACTTTGTCTTTCACACTACGTAATTTGGACAAATATTTTTAAAGTTACGACGATGAGAAAGTGAGTGCGCGCTGCTAAAATGGTGCGCACTCAGTGTAATATTTTGATTAAGAACTATTTCTTTCTGGGTATTACCAGCACACCTCTTTTGTCACAGTCTTTATTCATATTAGTCACACAAACGCGCCATCGAGGCGCTTGATCGCTGTCTACAAGACATACAAAGCAATCGAAAGTTGATGGGTGGTGTGGTAGTGTTACTGGCAGGGGATTTTAGACAGACTTTACCTGTTATCGAGAGAGGCACTGCAGCAGACAAAATTAATGCATATCTGAAAGCATCATATCTGTGGATCAAAGTTGAAAAACTTTATCTCACCACTAACTTGCGAGTCCAGTTATTCAGCGATGTCGAGTCAGGTGCATATGCTCAAAAACTCCTCGAAATTGGTGAAGGCCGTCTAGAAACCGACCAAGAAGGTATGGTTCTTTTCACACACCAATTTTGTCATGCTGTGGATTCGGAAGACGAGCTTATTGCTCAAGTTTTTCCGAATCTGCAACAATACATTCACAACAAAAATTGGTTGTGTGGAAGAACCATACTGGCACCAAAAAATGAGACTGTTACGAAAATAAATAAAAAAATCTTGGACGAAATAACTAGCGAAACATCAGTGTACAACTCCATCGACACAGTCGTGTCATCCGATGACACTACGAGCTATCCCGTGGAGTTCCTAAACTCTTTGGAGCTATCCGGGGTGCCATCCCATAAGCTGGAATTAAAGGTAGGTATACCCGTTTTGTTAATGCGCAACGTGGACGTGCCAAGATTATGCAACGGTACTCGGTTGCGAGTCACCGAACTAGGAAGGCATATTGTGAAGGCCACAATCTTAACTGGAGAAGCCAAAGGAGACAATGTGCTTATACCACGCATCCAAATTATACCTAATAACTTACCATTTAATTTTAAACGTCTGCAGTTCCCATTAAAAGTTGCATTTTCAATGACTATCAACAAATCACAGGGTCAAACTTTAAAGGTAGCAGGAATACATTTGGGCAAGCCATGTTTTTCCCACGGTCAGCTCTACATAGCTTGCTAACGTGTTTCTAAATTGCAAAATCTGCATGTTTACGCTGAACGAAAAAAAATTGTTTAACATAGTTTATAGGAGTATATTGCAGTAAATGGAAGCCTAAAAAATATAATTATTAGTCATACAACAGAATAGGCTATCATTTCTAAAAATATATACGCAGACGAAGTCGCGGGTAGCCGCTAGTACATTCGTAAATGTTCAATGCGACCACCATGAGTGGCCCGAATGACATCTACGCAATAATCAAACTCGTTCCATGCTCTTGTCAGCATGTCCAGTGTTACGGTTCGGATGGAGTTCGTAACTCTCGGTTTGAGGTGGTGAGGGGGAAGCGAGCTCGCATTCGACACGTCAATGTGAAGGGGGCGGTCTGATGTTTCCTTTAAGTGCCGAGAGATGACATTGGGAGAGTCTGTCGTCACACTATGAGCGTGTGTTGTGTGTTAATCCGCATCCACAATGGCGACGGAACAACAGAAGGTGTTCTGTGTTATTCAGCTTGCTACATGTGAATCTGTTACAACTGTTCAACGTGAATTCCTTCGCAAATACGAACGTTATCCTCCAGGTGGTGGAGTATCGTATGTTGGTTTCATCAGTTCCGTGACACAAGGTGCCTTTGCAAAGGCAAAAGTTCCCGGCGGCCGTGTGTGTCCGAATAGAATGTGCAACAAATTCAACAAGCGTTCATTTGCTGTCCGAGAAAATCAACTCGACAAGCTAGCCGGGAGATGCAAATCCCTCAACCGATGGTATGGACAGTGTTGCGAAAGAGATTGCTGTAAAAACCATACAGGTTACAGCTTGTACAGGCTCTTATTGAAAGGAATAAAGAACCGAGACGTGATTTCTGCACGTTCGTTCTTGCCCAGAATGAGGTAGACAATGCCTTCATGTCTAAGCTGGTTTTTAGCGATGAAACGACGTTACATACAAATGGTAAGGTGGACCGGCACAACGTGCAGATATAGAGTCAGGAGCATCCACATGAAACCACAGAACACGAGCGCGCTTCCCCCTAAGTTAACCTTTTTTTGCGCTATATCCAAAGACACTGTTTTTGGCCCTTTCTTTTTCCACGAGCCCACTATTACTGGAATCCCTTATTTGGACATGCTTACAGAGTGGTTGTTTCCTCAGTTAGAAGAGGTGACAGGGTACTTCATTTTCCAGCAGGATGGTGCGCCACCCCATTGACACCTAGCTGTTTGCGGATACCTGAACGAGATGTTGCTGCAACACTGGATTGGTCGAGGAGGAGCTGGTGACCAGGCTCTTCATCACTGGCCCCCAAGAAGCCCGGATCTTACCCAGTGCAATTTTTTCTATGGAGCTACATAAAGGAACAAGTGTTTCGTCCACCATTGCCGGCTAACATTGACAACCTCAAAACGAGAATTACGGACGTTATCCAAACCGTAACACCGGACGTATGCTGACAAGAGTGTGGAACGAGTCTGATTAACACGTAGATGTCGTTCGGGCTGCTCTTGGTGGTCACATGAAACATTTATGAAGATATGGTAAACAAACTTCACAGTTCCACGGTTAATTTGATTGGTCAACCAAGGTTGTAGGTTGTTTGTTTTCCATATTATAGACCTTCAAAGTTGGGGTATTCTTTCATACTCATCCTGTACCTGGACTCACTTATGGGACACCATTTCTTAGAACTAACATAATAGCTCCACGAGCATAATAGCTCCACGAGCATAATAGCTCCACGAGCATAATAGCTCCATGAGCATAATAGCTCTATGAGCTAGCCCCACGAGCCTAATAGCCCCACAAGCCTAATAGCCCCACAAGCTTAATAGCCCTATTCAAAACTATAAATGGCCAAACAAAAAATTTATTTTTAAAGAAAGATGTAAATTCAATATGAAGAAATACTATACTATAGAAATAATCAAATAAACTTACTTTCTGAAATGATGTTGCAAGAATTTTACATGCTTTACATGGAGGAAACTTATTGGCTTCTAGTTCGTCCATCAAGGTGTTTTTAGACACTGGAGAATCACAAAATGCAACATCCAAGAGGAAATACAAAATAAAAACAAAAGTTGGTCGTCCAAGGAAGCATCTTCGATCTAAAAAAAGAATTTATAAAAAATTCTAAATCTTTTGCACAATATGGAAGAATGCATCAATTTTTTTTCTTTATAGCACTGTCTTACCTATCACACATACATACTTAGTGTGACAAACATCAATCAAATTAATCACAATAGAATGTTTAGGAGCTGCTTCTAAAAGAACTACACTAAAAATATATTAACAGTAATTTCTCTTATATTAAAAGGCATTAAAAGATATATTTATCACCACTTACACAGAGTATTGCTACCACTTCAATATTCTACACTACATGATCAAAAGTATCAGGACACCCACCTGAAAATTAAGTACAAGTTTAGGCCACCCTCCATTGGGAAAACTGGGAGTCAAAACAGTGTTGGCCCACCCTTAGCATTGATGATAGCCTGCTTTTTCACAAGTATACCTTTAGTAAGGCGGCGGAAGGTTGAATGACAGCCCATTCCTCACGGAGTGCCTAAATGAGAAGAGGTATCAGTGTGGGTCGGTGTGGTCTAGCACAAAGCCGGCTTTCCAAAACATTCCAGAGATGTTCTACGAGATTCAAATCAGGACTCTACACAGGCCAGTCCATTAGTGGGATGTTGTCTTTGAACCACTCCCTCACACAATGGTCATCCTCCAACTGGTCTTCGATGGTAGGCAATATGAAAGCAGTTAAAATTTCAAAGTGAACCATTGCCTTGACAAGTGTCATGTAAAGCAATAAGGGGGCCAAGCCCCCTCCAGGAGAAACATAACCACACTGTAACCCCACCATCCCCGAATTTCACAGTTGGCACTATACAGGCTCATAGATGTCATTTACCAGGCATTCACCACCCCCACACCCTACCATTGGATTGCCACACTGTATACTGAAATTCCTCACTCCATACAATGGTTTCCCACTGTTCTATGGTCAAGTTTCGATGCNATTGCCACACTGTATACTGAAATTCCTCACTCCATACAATGGTTTCCCACTGTTCTATGGTCCAGTTTCGATGCTCCTTACACCATGTGATTTGGTATTTACCTGTGTGGCTTATGGGCAGCTGCTTGGCCATGGAAACCAAATTCCCACATTCCCGCACCTCATGCCAAACAGTTATGATGCTTGGAGTAGATCATGATGCAGGTTGAAATTCCTGCATGATGGTGGAGATGAATGATTGACGACTATGCTGTACAATCCTCTTCAACACTCAATGGTCTTTGGCAGTCAACATGGGAGGTCAACCTGCACAGTTGTGGGTTGTNGCTGTACAATCCTCTTCAACACTCAATGGTCTTTGGCAGTCAACATGGGAGGTCAACCTGCACAGTTGTGGGTTGTACATGTCCCTTCACGTTTCCACTTCATTATAAAATTAGAAATAGTGGACCTAGGGATATTCAGAACGGTGGAAATCTTGTGCACAGACTTCTTATACAAGTAGCACCCGACCATGTGGCCACGCTGAAAGTCCGTGAGTTTCTCAGACCGTCCCATTCTGCTGTCTCACACTGTCTACAGACTGAAGGGATTCCTGATCATGTGTTCCATACAGTAGACAGCAGTACTGTCTTTTCCTCTGTGTTAAACATACGTTTTGCAGGATGTCTGGATACTTTTGATCATATAGTGTATGGTGTATATGATAATATTGAATTTGTACAAGACAAATATATAATATTACTGATATAAAACAATAAGCATAATATTTCCACAATCCTAATATATTTTTCTTAAAATTACAAAATTATTATTTAATAAGAAAATGCAGTGATATCTGAAATTCTTAAATACAGAAGCTAGATAAAATAACATTATAATACAGTAAACTCCCGATTTACCAGCCCCCCCCCCCCCCNTTACGGCTTAACTGTGGAGTCACCAGTTCAAAGTCAAATACTGAACAGCTGCCGCCAGTCGCACGCTACTGCTATTAATAACCCACGTGCACCCTGTTAATTACCTGGCTGCTGTTGAGTGATGCTGTACCGATTTATTTTGGTATTAAAAGTGTTCAAGAACTCTATTTACACACGTTTTTAACAGTAAATATGTGTGAAACTTGGAAGTATTAGGAATTCAGGGAAATTGTCAGATAGGACATTTTCATTCATAATAATAAAGTATTTCACAATTAAAACTGGCATCTGCTCGTCAAAAAGGCAAGATCTTGTAGTTTACAGTCGTTCATACATGCAGAGGCTATTTATAAACTAATCGTGGCACAGTGTATGACTGGATGACAAAATATCACATTAACATAAATATAACTTGCCACAAGAATAACTCCTACGCAAACAATACATCATGCATGGTTTTAATTAATAAATAAAATTTATTTTCGCTTTGTTGCTAAAGTGGGAGGGGGTCAACACAAAAAAAAATGGCGAGCCGGCTTTAGAAATGCTTGGCAATTGCAGGCAGAATCCAAATTATTAATAAACAGAATCGTTACGTTAAATTATTTATAGAGTTCGCGGAAAATTTAAAACTCTGAGAATTTGTTTGCACATTTGCACTTTACACATGAAAAACGTGTCACTTCATGGGGGCGTGGTTTCCAAAGCGAGCCGCGCGCACTAGCCAACAGATGGCAGCAGTGTCGCCTATTTTGCTGCTGTGTCGTATAAATGTATTTAGCACATCTTTTTAAAAGTCAATTTTTTATCTCGTGTGGGCTCAAAACCACTTGGGTTTGAAATATATTACGTCAAATTAATGTAGAAATATTTGAAAAATATTCTGAGATAGATGTCCGGCTTCTTCAATTAATATGAAGCATGCACATGGCGACGTTAGCAGCAAGCTCTAGCTACGGCCTACGATGAAGACATAAACGAAGCTAAACTATCGCATACGGTGTTCAATATTGTTTAAACACCTACACATTATTCTAGAACGAAGTTTAATTTGTTACACTAATAACAGCAGTTTTGTAACAAAATAAAATACATTGACGTTTTGTCTACGATCTTCCTGCCCGCATATTGCTCCCATGTCTGTTGTGCTAATGCAGGCTGTCAAATTAGCCAACGTGAAATTTTATTACAATCATTCACGCTTCAGCTGATACAGAATTTTGTGTATGTGATGATGTTAATATCATTTATGACGTTGCCAAACACTCGCTGTCAAAAAATTGAATTCTTGTATGATTATATTATTTGTTTACATAACCTACATGTACCGTATATAGACCTAAAGTAAACATTATTTCCCTCCATCCCTTTAACTGTGAAATTGGTTATCCTTGAACCCTTAACCAGTTATTACCCTGGAAAATCAGGAGTTGACTGTATATACATGTCTGGTATAGCCAAAAACTGAAGAAACATTTTTACAGGCTATGTCACTGAGTCTCTCACTTGAAATGTCCTGCCAGTGCAGCATTCTCTCTAGCTGCGAGATTTAGGGGCTTATTCATCTTAAAGTGCAAGAAAGGTTTCAGGCAGTGAAACTGAAGCTCTAAATGAAGTCTCCCACTGGGCATGGAGAGGTTGGGCAAGATTGGATAAAGCTGCCTTTTCCTTGTCATGAATTTTCAGTATGTGTGTGATGACTCGACAGACTAGAAAGAGAAACAAAACTTGAGTATACGGAGTTAGATGAAATAGTATTAAAACACTGGGAACACAGGCAGGAGGCAATAGGTTCTATTTTCAGGTCCGGTTATCATAGTTTTATAGTTTTCAGAACAACTCCAAGTAAATGCTGGGAAGGTTTCTTACTACATGGCTGCTTCCTAACTCATTCCTAAATGTCTGAGTTACTGGTTCTGTCTTTAATGACCCCACTGTCAAAAAGATGTTAAGTCACAAACTAGACTTGTATATTAAACTTTGCCTTCACCTGAGCTGAACACTTGAATTAATAAAAAAACTGCAGTGACTTTTTTTTTAAAAGTTATTTAAAACATAGGCAATTTCTTGTTTTGTTTGAACCATGAACATAAAAGTAACACAGTAGTTTTTTCATTGTATCATTACAGATTGTGAAGTAAATACATATGGCCTGCTCTTACACTTGAATATTACTTGTCTCCCTAATCAGTGTAACAGAGAACATAGCAAGTGAGCTTGATATGGGTAGCATTACAGACAAATGCAAAAAGCAGACAAAGCTTTAGTGGTAACAAAGCAATCATTAAAAACAAATTAAACCTAGTAAAATAAGTTAAGTTTTAACAAATATAAATCACAATAATTAGCCTATCTGAAATAATAGACCACGAATAACAATAATGTAATTTCTAATAAACTTTTTAATAAGTACATTCTAAATACGCCCACAAAAATAGACTAACTTGAGACCTGCTTGATACTGGCTAACTGCTACTGACTCTTGTCTTGAAAGCTAAATAGGTTTATATGTGCTACATTTTATAAGGTGGGTGTTAAACTCCACACATTAGTTCTATCTAGAAAGCTAATGAATTAAAGGAACAATTATTGCAGATGCATGCCATTGCAGACCTGTGCTTCTACAGAAAACCCAAAGGATAACAAAAACAAACCCTGTAAACGAGCCAAGATTAGCTGTTGTAAAAAATTATTCAAAACTAAAATAATCCCTTAATGAAGTTAAATTTTCTTACAAATAAATAAGACACACAACAGGTAAGTAACTAAACAAACTAACAAGACACCATATAAAAATATATTCAAAAAATCCTCTGAAGAAAACATAGATGAACAACAAGGTGATAAAACACATTGCTAGACATGGAAATTACAACACCCATAAGATGTCACTCATTTGCAATAAAATCAAAATTACATACAGTACCAATTACGCAATGCAAAAGGTTCAAGTAATGTCGAAGAAATGTCATTGCAACATGTGATATAGGGGACACTAGTGGCCAGTACCAAGTACTTAAAAGGACAATACAACAGGTGGGGAAGGCAGAAGTCTGTGTGTTAAGAAGCAAACCAGTATGCCACAGCATCCCATTATCACCAAATAGACCCATTTGAATGGAGTCATACGATCAGACTGCACGAAGCCAGATGGCCGGCTTGTATAGCAATACATTTTGGCACTGCAGTCACCACTGTGACACAATGTGTGCAGGTGTAGATACGTACAAGTTATACATCACAGAAAGTAGATACTGGTCCTGCCAAACGCAGGCAGTACATACAGATAGAGAATATCCACCAATATGCAGTAGTAGAACATGGCACCACATCCAGAGAGATCCTGTAGTCTGTGGGGGCTACAATGCATTTTCTAGTCTCAAGAAGAACAATTCATTGCCATTCCAGTGAAACTGGCCTACAGGCATAGCACCCACTGTGCTGTTTGCCTTTCACCCCTCTGCATCATGTGGCACACCATCAATGGTGCAAGGAACATCAACATTGGACAGAGGAATGGTGACATTGTATTCTACAATGAGTCTCATTTCAATCTTAATGCAGAAAATTGTCACAGCAGGGTTTGGAGCCACAGTGGGCAACACAATGATCCTGCACCGATTCTTGAGTGCCACAACCCAGACACCAGGTGTTATGGTATGGGGTTTCATCAGTTATGACTCCTGGTCATGTCATGTGGTGGTTGAAGGCACAGAGACAGCACAGCAATATGTTAACGAGGTTCTGCGGCCCCATTTTATGCCAATTTTGTGTAGCATGCTATCGTGTAACAAGATAATGCTTGTTCCCATACAGCTTGCATCCCCCAACAAACTCTACAAAATGTTGACACCATACTTGACCTGCCAGGTCTCCAAATTTGTCCCCTATTGAACACATATGTGATATATTGGGAAGATGTTTGCACCACCAGCAACCACCTATCTAAACACTGACTGAAGATTATACAATGCTATTCAATTAAAGTTAAGTCCAACGGGAGTAAAAGGGAAGGACTTAAGGAAGGTTGTGAGTAAGAAGGAGGATCACTTAGAAAGGAAAGGAACTTACCCCAGCCTCGCACCCGGACCCTCTGGCGGAAATGGCCCAAGGAACAGTCGCGGTCTTGTCTGAAGTTCGTAAGAGACGATGACCCCTCTCGGCCGTAGACGCCTATATCACTCTTCTCGCCCCACCACGTGACTATTGACGTACTGTGATTTGATTGGTTCCCCTTGCGCGTCGGCGGTGGGCTCCTCTGGGTTGACTGCTCTTCTTAGGTAAAATGCTCTTAGATCAGCACTAGCTCAGCGGATCTGTTGCCACACGTCGTGTAGTTCATTCTCCCCTGATTGCTGCAATCATTCTCAGTCTGTCGTTTTGATATTCCAGCACTTCTGAGGCGTCTTCGCGCCATTGTTATATCGTTGCTGAATTCGGTTCCGGCCTGGTGTTGATGAACTCTGTGGCATTGCTCTTAGGTAAATGCTTAGTTAGGCATTTCACACCGGGACTCAACCGTAACATCCCCCCCAAAGTTATTAAAAGAGATGTCCTCATCTCTGGAGGGATGCTGGAGAAGGTAGTAGAGTAGAAAAATATTAGCATGAGAGCTGAATTGGTATTACGTCAATAGTAGAAGGAAGGTTGTGTAACGAAACTGGAATCATTAAAGTGGACCTCGTGGATGAGGTGGGATGAACGAGTCGTGTTGAAAATGGTTGAGAGTAGACGTTGGCCGCACCGATCGTTCACCGTGGGTCGGCGGACGCTGTATACACGTGGGGGCTGGCTGTGATGNCACGTGGGGGCTGACTGTGATGCTGCTGACTGGCGAAGTCAGTCTCCTCCTGTTTGCTGCCGTGCGAGGCGTGGCTGAGGTAATGAGGAAGTTGGTGGGAGGGTGGATGTTGGACGTACACTGATATACATAACAGTCGACAGACACATTAAGATCATTGTACATATGAACTTTGTCCGTGAACTTCAAACATATTGATATAACATTACTTGAAGACTAATATGATTTTAAGAGAATGGTTAGCTTGTTACTTTATGTTCGGTACAATTTAATTCTTGACACTGCCCTAATGGGCCATACGTATTTCAATATAAATACATGTTGTTATCTACACAATACAAATGCAATAACATTTTTTGGTTACCATGTAACCAAATCCAGTGGTTTAATTTTCTGTTTGGATAAGTATTTCAATTTCTTAAAAAAAATTATAGCTCTCATATTCACATGTTTTGTTTTATGATTATAGTATTCCAAACTAAATGTAGTTCCACTCATAATGATTATCTGGTTATTACAACCTAAATAGCCTTCATTACAACCATTGACTTGTTACGGAAAAATATTTTCTGTCCAATGGGAATTGCCATTCTGTTTCTATAAAAACAAAAAGTATGAGAATGCATATGTTTATCTTGTATTTGAATCAAATTCCACAATTATATACCTATATCAGTTGGCAATACGGCAAATAACTCTCCACTAGAAATAATATAACCAACTGTTTAGTTACTGTGTACATGAGGTAACACACTAAACTATGTAGAATATTTAAATAAGTAGCGAAAAGGTTAGTAATACACTTTAGTTTAAAAAGAATCAATGTGATACACAACTCTAAAGAATTATACAATAAAGTAAATCTGAACAACTAAATAACTGAAAATGCCAGAGGCAAAACATGAGTCCTAATAATTTACTAAAGATATGCAAATGTAATGACATGTACAAATACATACTACTTACAACATTTTGCTACCTACCACAACACTTTTCTGGCTGCTGTAATAGTTTCATTTTTAACCCTCTTACAGTAGTGCAACTACTGTATGTGCATGCCTTTATGACCAGATTGAGTAAGTGGCACCGTATATTTGACAGCTGCACACAAATAGAATTGTGAATGGTGTAACCATCAAGACATAAACAAAGACAGTTTACTATCTGCTTAATATGGAATCTCCATTCCATTAAGTTAATTGTGAGTTCACATGATGGTCTGCATTAACATTTTTAAACAATACACTGAAAGTTTTCTATAATTATAATGTTACAGAAGTGAGACCAAGAAATAGTAAACATTTGTAACTTAATATTAATGATAAAAATAGCTGTGTCTCAACACAGTCAGTTAAATATAGATATACCTTTATGCTAGACCGCCACTGTGGAAGACGGTGTGGCTTATAGTGTCGTTGTTAATGCCCCCAGGCATAGACTATAATGTGCTTGGAGGTTGAGGGTATTGTAATAATGAAGCCTTTTACTGTTTCATTTTTAAGGACGAATATATTGTCTGGAGTTTACACAAGAACTACATACATCAGCCCTTCCGAGGTGTGGTATCTAATTTGACTACTCGTATTCACTGGGCGACTTCGTGGTTGAGTGGGGCTTCTTTGGGCGACGATTTTTATACTTAACTCAGCGGTGAGTGTTGGTAGGCTGTCATCTGGGAATGAGCTCCGGCGAAGTGGTAGGCCTTGGAAGA
>NQII01000013.1:3719850-3766225 GCA_002778355.1 Clitarchus hookeri
CCTAGTTTACTCTCGTCAGCTACTTCTTCGGGGCTTTTCCACCTTGTCCTGTGGTTAGCTAAGGGGGGAGGGGGTGTTCTCGGCACCAATATCCAGCTCGTCAGCTATTTCTATTTCTTCCGTGGTGCGTGTTTTCTGATTTTAGGCGAAAAACATATGATTATTTGCTGATATCTCGAGAAAACCCTGCGCTCCACAGATCTCCCGGGCAGGCTAGAGGTCTAGAGGGTGGGTGGGTGAAGGGGGATGGACGACGCCTCAGCGACACGTGTACTGCAATCCACCACCTGCCTCGTGCCACGNGTGGGTGGGTGAAGGGGGATGGACGACGCCTCAGCGACACGTGTACTGCAATCCACCACCTGCCTCGTGCCACGTATCGCCTGGAAGGCGCCCGCAAAGTGGGACAGCGATGCTCCTATTCCCAAAAGACGTCACTCGTCAACATGATGTTAAATTATTACATTAAGTATCTAATTGTTTGTACTATTTGCCTTTGACAACGAACTGAAAGCATAAAGTAGAAACACAATTTACTTGAATAACGTTGTTCACATACCCTTACGTATTTACACTGCCCTGATTGTCCATACATATTTAAATATAAGTATGCATTTTGTTAAACTATTACATTAAGTATACAATTGTTTGTACTATTTACGCACTTACGTACTTTCTTTTAAGTACATTGTCACTTTGTCTAGCTTCACTGTTGGTCCTGGAAACCGGGCATTGAGTCCTCCAATTGCGAAGTGTAAAATTATGTACAAACATGACATATGTACTCTAAAAATGCATTACAACTTACATATCTAAAGTAATTCTAAAATAATTTAAATTTTATAATAAATTATATCTACTTATATTATTGGTGCACCATGCATAAATGTATGGAAACAATGCATCGTAGGAAACTAGTGGGGATATTATTAACTGAGCCTATTATGTTAAAGTTTTATTAAATTTTCAATATTATTTTAATTTCTGCCGGCAGTTTAAATAGGCTCATTTAACTAATGGGATATTTTATACCGCCGCTTCGCGACAGTGCTCTCTGCAGCGGTTGGTGGACATGGCGTATGAGGCCACCCACGGATGCTGAAGGTATCTGCTGAGATAACATCCGGTGTCCTTTTCAGCTTCCCACTGCATCCTGTCCCGGAGGAGTGAAACACCTCTTCCCAGTCCATCAGTGCACTGTAGTCCAGCCTCTTGTCCGGTACGGTCTGGCGTGGTACGAAGATTGCTGTGCGGAAAAAACGGGTCCGTATCTGAAGACTGTCGGTTCGTTCCTGTTGAAAGTCTGTTGCGACGTGTCTCTGCTGCGCTGTGCGTTATGGGAAAAAGGGAAGAGAATGAGACTGAAGAGGCAGTTAGGGAAGAGACGACTNTCTGAAGACTGTCGGTTCGTTCCTGTTGAAAGTCTGTTGCGACGTGTCTCTGCTGCGCTGTGCGTTATGGGAAAAAGGGAAGAGAATGAGACTGAAGAGGCAGTTAGGGAAGAGACGACTGGTAGACATATTCATGCCAGTACTGGCTTATGCATTATGATTCGTGCGGGCCAACTGTGTTTGCCGTAAAATCTGCACCATCTGACAGGGTGTGGTCAGGCCTTAGCTGAACGGCTTGCCTGATCACACCTTCAAACATAAATGAGCGGGATTGCAACGCCACCATTTGGTCGTCGACAGTTGCAGAAATCCCCTCCACTGGTCACTGAGCGCGGCCGCAGAACCACGCGCTTGATATAGGCCGTCGTTAACCGTCTCATCGTCGTCAGTTATCTTTAGTCCTTTGGGCGACCCTACCAGCGAAGCAGACCAGGAAGATGAGTGTCCGGCCATCGCTAACCGTCTCTTAGANAAGCGGGATTGCAACGCCACCATTAGGTCGTCGACAGTTGCAGAAATCCCCTCCACTGGTCACTGAGCAGGGCCGCAGAACCACGCGCTTGATATAGGCCGTCGTTAACCGTCTCATCGTTGTCAGTTATCTTTAGTCCTTTGGGCGACCCTACCAGCGAAGCAGACCAGGAAGATGAGTGTCCGGCCATCGCTAACCGTCTCTTAGAATCAACCTCCGGCAACATTAACAAGGTGATGATTTTCCAGATAGGGTTAAATAAAATGGCATGAAGTATAATAATAAAAATAATAATCATCTTAAATTCAATGTAAAGCTCCCCCGATCAATAGTAACATAAATAGTTATTGTAAAAGCTTAATTGTAATAAAAATCCAGTCATACTGTTGTGCTTTACCGAAGTCATTGAGTGATTGAGTTACGCCCCCAGCATCTTTCATGTACGAATTGGCTGAAAAGCGAGTTCGTAACAATGGTGGAGGCTTGGTTCCTCCCTACCCTCTCGCTGCCTTGCATCAGCTTCTCTACCATCCACCCCCATTTCAATAAATTCCCCACCCACCCATGCTAATTTCTGTAATAATAATAGCAAACTTTCAGCCACGTCCGCTTTTAACCTTAAAGCTCTAAAGTGGCAGTCCCATTTAAATAATGTCATAATGTCTACTTTTAAAATGCCTTAGGTTTAAATATTAATTTAAGTTTTACGGCCCTATATCTAAACGCTTAAAGCAATTATTTGAAACCTAATTAACACACGTTATTCAAATGTAAAGAATGTCTGTGTGAACCGCAAGTCCCTAGTTGTGTATATTCACATGTAAACAGTTTATCTCTGCTATACCAAGCGAGTTATATAAATTAATATGTAGATAACCTGTGTGCGCTGGATATAGTTATTTGCCATTTAACTATTACTGTGATAGTAATTCGTAATCCTGTAAGCATTTTCAGTACAGTAACTTTCAACTCATGCTAATTTTAATAAACTCCATGTCGTACACCATATTGTACGTCGTTAGCGGTGCGCAGATAAAATAAATATTATTTTATTCAACTTTACCCTCAGTATACATACATACTATATATTTAAGAAACTTCTCATATCATGCTTAGGAATAAGGTATGCCAGTTAAGTATGACAATTTTTGTACGTTGATAGAATGCCCGTATTGCGGTACGAATTGCCAACCGGAAGGACGATATGTCGTTGACTTGACCAAAGTGCCCAGATGGCACATTCCCTCGTCAGCGCTTCCTCGCAACTCGAGCGCCACTGGGTGCGAGAGAAGAAAAAAAACAGTGTGTTAGCGCACGCCATGCAGTTAGAAATTGCCAAGGACACATTCCCTATCAGCACTTTTCCCCGCGGCACGAGCGCCGCTGTGCTGTGTAGCAACGTGCTTGCGCACGCCAAGCAGTTTCTTCCCGCCACATCCGCCTTTAAACTTAAGTTTATTGTTCNTTGCTTGCGCACGCCAAGCAGTTTCTTCCCGCCACATCCGCCTTTAAACTTAAGTTTATTGTTCTGGTTTAAGTTTCTCATACTTTCAATATTTTCACGTATTTCCCACAAACCTGTACTATAAGGAAACAGGGAGAATGAATTCTGTTGGGTTTATGCATTTCTGTGATCCGAGGACTTAGCCAATCCTCGTGNCAACCGGAAGGACGATATGTCGTTGACTTGACCAAAGTGCCCAGATGGCACATTCCCTCGTCAGCGCTTCCTCGCAACTCGAGCGCCACTGGGTGCGAGAGAAGAAAAAAAACAGTGTGTTAGCGCACGCCATGCAGTTAGAAATTGCCAAGGACACATTCCCTATCAGCACTTTTCCCCGCGGCACGAGCGCCGCTGTGCTGTGTAGCAACGTGCTTGCGCACGCCAAGCAGTTTCTTCCCGCCACATCCGCCTTTAAACTTAAGTTTATTGTTCTGGTTTAAGTTTCTCATACTTTCAATATTTTCACGTATTTCCCACAAACCTGTACTATAAGGAAACAGGGATAATGAATTCTGTTGGGTTTATGCATCCGAGGACTTAGCCAATCCTCGTGGCTTTCGGACGTGCTAGCGACACACCATGCCAGTCATACTGCATTGTTTGATGCGCAGACTGCTGAACCTGACTTGAGAAGGATTAATTGTGTCCAATGTTAAGGGTATTTAACGAAATGGGAATAGTGCCCGAGACGCACCCACTTCGACTGTGTTTGTTCGTTCACGGTTTACCCACATCCACCCAATTGTAAGGAGTACTTACTCAGGAGGTCAACCTTTCGTTTCGCGTGAGACACGGAGCTATCTTTGGGCCTCTGGCGGAGTTGTGACCCGACCAGAGTGGCCTATTTTCTGTGCTCTACTAGCCTTGACAGAGGTCAGGCAGTAGGGGCGCAATTGGATTTTGCTGTGGGTCTTCTTTTCTTAACTACACAGTACTTTGAAAGTATATCACGAGGGTACTTTCGTTTTTGACCTCCAGGGAGTAAGTCATGAGTGCAGATTTCCCCAACCCCTGTACGACACCCCTTTGTATGAAAGTGTAAGTGTAATTATTCTGTCTTTAATTACTCATATATGTTCTTTTCCTCTCTACTATATTCTATTTGCATAATAAGTGTCGTTATGTTATACTTATACTATGTGTTGATGTCCCTCGGCTTTGTTAACAGGCTATATATACATTCTGCTCCTCCTCATTCCAATCTTAACTTTTTATTAATCAATGTAATTATATTATACTTATGCTATGTGTTGATGTCCAGCGTACATATTAACATTATAATAATTATGAGTTTATCCGCGCACACAGCTAACTAAAATAATTTATTTTCTGAAAAAGAAACAGAAAAAAAAAACTTGTATGAAAATAGGCATTAACTAAGAACTAGATTTACAAGCGTAACGTAACCATAAAGTTGTAACACCAGTTAGTATTCATATACCGCCCGAGAGAACAATTGACGACAGCTTAAAAATAAATGAACTTTAACTCGCGTTTAAATACATAAATTTCTAAGGTCGGACACCCAACCCTACGCCACACCCAAGTAAATAAAATCAAACCAGGAATTAAATTACCAATATAATTTTGAATAACCGTAATCTGCAACGTAATTATAAGGGCCCTATTAATTTATTTAAGGGAAATTTTTATATAAGATGTTTGACAAACTGTGCAGGCATTCTGCTAATACATTTCATTGTGAGTTTCAGAACAACGGTACCGCAAGCTTCATGTTCCACAGCAACCAGCAGTGATGTCACCTATCAACCAAAGTTCCTCCGGAGGTCGGCGCACCCAACGCCCACGTAACACCAGTCCTGATGTCACACGTGACAACCTCAACACCGCGCTCACAGCCGTCAGCACTACCGCTTAACCCAGCTCGCGAGTCGTACGATAATTTATTTACAGGTAACCAGCAGTTCACATATTTTACTTATACCACTCACACTGCACCCTGCAGGTACCCAACACGTACATAACAAACTTTACTTTACTCAGAAGTTCCAACATAACACAAATCATCAATTAAATAAAACTTTAATGTTATTGCTAATAGGAGGCCTCCGAACCATATTTTTTTATAATAAAAGGAAAAATTCAAACCAGTTTTAAGATACAAAAAAAAAAAAAATTGAAATTCCAATCTTTGTGAAAAAGAAATAATTTATTTTTAAAATGTACCTACACTACTAACAAATTACTACATTGTCTCAAATGGAGACGTCTGATTTGTACAATTTTATTGAATTGTAATCATTGAACTAATTTAATTTAGTCTTCAAGAAAAAAAGGTAATACTTCACTGCTTGTGAAAAAAAAAAATGTATTTTTTTAAATGTATCTACTCAATTAAAGATTTATACATATAAATTAATAAATTGTAGGAATTTCCATCATACAGTAGAGACGTATCACTTATAATACTTTGTATCACTGTAATTTAAGATTTAAATATTTGTAGCAAACCAATAATTTGTACAATTTTCTACATTCAATAGATATTATTACATGTTATTGACATATTCCTTATATAATAACTAACATTTATTACGTCAACAATTTTGTTTTCCTATATTTTAAATAATTATATAAATGTACTTTAAGTATCCGTTCCATTTCCCTCTTAAGTATTGAAACGTAGAAAAACTAAAGCAGCTGCAACATTTCTTTTCTTTTCACATTTTTACAATAATTAATATAATAATATTCTGTTTCGATACCATCCCATCAGTGTCCTAACCCAGTGACGTCACGTACCGTTTAGTATGTAACAATTCTCAGTGATCTAAAACGTGTATTTATTTCCAGCAAGTGTAGTTTCTGTACAAACAAAACACAATAATTGTAACTGGGAGAGCAATTAACTTAGAAATTTAAATTCTTTTCATTGTTAAATTTTTTTTCTCTATTTTCATTGTGGTAATGAGCCACACCAAGTAGGGCTAGAGACTTACGATCTCAAGAAAGACTGACGCGTTCGCGAACCGCCTGCGAGGCGTCTGCAGTACTCAAGTGGAAGACAATCTGCACACCCTGGAAATACAAGTGCAAGGCGCGCAAGGCCGTTGTAAACACACTGCCCAGCGTTTGACCGGCCCACCTGGCCAGAGGACTGCACTATAGCAACTGGCAGTTCCTTATACCTAAATTATCCGTCTGTTTTAATTCCTTTCACAAAATGTTTCCTACCGTAGCGAAGAGGACTTCAACCCGATCCATATTCCTGCTGCCACAACATGAACCCCGCAACTCCCAGTCACCTACATAATCCACACGAACTCTAGGGCGAGATGAGGACATCTCGCTAGTAAACATTGGGGGAGATGTTAGGGTGTGGTCAGGCCTTAGCTGAACAGCTTGCCTGATCACACCTTCAAACATAAATGAGCGGGATTGCAACGCCACCATTTGGTCGTCGACAGTTGCAGAAATCCCCTCCACTGGTCACTGAGTGGGGCCGCAGAACCATGCGCTTGATATAGGCCGTCGTTAACCGTCTCGTCGTCATTAATCATCTTTAGTCCTTTGGGTGACCCTACCAGCGAGGCAGACCAGGAAGATGGGTGTCCGGCCGTCGCTAACCGTCTCTTAGAATCAACCTCCGGCAACATTAACAAGGTGATGATTTTCCAGATAGGGTTAAATAAAATGGCATGAAGTATAATAATAAAAATAATAATCATCTTAAATTCAATGTAAAGCTCCCCCGATCAATAGTAACATAAATAGTTATTGTAAAAGCTTAATTGTAATAAAAATCCAGTCATACTGTTGTGCTCTACAGAAGTCATTGAGTGATTAATTGAGTTACGCCCCCAGCATCTTTCATGTACGAATTGGCTGAAAAGCTAGTTCGTAGCAGTGTGCAGTTGCAGGAAGCATAGTGGTATATGCCTCAGGGCACTATCTACAACCCGTATGATGGAATGCGTTGTTGCATCACTGCCTGTATAGCCGTGAGAAGAGGCTCCACCCCATGTTGAACACGTGCTTTTCAGATGCTAAATCAATGCACCTTCTATGAACTGTGCTCATGTACAACCAAAAGACCAAAATCAAATAATTAATTGAATTCAACAAAGAAATGTAGCGAGTCCTCAGCTTAACATACAAAAAAAGGCCACAAAAAAAAAACAAAATAAGTAACACAGCAAATCATAACATTTATTTAAATCAAAAAAGCCTACAAACAAATAAATTGTTACAAGATGCCTGAGGGACGTATCCAAAAGACCAAAATCAAATAATTAATTGAATTCAACAAAGAAATGTAGCGAGTCCTCAACTTAACATACAAAAAAAGGCCACAAAAAAAAAAAAAAAATAAGTAACACAGCAAATCATAACATTTATTTAAATCAAAAAAGCCTACAAACAAATAAATTGTTACAAGATGCCTGAGGGACGTATCCAAAAGACCAAAATCAAATAATTAATTGAATTCAACAAAGAAATGTAGCGAGTCCTCAACTTAACATACAAAAAAAGGCCACAAAAAAAAAAAAAAAAAAATAAGTAACACAGCAAATCATAACATTTATTTAAATCAAAAAAGCCTACAAACAAATAAATTGTTACAAGATGCCTGAGGGACGTATCCAAGTTCGTAAGACATGGAGGTCTTAATAAAAATAGAAGAACTGAATTTGATTTTAATTTATTCACACCAGTATTATTTAAAGCATTAATATACCTATCTCCGATATTACTCTTTTTTTACTTAATAAGTGCAGTATTTTATGTCAATTTTAACTCTAATTAATGTCCTTCATAATGTGTCTGTTTAGTTAAAGTCAGTAAATTCTACTCATCAGTAACATACTTTCAGTGTGTCTCCGTCATTTCTAATGTCTTTCACTCGTGCATCCAGTCCAATAGTCCAGCCTGCCAATCNTCTCCGTCATTTCTAATGTCTTTCACTCGTGCATCCAGTCCAATAGTCCAGCCTGCCAATCGCACTATTCGCTGTGCTGATGTTCACAGTAGCAGATTTTTCTGCCGCTCGTTTCTCTCGCTCATCGTATATAGCTAAAACTTCAGTCACACATTCATTCATCAACCACATCTACAACAACAACTTCTTGCTCGGAGGCCTGACGCACTTGACCTGAAAAGTTTGCTGCACCCCGTTCCACGCAAAGAGAAATGAGGTCAGTAATCCAGAGCATTCTTCGGATGTCTCAAAGACACCCAAGGCCAGAAACAGAATGTGCCCTGATAGGTATAACAGGCACGATTTGTAAACATTCCTTTGTGAAAAGCAACTGCGTCTCCAGTTGCAACTGTTAGTGCGCACATCAATAAATCACCTGTGCCTTGCATGTTTGCAGAGCGGCTGCCTGTAACACTGCCCCCTCCTCAAGTCTGTTCGTCCCGAACAGACATTGCTACATCTGGTCATTCGTAGAGAGCCAGTTGGTTGATGTGGACCACCTTTGACTTCACACGAGAGCCTTGACGGCAAATCCAAAAGAACACATCATTGATCATGTTCAGAATCCTGTAGGTCTTGCCAACATTTCTGTAGCTTCAGGCAATACCCTTTCTTCCTCTGTGGGTTGTACAGCCACACCAGTTATCCTTATTAAAATACCTTGCCCAACATTCTCCTATCATACAGCATCTTCACTCTATCACTATTTATTATGAGGTGCTGTCAAGCAAAATCATCAATGCCAACAAGTCTGTTGCATAATTCTTTGGCATAAACAAGGACTGCAGCTTCGTCTTCTGTCAGTCAGGCAAACAGCAGGTCACTACAGAGGCGTAGCTCTCTTCCAAACAGCATCCTTGATGGCGTTACCCTTGTGGACTCGTGAACTGCTGTGAGCAGTAAGCAAGAAGAAACAATGGTACCTTTGAATCCCAGTCCTTGTTGAGTGCGGTTAAATCTCTCCACCATTCCATCCAACTGAGGGTGTAAGACTGTAGTGCTAGTATTTTTCATCTCAAGAATCTTTGTTACCTCCTGGAAGACCGCAGCTTTAAAGTTTCTTCCTTGATCAGAATGGAGTTCTAGTGGCACCCCAAACCTCGAGAAGATGCATTCTATGTGTGCATCAGCCACAGCACGTGCTTCTCGGTTTGGGAGGGGAATGACCTCAGGCCACTTAGTAAAATAATCTTGGGCCACCAGTGAATACCGATTACCTTTCTCAGTGACAGGCAAAGGACCCAGAATATATACTGCCATCCTCTCAAATGGGGCTTCAACATTGTATTTCTGGAAACTACCTTGCCCCCTGGTCCTTGGGCCCTTCCTTGCAGTGCAGGCGTCACACATTTGGCACCAACCGTGTGCGTTTTCCATCATTACTTTCCGAGTTCCTGTAAAGCACACAATTCGTCAGTTTTGTCAGCTGGTGTCTGCCAATTTCTTATTGCTTTGGTCTTCTCGATGTCTGTTTTGATTCCATGGGACAATACTACATGTCACAGGAAATTAATTTTCTTTTGGAAAAGGTGGCACTTCTTAGGAACTAACTTCAAGTTAGCTGTGGCCACTTTTTCGAATACAGAGTCTAGGTGAGATAGGTGCTCTTTAAATGTCCTTCCTGTCACAACAATGGCATCTAGATAAACTTGTCAGATATCTAAAGGCAGAACTTTTTCCATCAGGTATTCGATGGTGGCAGGGGTATTACACAGCCCAAAAGGCATAACTTTGAACTGCCACGTTCCTTTCCCTTGGACACAAAATGCAGTCTTCTTTTGGTCCTCTGGGGCAACCTCGCACTGCCAGTACCCACTCTTCATGTCCAAAGTAGAAAACCACTGTGAACCTGCTAGGCTGTTCAATCTGTCATCTATCCTTGTAAGCGGATAAGATTCTTTATTTGTCACATTATTAGGCTGGCGATAATCTACACAAAACCTCAGAGAGCCATTTTTATTTTTAACAAGTACAATGGGTATGACCACGGACTAACTGATGGTTCTATCACACCTAAATCCCTCATTTCCTTCAGAACCCCCTAAACTAACTCATGCGAAGCTCGTGGAAATCATCTTGGTGGCAGCTTTATGGACCTGACATCTCCTGTATCAATGTGGTGGCAGGTCACATTGGTCATTTGGTTCACACGAGAAGGTATCCCTTTTTCTCTGCAGTAATTAAGAGAGAGCCTTCTCCTGTTGCCAGTTAAGATTTTCTCTTGTTCGTACTAACAGTTCATCCAGTACTTCTGGTAGAGGACACTATTTTATCAAATCTATAATCTTCGGGAACATTTGGAAGTATCTGTGTGACCTGCTTGCAAACACCTATCATGGTCCTCTCCTCAAGACGAATGGCACTATCAGAAAAATTTATCATTCTAACTGGAAAACTTTCAGAATTAGAAGAGACCAAATTCATTGCTACAGAGACCTTACCTTGCAGGAAGCCAACCCTCTATGCTGACTTTATTAGACCCAAACATCCGTGTTGGCACCACCAACTCTGTACTGCCTACTTGAAGCACACCTGCCTACATAGTACATCAGGCCCCAAAAGACGTTCATCCTCTATTTCTGCTATGTAAACATCGTGCTCTATGCTAAGGTCACCAAGCTTCAATATAACTTTTCTCTTGCTTCTAACTGGTGTGGTCTCACCTGTTACTGTAGTCAAATAGACACATTTTATACTGTCGTCATGCTATCACTGGAGGTAAGGCCTGAGGATGTCTGATCATACTACTATTATGATCACCCCAGTGTCGACGACCATCTGGCAAGGAACATCATTCAGGCTCCCCTCCAACAGTATTGAATCCCAATCCTGTTTCACCAACCGTACATGTAAGAACATTACGGCCTTCCCTCCAGCAGTCACTGACCTTCGCCCCCTAAGATTGGTGTTTACAAGTTTTCAGAATGAGCTGTATTCTCACCTGCCTCTCGCTGCCTCTTTTTCTTCTTCTTATACTGCTGCTGCTATAGGCAGTAGGCTCTCAGGTGCCCTGGATGTCCACATGACCAACACTCAGGCCGTTTGGGTGGGGGGTGGCGAAGCTCTGTAGCACGGACCCTAGAAGCGATTTCCCTGATGGTCGTCTGCATCTCCTTCAATGTCTTCTTGATTATGTCATCATTTTCATTCAGTGTCACGGCCTGTACCGGACGTAGGGGTGCGACTACCTATCTTGCTGACTCCACCTCCAATGNTCATTTTCATTCAGTGTCACGGCCTGTACCGGACGTAGGGGTGCGACTACCTATCTTGCTGACTCCACCTCCAATGTTCAGGCCAAGGCATCCTGCATGTTGTGGGGTGCAGCCAGACATATCGCTTGCCGTACCTCTGCGTCAGCAATGACATAGATGAAGCCGACTGCGATGATGTCACACGCCTCCTCAGAACACTCTTCCAGAGATAGGTGGGAGAGCCGCAAAATGTCTTGCCATAACTCCTTCAGTGGCTCTCCTGATCGCTGTGTGTAGCTTCACAGTTGTGCATGGTGGGCAGGTCGCAGGTACCTGTTGCCAAAACGTAGCTCCAAGGCAGACACCAGTGTAGGGTACTCCAGTCGATGTCGCTCTGGCAGAGATTGTAGTNGTTGCCAAAACGTAGCTCCAAGGCAGACACCAGTGTAGGGTACTCCAGTCGATGTCGCTCTGGCAGAGATTGTAGTATGCTCAGTGTGGCACTTCTAAAGTAAAACCGCAAGGTAGTAAACCTGCTGCTCGGCTGTCCAGCTAATCAGGGTGGCGACTATTTCAAACTGGTGTTGGCATTCCTGCAAAGATGCCTGGCTATCGTAAGGGGTGGGCTTAATTGAGACCCCCTTCCCCACTCATGGATGCACAACACTAAAGCCGCAGAGCTGCTGGCTATCCTCCGATGTTGCTGCGTTGGTTATGACTTGTACTGCTTCCTCACTTTTCTTGGCTGCCGAAGTTGTGATAGTAGAATTCCGCTGCTGCAGTAATTTCTGCCATTTTTTCTTCATCGTACTTATTTCCTGTTTCACTTCATTCTTGACACTGTACATCCTGTTCTTTACACTGTTCACTATTTCATTTACACTGTCCATTCTTATGTTCACTAACTCACTAATGCCTTCTATTTTCGTGTCTACATTTTCATTTACAGAGTCAATTTTCCAGTCTACATTTTCTATTCTCTTATCTACATTTTCATTTGCAGTGTATTTTCCTGTCTACTAATTCACATACATTAATTATCTGGCTATTTACACTCTCATTTACATTTTCTTTTACACTACTAATTTAGGTATTTACAGTTTCAATTACTTTACTAACTTGGTTATTTACATCTTCTTTCAAGCTATTTACTTTTGAGGTTATACTAACCATCTGGCTACCTAGCCGCACAATTAATATCATAGTGCTTCCAGTTCTGCAAAAAAAATTTATAGTTGACATTCACTGCAATGGTTGTTTTTAAACAGTCTTAATTTTGTGATTTACAGCTATTAAAATTAATCAACTTTTAAATATAATTAATTACTTGCCTACTGTAACTTAATTTACCATTAATTGCCTCCATTCCACTTCTGACACCAGTGTTGCAAGACACCTAGGGGCATATCAGAGTTCGTAAGGGATGGAGGTCGTAATAAAAATAAAAGAACTACACTTGATTTTAATTTATTCACACAGCTGTTATTTACAGAATTAATTTATCTATCTTCACTATTACTCTTTTTATTACTAAATGAGCACAGTATTTAATGTCTCTGTTTGGATTGTCGTCAAACTCATACTCATCATAAGCACAATTTTTGTCTGTCTGTTACCATCATTTGCTATGTCTTTCACTCAAGTATCCAGCCAAATAGTCCAGCCCGCCAGTTGCACTATTTGCTGCGCCAATGCTCGCAGCCGCAGATATTTCCAGCTGATCATTTCTCTCGCTCGTCGTCTATCGCTAAAACATCATCCACTCATCAACTACAGCAACAACAACTTCCTGCTCGGAGACCCGATTTGATTTTTAAAGCCCTGGCCTTCACCTGGAAGGTTCACCGTACCCTGAGTCACGCTGAGAGAAATGAGGTCAGTAATACAGAGTTTTCTTCAGATGTCTCAAAGACACCCAGTACCCAAGGTCGGGAGCGGCATACACCCTGATAGGCATAACAGGCATGCTTTGTAACCATTCCTTTGTGAAAAGCGGCTGCATCTCCAATTGCAACTGACAGCGCACGTATCAATAAATCATCCATACCTTGCACACTTACAGAGCGGCTGCCTATAACAATATTATTACAGTAAGACCGCGATAATCTGGCACTCTATAGTCCAGCACGCATCAGAACACTGGTTGGCATTGGCAGTACAGTCTGACGCATTCGGGAGATATCGGAACCGTTCAGCGTCTCGCCAGTCACAATTTGTTTCCGCGGGATCAGCCATCTTGGCTTCGTGGTAGTAACACTATACGAATCTTCATTCACATATACCTTCAGTTACAATATGTATGTATGTACTGTACTTACATAACGTAGTTACGACACGCCAAAAGAAAATGTCAATAAATGATTTAGGTATGTACTGTATCAAAGTTTAGCTATTTTTATGACTGTCAAATAGACTACAGCACAGTGAAAATTTTGTACGTACAGTGAAAATGTTTTGTAAGCTGATGTAATGATGCAGTATTCTTAATTTTCGGGACACGTGTTTAATTTTCGTTCGTTTTTCTTTCCCTTTGGTAAGCTTCGTAATATTTTTATCGGTATTCAAAATTAAAGCCGTGGTGGTTCGTTTTACGGCGATAGTTTGTTTATTGGGAGTCTGTTTACCATTTCGTGTCAAAAGTCGTAGTTTTCAGTAAGCGTCAGCATTATTTAGCTTTTTTCAAACTGGGCAAATGTTATACGAGAAGTTTGTTTATCTGTATGTTGACTGCGGAGTTTTAGTTTAGTACAACGCAGTATCGATAATGTGTTGAGAGTTTGTGTGGCCAGGCCCTTATCTCAGGAGAGGGGGGTGATAGGCAGCACAAATACACGTGTCTCTGTCACCCTTCAAGCAGTGGAAGTCACTTCAGGTCAGTCAGTGGATTGAGGTCAGTTGGAAGAGAGTCGCCCTTCAAGCAGGCGGCGAAGTCAGTCGTCTTACAATGCTCGCCTAGGCCGCGTCAGGTGTGACGCTAATCCCCACATCGGCAAACTTGAACGTACGAGATTATTTCTACGCCGGTGTNCCTAGGCCGCGTCAGGTGTGACGCTAATCCCCACATCGGCAAACTTGAACGTACGAGATTATTTCTACGCCGGTGTAGGAGGTCGTCGCATTTCTTCTTTCTTCGGGCCAGTTTGTAAGAAACGTAATAATTAGTAAACGACTGTGGCTCTGGTCTGCAATAATCTATTTACATGTGAATGGTTCATACTCTGCATACTCTGAACTTCGTGTGTGAACTGTGTAACTTCAATAGTAAATAAAAGTATGGAACAAAATACACCGGAACTTTACTTTATTTCTTATGTAATTGGCGTCCATTGTACAGAGTCTCGTGTTCCACCTCTGAGCTAGTCGAGTGCCAGTTGGCAACTTATAGCTGGTGTAACTGTAGCGGCCAAACGTTACACCGAACAAAAGTACGCCTAAAACGGCAAAACGCAAACATGTGACGTTGACTGGCAATCCACCAAAAACTGTACTTCATAAGAAGATTGGAAAAAGGTGAGAACGAAAACAATATTATGAGTGAATTTAACACAGCATTTTCAACTATATATGATATTTAAAAAAAAAACAGTTGGAAAAATTTGTGTCACAACCGACTTCTAAAAAAAAAAAAAAAAACACACAACTTGAATTAAAAACTCTAGACAAAGTTTTGTATAACTGGTTCAGTGCTAAGAGAGCAGAGGGAAAGGCAATAATGGGGGGGTCTATGATTATTGAAAAGGCCAAATTTTTTCACAAGGAATTAGATTTGCCTGCGGATGAAATTCTTTCATTCTCTAAGGGGTGGCTTCATAATTTCAAGATTCGTCATGGCATCCGTAAACTAGACATTTCTGGTGAAATAAAATCAGCTGATGAGACTGCTGCAAATGAGTATAAAACAACATTTCAAAAATTTATTGATGACCATAAATTGTCCCTACCCCAAATTTACAACGCAGATGAGACTGGACTGTTATGGCAGTGTTTGCCAAATTCAACACTGGCGGGAGCTGAGGAGTCCAGTGCAAAGGGTTTTAAAAAGAATAAAGGCATAATAACTCTCTTAGTGTGTGGAAACGCTTCAGGCGATCATAAACTGACTCCGTTTGTGATTGGAAAGTATAAAAAGCCAAGGCCTCTCAAAAATGTGACACATTTGCATGTTATTTAAGGTGCTCAGACTAATTGCCTGGATGACAGCAGAGCTGTTAAAAGAATGGTTCCTTCATCATTTCGTTCCAGCTGTGAAAGAAAATTTTGAAACACTAGGACTACTTCAAGATTCAAAGCAGTTCTTGTTCTCGACAACTGCCGAGTTCACCCTCAAGAATCTGAGCTTGTGTCACGTAATATTTTTTGCACAAATCTTCCCGCCAATGTTACGCCGCTAATACAACCCATGGACCAAGGGGTCATACAAAATTTCAAGTGCAAGTACAGAGGAATGTTTGTGCAGAAGCTCCTGAGCTCAGATTGCAGCGTCAAAGATTTCCAATGTAATTTTAACATTAAAGATGCTATTTTTACAGCTGCAATTGCTTGGTCCGATGTAAAAAATATAACATTGCACAGGGCCTGGAGAAAATTATGGCCTGAACTGGCCAAAGAAACCGAGATGGAAAAGGATGAAAATTATGAAGAGCCCACAACTGACCACTCTGAAATTGTAAGTACGATAAATTGTGCTTCCAATAATGAACTGATTGCCCTATTAGTGGAAGAAATTGATAGATGGATCGACATTGACAAAAATGTGCCTATCGAAGAAGAGCTGACTGACGATGTGATAATAAAAAGTGTTTTCAGCCCACAGGAGGGCACGAGAAACTGAAAGTGATGAAGAAAAACCCGTACAACTCACATCTCTTGGGCTGAGGCTTCGGAAGCCTTAAACACCTTTTTAAAATTCACAGAAAGGAGCCATCAATACGACATTGCTGTAGTTATGAATCTCCACATTATACAAAATAATTTTTCTCAAAAAAGAAGAGTTAGGTTCTTTGTTCAATTGTAGGGTGCAATGTTTCAGAGGACTCAGAAGAAAATTCAAGCTATCCCATCAGTGTTAGATAACAGTCCGACATGTTCTATGCCCTCGGCATCAGACACCTATTCTAGGCCTTTAGACAGTGATTCATAATAGGCCTACAAAAATGATTTACATATATAGTACTGTATTAAACTTTGATAAAACTTGTGCCTTAAACTTATTTAACGGTGTGGTACATTAACNATTTACATATATAGTACTGTATTAAACTTTGATAAAACTTGTGCCTTAAACTTATTTAACGGTGTGGTACATTAACGTAGGTGTATTTGATTTTTAATTCAATTTTGTTGGTACAGTACAGTACTATATATGTACTTTTAATTTTTTTTATACTGTAATATATTCTGTTGTGTTTATTAAATGACAATTATTAGTTTTTGTATGTTAAAACTGTAGTTTTTATTTATATCCCCTTGTTTAAACCAGGTTTTTAAAAATTACCTTGATAATCCGGCATATTTGATAATATGGCATTGACAGATCCCTGAGCATCCCGGATTATCAAAGTCCTACTGTATATAGATGAAGGAAGCAATTTATCTCAATCGAACTGGGTGGTCATACATGACACCAAAAAGAAGGAAAATAAAATATACAAGACTTCCTTTAATCCACAATACAATATAAATCCAGAGGAATACTAAATTGCCAAGAAATCATAAGCCATAACTTGTGGTTGTGCATTACTAATCTTTTCCTTAATTTGTTGGTTTTATTATAAATTTATTTTCAAAACAATTATAAAGAAACACTCCAATTTACAGTTACAAAATAAGAGATCACATCAATGTCTTTATAGATGCTGGCAACATATGCAGTTTAATGAAATAATTATATCAATTTTATAAAATTTAAAAAAAAAGTGGGATGCCTCCCTAACATCTAATGCAGCAATTTAATCTATATTCAAATTTATTATTATAATATATATATATTATATATATTCCCTAGTCATGACGACATCAAAAGCAGTTTTACTGGTTGAAGGTTAAATTTACCAAAAGCTGTACAAATACATTACATTTAACACATTATCTAGTTAAAAAAAATAAAATAAAATATATGCTTCAAAGAAAAATGTACTAAATATTAGTTAAAAACGTTTTTACATGTGTGATATTTTTTAATAAATTAAATCCTTTTATCTACTTAGCTGATGTTCAGCTAACATGTGCATGGAAAAGTTAATTGTTATGCCATGCAGTTATACTGAGAGAGAGAGAGAGAGAGAGNATGTTCAGCTAACATGTGCATGGAAAAGTTAATTGTTATGCCATGCAGTTATACTGAGAGAGAGAGAGAGAGAGAGAGATAGATAGATAGAGAGATATAGATATATAGAGATATAGATATAGATAGATATATATATATAGATAGAGATAGATAGAGAGATATAGAGATAGATAGATATATAGAGATAGATAGATAGAGAAAGATATATAGATATATATATATATATATAGATAGAGATATATAGATAGATAGAGATATATAGAGATAGATAGAGATATATAGATAGAGAGATATATATATATAGATAGAGATAGATGGATAGATAGATAGAGATATATAGATAGATAGAGATATATAGATAGATAGAGATATATAGATAGATAGAGATATATAGAGATATAGAGATAGATAGATATAGAGATAGATATAGAGAGATAGATAGAGAGAGATAGATATAGATAGATAGATATAGAGAGATAGATAGATATAGATATATATATAGAGATAGATACAGAGATAGATAGATAGAGAGGTAGATAGATAGAGATAGATAGATAGAGAGATAGATAGAGAGATAGATAGATACAGAGAGAGATAGATAGATAGATAGATAGATANTAGAGAGAGAGATAGATAGATAGAGAGAGATAGATAGATAGAGAGATATAGATATATAGAGATATAGATAGATAGATATATATAGATAGAGATAGATAGAGATAGATATATAGAGATATATAGATAGAGAAAGATATATAGATAGATATATATATAGATAGATAGAGATATATAGATAGATAGAGATATATAGATATATAGAGATAGATAGAGATATATAGAGATATATAGATAGATATATAGAGATAGATGGATAGAGAGATAGATAGATAGAGATATATAGATAGAGATATATAGATAGAGATAGATAGATAGAGATATATAGATAGATATAGATAGATAGAGATAGATATAGAGAGATAGATAGAGAGAGATAGATATAGATAGATAGATATAGAGAGATAGATAGATATAGAGATATATATATATATAGAGATAGATAGATAGAGAGGTAGATAGATAGAGATAGATAGAGAGAGATAGATAGATACAGAGATAGATAGATACAGAGATAGATAGATAGATAGAGAGAGAGAGAATGGCTGTTGTTGCCAGCAGGTGGGAGGTTGAAAGGAAGCACGCCAAGCGAGAGGGTGAAAGAAAAAAAGAGAAAAGTAGTGCGCAAGCTGAATGGCGGCTAGAGGTGATATAAAACAGAACAGTCGAAGACAGGCAGGCTGAAGTATGCTGCGACCCATACGCGTTTAAACACATGTGATGAGCTATTCATACCTTATAATTTTTTTGACTTCCTTAGAAACTAAGTTAAAACATTAGAACGTATTGTTCGTTGACAAATTTCTGAACATGGTATTGGGGGGGGAAACATTTTTTTATGACAATATCTTGTAAATAACCCGCACCCCGTCAACACAAACAGTAGTATGATATCCAGATCTCGCTTACNCATTTTTTTATGACAATATCTCCTAAATAACCCGCACCCCGTCAACACAAACAGTAGTATGATATCCAGATCTCGCTTACTCTGGCAGACACACGCCCAGCGAAGAGATAAGAAGTTTGAGAATGAAGGTCATTAATGCAGCGCCGGGAGTTTTACGACTCACATTTCATAAACAGAACGTAGTTTTTTTTTTTTTTTTTTTTTTTTATGGTTTTGTAACTTTAAGGATAAAACTAATAATTTACACTCATTGATTTCTTAAATTAAAATTATATGCCACATATACACGAGTTCAGAATAAAAATGTGTTATTTTTCACACCATCCCGCCCTCATTTCCCTTAACCGGAATTTTCCCTCCACCAGAATAGCCCTTCCCCCGACGATTCCGGTTGAGGGGTGCTCTACTGTAGTAAACATTAAGTGCAACTGCCTACAAAAAAAATTATAGTTGAGATATCATTTGTCATATTGATAAATACTTGTTTTGTGTTCCATTACGCTATTTTATAACATGCCCTTCTTCCTTCTTCAAACCTTCAACATGATGTGAAGCACGATATCTAATATTACTCCTCTCTAATCATTTGACATCACATGTTAATTACCTTTCTTCGCTGTTGTAAGGCTTTCTTGGTTTATATTTTTCGGGTTACCTTGTGCACCTTTCTGTCAAACCCTTTTATTACTTTTTTTTTCGTGCTTTGTCATTTTAGTTAGCGGTGCGCAGCTGTGCCCGCTATTGTGGGATGCTGCCATTAAGCATATAACTCCTCCTCCTTCTCGGACATCTATGTCGACGCTTCCTGCCCTGGCACTTTAGAGCGTCTGGCTTTCTTCTTTCATCTCACAGATAAGCATTGCATTATACACCACTTGATGTAATTCTCAACGTAACTATTATGGTGTTAGGATCATCACTCTAATAAAAAATTAATCAACAGACTTTTGAGAATAAACAAAATAATTATAAAAAAATATAATCAAGCTTTTTTGTCTAAAAGTAAATTGCATAACCTTTTCGGTTTTTTTTTTTGTCTCTTAGGGTGCACACTTTCTTTTATGTATTGACTAACTTAATAGTTGTTACTGGCAGTACGCATTGTGTGTCCTTGTCAAAAATTCATGAAATTTTTTTAGAGAATGTAATATTCACTATAAATTAAAGTGTGTCAAAGGAATACAAATGTGAATTACCTTTGCTTAAGTTGAAGAGTGTGCCAAGATAAGTTTTCTTCCTGCTAGCAAGAAACATCAAAAACAGCTTTACGTACAAAAAATACCTAATCACTACACAAGCTAATTCATTCTAGTTGTGGCATTACTCAATTAAATTTTACTGTTACGTCTACATTTCAATATTCTTTTTGTACATTCACAATTCAATTTTCACTCTAATTTACAGTCACTGTACACTTTAACTAAAATTTACAAATTTACAAACTCCATGTTTATGCAGCAATGTTACTGTGTAGTATGTGCAATTCTCTCTAAGAAAATCACTTGCAACATTTCATTCAGTTTGTTACGTATGTTGTGTGTTCTTCCATTGTAAGTTACTACCTCACGTGGCGACAACGTTCTTAAAATATTCACTTGTTTCACCCATACCAATTACTTTATAAGTTTGAAGTGAGTGCTTGGGCCTTTAGGATGAATGGCCTTGTACTCTTCTTCTCCCTCCACAATTTCTTTGCCTATAACAATTCCAATCCACCAGTCACCATCATAGATAAAACACACATAATCATTAATTTCTGGCAAAACAGCTTGTTGTGGTTTGGTGATCAGTACCACTAAATAGTTCTGTGATAATGAGTATTTGCAGACAGCAAGATTATCTCCATCTACTGGAACAAAACCATGATAATGTATTGGGAATGGTTTAAGCTTCTTGAAATTGTCTTTCAAGTAACTTCTCTTCACAAACAATATCATCTGACGACACAAAGAACAATGTTATTCCATGTGGCAATACAATGTGGTTTTCAGTGGTTCTTTGTAAATTAGCCTTTGTGATAAGACATTTAACTGTACCTCCGGCACCATCACACTGACTTTTGCCATGTAATGTGGTAAAAATGCCATTCAGCAAGTAGACCGAAATCATCTTTGTGCTTAGCCAGGTTAACAANAAAGAACAATGTTATTCCATGTGGCAATACAATGTGGTTTTCAGTGGTTCTTTGTAAATTAGCCTTTGTGATAAGTAAGACATTTAACTGTACCTCCGGCACCATCACACTGATTTTTGCCATGTAATGTGGTAAAAATGCCATTCAGCAAGTAGACCGAAATCATCTTTGTGCTTAGCCAGGTTAACAANTTTTGCCATGTAATGTGGTAAAAATGCCATTCAGCAAGTAGACCGAAATCATCTTTGTGCTTAGCCAGGTTAACAAAGTTTTTTTTTGTTTTGTATTGAGCAGCTGAACTGTCACTAAAATAATACACTTTTGTCCAGTTGGGAAATCTGTCTTTCAAATGTTGAAGCAGAACTTTCTGAAAGGTGNACTAAAATAATACACTTTTGTCCAGTTGGGAAATCTGTCTTTCAAATGTTGAAGCAGAACTTTCTGAAAGGTGTGTACAGCTACAGTGTTGTGTGTCAAATATTTGCTGAAAACACAAAAGGTTTCATACTTTGTGGAATCACTTTCTTTGTAATATACAACAGGTGTAATGTGGCTTATGCGTTAACCCAATTAAATGCATGTACTTCATCTTGCATAACGAAAGTATGGTTTTCTGATAAATCTCCCAAAATTATACACTCAGCAGAAGTAATATCTTCTTTTTTTGATTTCAGAAATTCATTCCGACTGACATTTTGCAATAAAATGATGGGTTTTTAATTTTACCAACTTTGCCTTTAGACAATCAAAACCTGTTCCACATTTTTCACTAAAGTGGCAAGCTCACAGAGGTCAGTTGACAAACATTGTTTGTACTTTATTTCACTCGGTGGCTCATCTTCCTCACAGTACATCATCTCCAGGACATTTATGACATTGTGAAAGCATAAAACTTTCTTTTGAATCATCACAATCAATCATCTTCATTAAATATTTGTATCATTTACTCACAGTAGCTGCCCACATTAATTTCACATTTTGTTGCTGTAGGCACACACATATGAGATCATTGGAGATCTGACTGTTACACAGTCGTTTACCAGGCATAATTCTGCTTACATCATCACTCTTGTAATTTGGTAGCACACCATGTTTTGCCTTTAAAGTTCTTGCATTTCTTACTAAATATTCACTGCACTTAAACTCATGTTTGGTTTTAGAAATGCTAGAGAATTTTGGCACCAAACTTAAAATTTTGTATTTCTTATCAAATGTGCTACATAACATGTGGAAATTTCTCCTTTAACTCTTTTATTAATTCAAGGTAACCTAAATTGTTATTTGGAGTAATTTCTTCATGATTAGTGACATCATTAGAAAATGAGATAATTGTTTCTAATTTTCTTTTAATTTTACATTATCTCCATTCTTTGTCTTCTTTTACACTGAGGAAACCTTTGTAAATGAATAGGAGATTCATCCAGAGCAGCACATGCGTGGTTAACTGATTCTACAGCAATGCATTGTGGCTCAAAATTACCATCATTGTTTTGTTTTCCTCCGTCAAACTGTAATTCTACGGTTTTTTCAACTTTTGAAAACAACGTGCACATACAGCCTTACCTGGTATAAATTTCAAATGCTCATGTTTAGCAGCTGCATAGTGATTTCCCTTAAGGACTTCAAAATAGGTTTCTTGTGAATGACAAATGGGTCACAACACTTATTACCACAGAAATGAAAGAAATTGTCAACATATTTCTTGTTATGGTATGTACTGATATTTGCAACATCATCCACACCTGTTCTAAGTCTAAGAAACCTTTTTATTTCATCACTTAGGTCACTTTCAATTATTAACTCTGATGTAAACAACTTTAAGACACTCATCCTTAACAAAACAGCTAGCAGAACACTCCATTGTCACTTGAATATTGAATACAAAACATGCCCCAGGACAGGCAAGGAAAGACTGAAGCTCCAGGCAGAATGCATTTAAACTGTTTATAGTTTTCAAATTACGGTAAAGTAGGTAAATGTTTGTTTATTTATTTATGTAGTAACAAAATTGTGGTTTTTTCCATTGCATCCCGAACCGTGTATTAACACTTAGTACCCCTTGTCACACTATTGTTAATGACATTCAGAATGAAGTGGGATTATATAAAGCACAACAGTTTAAATTTAAAAATAAACTCTCTGTTTTTTCAAAGGTCTGTGTACTCAACAGGTAGAAAATAACAGAATGGGACAATTTGTGCCCTATAGCTATTCATCAATAGTATCTTTCATAAAAAACACAAATATTTATTTGGTTGCCCACATAACATTTTTTGGCTTCGAAAACAGCAAATGTTAATTTTTTCCCAAGTTTGAGACTATATTTTCTAGGAAGGAAGTCTCCAACCCAGATAACTTTGACGTTACACACTGTTCTACATGTAGACACTAAGCACACAAAAGATCAGATCTCTAAATGCAACTTTGGTTAAGCAGGGTGGAGTATAAATTAGGTGAAAACAGTCATCTGAATGATAAAAGCAGATGGTCGTCATCTTGAAAATACAAACTGCATATTATAATATAAATATACAGTGTATTAGTATCTTATGTAGTATTTTAAATGACACTAAAAACTCCACAATAGGTGACTTATTAAAAAAGTTGCGGCTAGTTGCGTAAACCTCAGAAATCTGTGAAATTTGCTTGCAGTGTGTATGAAAAATGGCTGCCATCATCCACTTGTAGGTAAAAATCTAAATTAATGTTTTTCTTTTACCTTGAGGATAGCATAGAACCAAATTTTTATCAAAATCAAAAATTCTGAAGCTTTAGCCCCTTGATGATTTCACATGGAATGACCTTATTATAATCTTGAGCTAATTAAATCCCTGCTCAGTCTTGTAAATAACTTCAATGCTTCTTTACCATAAACCTTCCCTTGTCTTAAAATATTAAATCATAACTGGTGGAGGTGCTTAATGCTCTCCACCTCTCGCAACCAAGTGAAATGCTACCTCCTCCACGCAACTAAATTCATTACCTGCCCTCACTGCCGTAACAGTAATTATCTTATGTAATAAACTTCACTTGTTCAATATCAACATCATATTTAGAGATAAGAGTCATGCTATTTCCTTTTCTAAACAGTGAATATCATATAAACCATCTCCGAATATTGATATTTCATTAAATATATAAAATAAATTTTTTTAGCTATTTAACAGAATAACTACAACAATGGTGCTTTATTTCATTGCCTGTGTGTGTTGGACATTAAATCCAGCTTAATTTATTACCAAAGTTTAATAATTAATTGTTTACATTAAATACAACTTAATTATTTCCCATTATTTTGAGCCTACAAATTAATGCATTTCTTACAGGGTTCTAATGAGACTCTAAAGATTAACTTATTTAAATAACATAACATTCTGCTGTTCACCCAATAAGCAATCAATATGTACTTCCTTCAAGAATAAGTCCTTTCAATAAGCAATCATGAGTTGCAATAATTTCTCATTAGTTTTCAAAATATTCTTGCATGAACTTCAGCTGACCCAGTGTTCATAAACTCCCTGCTGCCACATAGGTACTCGAGACATGCAAGGGCACAGGCACGTACGTTCGGGAACCATTGTGCATGCAGTTCTGCACATGTGCGCATCAGCACTCTTGCACGTATACAGAGTACATTTTAAGGTACACACAGCTTAACAAAGCACTACATGTTGCCCAGTCCAGTAGCTTAATTTCTATTTCCTATACCGGCAATTTTACTATTATTGTTCTCTCTCTTTATGCTTGTCGCTGTTTACTTCTAAAATTTTATTGAAATGGGAATACTACACACAGCCAGAATGGAAGTCTTAAAGTTATGCAGGAACTGTGTTTCAGGGTTTACCCAACCCAGAGGCTCACCGGCCCTTACGTAACAGGGTGCACGGACTTCTTTATTTGAGCATTACAGGGAATTACTGTGTGTGACTAAGGGTTCTAACGAAATGCGAGAGTTTTAAGAGTCATACCCATTTCACCTTCAAATAGGTGTGTGCAGGTAAACCAAGGTACATAATAAAGTAGATAGAAGTCGCTTAATAATGGGTCAAATTTTGTTTCTTGTGCAGAGGCAAGGAGCATTTTGGGTTTCTGGTGTAGTAGTGATCCGCTAAGAGAGGTCTCAAAGTTACGGGACGCAACTTTGTTTGACCTTGGTGAGTTCATGAGTACTGCATTATTTTCTGTGATTGTAGTGTCATTTCACTGAGTTTAGAAAAAGTAGTAATATGTTTCTCAAATTGTTGCAGAGTAGTCAAGTTTCTAGTGTGTATGCTATTCATAAACTAAGATAATTTTAGTTTCCTTCAGGGATATTTTCATAAGCACAAGATTAACAACCTTAACAGCATTTATATAACAGTGTCAATAAATTGTCTGTATAGATTAAATAACTACAGCTCACAATCAACTGTACATTTACAAAAGTGATACATTTTGGAATTAAACTACTCCAGGGGCTTTATGAGACCAATAAAATAAATTGTTTAATTTCAAGTATGCAACATGATCTAATTTGCAATATAAGTGCAATAGTATTGTTAACAATTTCCTCAAAAATATTTTCTAATAAATTAGTGTAAGGTTATGCATAAATTCATAACTATAATTTTAATTAAAGCATAACTCCTTGCATTTCCACACACACAGAAATAATTACAAGTTGTAGATTAAATTAATAGTAATTATAAGGGTGAAATCGCAGTATTTCATAAAAATTAATTGAAGTCATTAGTTACTAAACAAATTTTTAGCCATACCTTCAAAATTTAAGAAAATATGTAAGTGAACTCTTGCTCAGTGTCATTTCAATTACGAGATAAATAAGGGCAAAAACAATTGCAAAAGAAATTATGTAAATTGAATTTTTCAACTCAGCTGCACAATTAAAAAAAATTTAATTAGCCATGCAATTCATAATATTTACGGCACTATTTTCGCTATAAAATTTACCCACAAATATTTTATCGTCCCATCCGTGTCTGTTCTACAAGTGCACTCCCCTTGTATGTATTCACTTTAAAGTATATAGTAGCACAGTCCAAGATGGCCTTCGTCGCCAACCAAGTGTCGCTTGTTAATAATACGGCATTCTGCATGTTGCATTGCATCGCGTCACTGTATTGTGAAACCAGTTCTTAAGTACAACAGAAACTAGAGATTAGCTACATGATGTTTCTTCTACTGTATAGTTTCTCATATAATTTCTTTGGTGTATGGGANTTATAGTTTCTTCTACTGTATAGTTTCTCATATAATTTCTTTGGTGTATGGGAATTCTGAGAAAAAACTGGAAATACACAGGAAATTCAATTTTCAGTTTCACTCGACATCCTGTAATCTAGGTGCACGCCTCTGTTGAATTTCCTTGGGGATAGTCAGAGGGCTGTGGCCCCGGGTTGTTCTTGCCAACTCTGACAGGCGGTTTTTCATTATTTCCTTGTGAAGTGTTTCCCATAATCGATAATATACTGCTTGGGGTTTTCCCAGTGAGACAAAAGTTTCAGTTACAATGTTTGAATGATAATGGGAGTCTCAGCATGCCTCTCTGCTTCCACCAATCATGAGACAGGGTAGGTGGCCACAAGGAGGAAACAGTTTCCGTTGGTGACATTTGAATAAGAGTCGCCACTCCCCCAGTGCTTTTTCTGGGTCTCGAGTGCTTTTACTTGCAATATAGTTTGCACCTTCTCTGGGTGTGCCTGTTTTTCCTTAGTTAAACCCAGGTGCCCTTGGTATTCTGGCTGCTTCTTTCAAAGATTGTCTGATGGTGACAAAAATATTCCTGTTATGACCGCATCACCTGTACTGAAAGAGAATATACTGAAAAGACAAATAAGAGGCTAGTATGAAAAGCGTGATGTCGGTGCTGGATGTGGCAATCGAGTCATTCCATGATTTTGTGACATGAGATTTTTCAAGTCTCTGGAATTACATAATGTTATGTATCTTTGTAAAAATAAAATACTTAATTTTCTGAATTTGCCAACATTACTTCAGTCAAAATGGTGACCTTAGTGCCTGAACCTCAGTTGTTAGAGGTTACTTTCCCTTTTACACAGGAACCATTAAGTGAATGTACACAGCTTGCCATTGCCCAAGGATTGAGTTTCAATGCTTATTATCATGATAGTTTGCACATTCTGTCCCCACAAGGATTTTGACTGTGTTGCATTGAAACAGTTGAACAATTGACAAGGTCCTCATGAACCCCTCTCAGTTTACATAAGAAGTCTCTGTGAGTTTAGATAGAATGTGCAATCATTAACAGAATATACATTATGTTGAACAGTGGCGTGAAAAGCCTGATCCGATGCATAAAAAGAACACGTATAATTCATTCACGGTTACTTCACACTTTTCTGAAGCCCTGCTAAAGTTCTACTTCCAGGATATTCCTCCGCCTCGTGCAAACTAAAGCTTAACTAAGTCAAGAAAATTACACCAAAGGACATCGCACCGAATTCGTACGCACCTAGTTGTAACAGTATTTTGCATGAGAACTATTTCTTACTAGGCACTAACACGAATATTTTCTCACTGTTTTTATTAACATTTACTATAAATTATATTATAATTATTTATAAATAATATATAGGTAAAAATTCAAATAAACGAAAAATAAGAATTTTTATTGTTAACGGAGGTATAAAACGGTTGTTATACCTGGCGTATTTAGGAAATAACTAATCACGCTATACATAGGGTGATTTTTCAAAAGTTTGATTAAAAAAGTGTGAAGAAACCACGAATACACTATACCACAAATGTCAGCCCAACAAATCAGGTGCATTTTCAGTAGACACCAAGTCACATGTAGGTTGAAGATTCTAAGGATTAGGGTCAAAATAATGATAAATATTGTCATCTGATCTCATTCTTCAGCCAGCAAAAGCCTATCATGGGCCGTGCGGGTGCACTGAAGATAGGCCTGGATGGCCGAGAGAATAGTGAAAATGGTTTATGTTAGTAAGGAAGCTTATATATTTGTTTTGCCTGCCCACTCCTGTGCACGTTTTTACAAACTAGTGTTAATTTTGTTTTCCTTCCATTTTAATCACACTCCATTCTTCACACATGTGCTTTGATACGGGGCACCATTTTTGGCATGGGCTCAAATTCCCACTTCCGACGGCCATTGGAAAGTCTCTTCGCCGAACTCAAGCCGGACGGGCGTGTGCCACGTCGTTTATAGGGATTTCAACTTTGCTCTTACTGATCTGGTAATTTTGTTATATAAATCTTTCAGAAACCTTTTTCGTTTACCCCCCGCAGCCGGCCAGGCCCTTCCATCGTACGGAGGACCCTTAAATAATTAGGTTACCTTGGGCTACTCTAATGAATTTGGCCACAGTATCATTTTAGGAAAATAATAGAGTACATATCCAATACCAAATAAAACCAAACTTGTTCCTAAAATTGTAAAATAAATCATTTGCAACTGATTAAGTATATAACAACACCACAGAAGTAACAAGCGAGTGTTGAATTACAAAAAAAATTCAAGCCTATCAAGTTGGATTTAGGGGATAGCAATAGGAAAATTGGTACAGCCTTGCCCTATTGTGAGTCAACCTCCTGATATTTCCTGTGTTATTGTGTTTTATTTTACTAAAATTTAATTATAAATATTTAATATAAATTAAAAATAGCATATTAAATAATTAATCTCTAAAAGAATTTTGCCAGCAAATTGTAATTTTAACTGATTTTAAGTAGAGACCCTTTTTTTTTTTGTGTTGCTACTCAAACTTGGGTCAGACTTTAAACTTATCATGCTAGATGGTAGGGAGTGAACTGAATACTCAAGTTCTGGTTTTATATTTTATACATGTCTTGGTAATGTATTTTGTTTTCAGGTAAAATTTAAATTTTCTACAGATTTATTGTGTATGTCCAAACTGCAAACAATAATGAACAAAAGTGTATAATAAAGATGTATTTAATTTGATTCAAGGACCATAACATGGTGATTCCAAACATAAAATCTGCTTTACTGTAAAAAAAAAAGTCCAGTGTTCATTGTATCATACAAGTTAAGGACTGCAATTTTTTTTCTCTTCAGCAACTACCACCATATATGTAAAGTCACAGAAAATTTGTCAAATTTCCAAACCAATTTAATTATGTTTGAGTGATTGCTGTTGACCACCTATGCAGAGTAATTTTGAAGCAACTATGTTGCTGCCACCCAATAAAAGTTATTTTCGTAAACTAATATTGGGTAATTAATTTTTTAGAGTCGTCCAACATATAGTGTATGTGTTGTTCATATATGATGGCCATGGTCTAGCTGTGCAAGGTGGACAATGAGCTGAAATTTTCTCCGCAGATGGCGCAGGAGTCTAGACCAGTGCCTGGCACAGGCAGCTAAGTGTTTTGGCTTTATCTTTTCTGCATACCAGAATGAAAAATTTTGTTCTCGTATCGATGCAATACAAAACTGCAACACCCCTATCCCCCAGACCTTTTCAGTTAAACTATATCCAAATTTAAGGAACTTAAGTGAGAAAAGTTTTTATAAAAGAAAATAATATAAACAAAATTTTTTGAATATCTTTTAACAAACATTGCTCTGGTAAAATAGTTTTGAAGCAGTTTAATTTTTAAATAGAGAGTGCACCCTGCGAAAGCACAGCCTATCAATCCTTTTGGTTTGGGGAGTTTTCAGCAAGAGGTGTCTGAAAAGTAACCACTACTTTTATCATTTCCTACTTTTTCTCTGCATGACCTTGATGCCATTACTTGTAACGCACTATTATATTAAGATTTTCAAAGGCAGATTATTTTCTGTTAATTTTCATCAATGACATTTCTGGACTCTTAACGCAGATTTCATAAAACAGAAATTATTCTCGGCATTCGGAAAAATTCTCTTATATTTCCCACAGCATTTCAAATCCTGCACATTTCCCACTTTTTCCTGTATTTCCAAATTGCTGGACACCCTGAATTAGAGATGAACTTTGCCTTTGACTACAAGATTACCACCACAAAAGGGATGAAATAATTTAGTGAATTTTGTTCATAAAGGAGTTAAGAAAATTAAACAAAAGACTGAAATCCCATTTAGTCTTTGTGAACTCACTTGGGATATCAATACTCAGACATGAAAAATTCACNTAAACAAAAGACTGAAATCCCATTTAGTCTTTGTGAACTCACTTGGGATATCAATACTCAGACATGAAAAATTCACGTGTCTGATGACAACCAATGCATTCTTGGGCACACAGGTTCAATGCGTATAAAATGGTGCCTTAGAAATAACAACTAAATTTTTTAACATTTAATTGTAAAAATATTTTTCAATATTTTGTTAGTGTCACTAATGTTGCACAGGAATCGCCACAGTTTTCAGTTCTAATGCAATTTTACTTTATTCTCTCCAACATTCTTCATGTAAGTTGTAATTTTCTCTCTCAGAAAGNTAAACAAAAGACTGAAATCCCATTTAGTCTTTGTGAACTCACTTGGGATATCAATACTCAGACATGAAAAATTCATGTGTCTGATGACAACCAATGCATTCTTGGGCACACAGTTTCAATGCGTATAAAATGGTGCCTTAGAAATAACAACTAAATTTTTTAACATTTAATTGTAAAAATATTTTTCAATATTTTGTTAGTGTCACTAATGTTGCACAGGAATCGCCACATTTTTCAGTTCTAATGCAATTTTACTTTATTCTCTCCAACATTCTTCATGTAAGTTGTAATTTTCTCTCTCAGAAAGTATGAATTTCAATATTAAAATAATTATTATTTCAATAGAAGTAAAAAATTTATCCGAACACCTGGAAGATATTAGGGTGAAAAAAAAAAGCTTTAAAAATGAATGACATTTGCTAGCAACACACATACATGCACACACGCAAACAAAATTTATAAAGTATTTTAATAGGATTTCATACTCTGTTCATCAGGACTGATTTTAGTTATTTAATTGCATTAATTTCTTTGAGGTAATTGTAAGTTGTATTAATTGAATTTTATTAATTATAAATAACACATGGTACCAATTTATTGTAGTCAAGAGTATATTCCTTTGTAGTCATTGTAAATAAATTATAAAACTCAACATCACTCTGTCTGGTAGTGCGCTTATCACTCAAAAACCACGTATCCAATTTACGTGTTTTTTTTTTTTAATTCATAGCTATGTTATCTGGCCAGGTTTTAGTATATATTTTGTTACAAAAGTAAAATAAGGAATAAGTAGTGACGATAATAGTGAATCAAGTCGGAAAAAAGTTTGCCGCCAGCGCACTCTCTTGCAATACGCTGTCTAAACTNAACTCAACATCACTCTGTCTGGTAGTGCGCTTATCACTCAAAAACCACGTATCCAATTTACGTGTTTTTTTTTTTAATTCATAGCTATGTTATCTGGCCAGGTTTTAGTATATATTTTGTTACAAAAGTAAAATAAGGAATAATAGTGACGATAATAGTGAATCAAGTCGGAAAAAAGTTTGCCGCCAGCGCACTCTCTTGCAATACGCTGTCTAAACTGTTAAAGATGAAACAATCTCATGTAGTAAAGAATTGTGTACAATAAAAAAACCTGAAAAAAAAACTCCACTGTAGCATATATCTATCTATAACAGAGAAATACTAATAAGCGTTTTTACCATTTAATTCACNAAAAAAAAACTCCACTGTAGCATATATCTATCTATAACAGAGAAATACTAATAAGCGTTTTTACCATTTAATTCACAAGAAACATTCAATGAAGTTTTTCACCTTGCACTCATTGAAATTGAAAAGCAAGTGCAGACATTGTCAGGAAAAAGTATAAAAAGCCTGGGCCTACCAATACCCGATAACATAGTAGATTCAACCGTTATGTTACTGATGTAGTCCCTTTGAAGTATATTATCTAATCTTAACGTGACCACCGCAACGCTTATTAGTATTTTTCTGTTATAGATAGATATATGCTACAGTCGAGTTTTTTTAGGTCTCTTTATTCTACACAATTCTTTACTACATGATATTGTTCCATCTTTACCGGTTTAGACTGCGTATTGCAAGAGAGCGCGCTGGTGGCAAACTTTTTTCCCGACTTCATTCACTATTATTGTCACTGCTTATTCCTTATGTAACAAAATATATACTAAAACCTGGCCAGAGAACCTAGCTATGAACGTAAAAAAAAAACACTTAAATTGGATAAGTGGTTCTCAAGTGATAAGCGCACTAACAGACAGAGACGTTGAGTTTTATAATATGTATAGAGTATTAAAGTTTAAAACTAAGTAAAATTCAACTTTATTTAAAAAAAACCTAAACAATAATTCTGTAGTCCACGCAAGCAGAGTCACGGGCACAACCAGTTGTAAATAAATTAGGAAATCATAATTAACTTTTATTTAATTAAAACCTCCATCCCTTAAAGAACCTGGTTAAGCCCACTGACTGAAAAATTGTAACAATATTGTATCATAAATAGGCCCTAGCCATTAATAAATATGTTTTCAAACAAAGGCTGTGATTAATATGCATACAAATAAACACNATCATAAATAGGCCCTAGCCATTAATAAATATGTTTTCAAACAAAGGCTGTGATTAATATGCATACAAATAAACACAAGTCTAACTTCGAACCAACTTAAAGTTACCCTGAATCTGGGGTAAAACTGCATTTCTTTCCATACTCAATGTTGGGAAGTAATTAAATACAAATCGGTATTGAATACATAATTTTTTGTAATACATATACGTATTAAGTACTTATATACAGAATGTTGCAGGATCATTGTGATTGGTAATGTAAAGAGGAATAACTTTTGTCAGAACGGATGTCCAGAGACGACCCGTTTGGATGCTAGGCATCTTTGTACAACACGTTATAATGTCTGGTAGGTTGGCAGCTAGCATTGCACACACTAGCACCAGCTGCCTACCTCCCAGGAAACAGTAGTATTTGATAGAGTACTGTAAGGGTGGTGGTAATAATTAGTAGTAGACATTCGTATTTTACAGTACTTTATTGACTGCTTGTTACACATTTCCATAAGTCAACCTAAAACAGGGGCTCAAATGGTGACCCTCTGATTGCAGACGTTGCAAAGCCAATGCATTGCCTGGCAGACCCTCTCGAAGATGCGAGGAGTGGTTTTAACCATATTGCATGCTGCCTGTACTCGTTTTATGAGAACATCGTGGTTCTCCACAGGTGTAGAGTACACACAACTCTATATGTAGCCCCACAGGAAGAAATTTATTAGCATGAGGTCAGGTGGCCATGGCACAGGGCTGCCTGTCCTAATATATTTAACACAGAACATGTTGGTGAACACGACGGGGTAAAATTCGGCAGGGAGTCATCATGTTGAAACCACATATTCACTCATACATACAGCTGCACACACATCATCTAGCAGTTGGAGTAGCTCGTTTGCAAGAAAGTTGTGATATGCCTGGCCACCTAAATGGGTTGGAAGGATAAAGGGTCCAATAGCTTGTTCGTGGACAATGCCAGCCCACACGTTCACCACTAAGTATTGGTGATATGTGGCTACCACTGCACATGGATTTTGTTCTGCCCATGTGTGGCTGTTCTGGGTATTGAAATAACCATCCCCATTCCGGCCAACTTTAGAAAATCATAATTAGGAAGATTTTGTAAACACAAAAAAAATCATTAAATTTTTGAAAAAAAAAAATACACTAAACAATGCAGACTTACCATGCATACTACCGCTTACCATGAAAAAGGCCCATAACGCTATACTACACTAATAACGTTACTAAAAAAATTACGTATTATTATATTATTAACTTTCCACTATCAGTGGAATGTGAGACGAAGCATCATAGCACAGTAATTTTAAAGTTATAACTAGCACTTGTAGCTTTCTCTAAGACATTTGCATTGCGTTGTTAGCTTAATTGGTTAAATCTGCACCAAAATAATGAACTAAAACTATCTTCCTACTTAAGTTAGAGCACTATGGAGTCAATACTATTATCTATTTTTGCTATGTTGTATTCTGCTGCTTATGTTGAAATGGAACACTGGTTTTAAAGAAGCAGCTGTGGCTTTCTTAAAGAACTCTGAAACAAAATTTTTTTTATAACATAAGCCTGATTTCCTGCATTTCAAAACCAAAATTGACTCTATTGTGTAATTGGACATGGAGGATCTGAACTGGGTCCTGTTTTTTTTCCACCAACATGAAAACACGCTCGCATTCTGCATTTCTGTGTGGAATGGACAGGATGGACAACATTATTATAAATATTCTATTGTATTTTAAAATGCCATCAACACCACGAATCCTGGATAACTTGGCCCTAACATCATCGCTATCTCTGTAGCACTAAAAGACTGAAATGTCGTCTATCTGAAGAGTTGAGAATTGTTTCACCTTCTTGTACAGGCAAAATCAAATGAAACAAATCCATAAAGAAGCAAAAAGAAAAAAAGTTGGCATTGTCGAGATTATTCACTCTTGCCACAGCTGCATTTTTCACGACTTCATTTTTTATGGGGAATTTGTGAACAATGTAGTCACATACTGTAACAAAATAGGTCCTGACAAATGCAAAGAAAACTATCTTTTCCTTTTCTTCAAGTGTTTGATGCTTTACTTTCTATTACTAATTCGGTGTCGTCTTTCTGATTCTGGATAGAGTGATAGCTCACTTCAAATAATGAGCAACTTTTCACAGTTTTTTCTTTCACAAAATTAGATGATAATGCTTTTAGAAAATCAAGCAACAGTTCTCTCAAAATATGAATGTGTAGCGATGCTGACTGAAGAATTAAGAATTACATTCAGTTTTTCAAATGTTGGGAGGACATCTAGAAGAAATGCACAAAATGCTTTATTTAGGTCAGAAGAAAGGAACATAAATAGTTTTTCTTTCCAATTTACAAAAGAACTTGTATTCTTCAGAATAGGAGCATCACTGTTTGCTGATGTCAAAGAAATTCTCTTTTTGCTGAAATCGGTAGCGGAACCCAAATTCTTCCTTTTCTCATTTATGTTTTTCTGACATATCCCATCAGAGGATGAACAGGATGATGATTGTAGTTTGGGAATTTTGTAAGAAGTGAGACTCTAAGATCAAGGTTTCCCATTTCTCAAAGAAACTAAGCAATGGTTCCCACTGTTCAAAAACCCTCAACAAACTTCTTCCAAGATAAAGTCTTCTTGAACACACATGCTTGAGTATTTTCTTAGTTTCTGTATCATGGAGCTCTTGAAATTTTTCTTACCTATCTTCTCTATTTGAACTTTTTCCCAAATATTAAAAAATGTCCGCAAGTGGTAAAGCAGATACAGCCTTTTCAGCAGATAAATTTATCAGGTGACAAATGCAACAATTACAATAAGCCCAGGGTGTTTCTCTTTCAACACTGCTGCAACACCATTTTTATGGCCAACCATTATAGCTGCATTATCTGCACAAAAAACCATGCAGTGTTCAACAGGAATGTTATTGCATTCAAGCTGTGCAAGCACTAAATTACCTATATTCCATCCAGTAGGATCTCCTTCTGAGGCAGGGGTAGAAAGAACAGAGTTCACAATTTTCTCCTATGTATCATCGTAAAACGTCACTACAATGGGATACAACTTTTAATTGGTGTCATAGCTTCCGTCAGTTGAAACAGAAAACGTTCCATTCTGCAAATATTGTACTACACAAGATTTTGCATCAGAAGCCATTTCCTTTACAATTGCTGAGGTTTTTGTATGACCACATCCTTTGCAATTTCCGAATCCGGGAACTTTTTTTTAGTAGCATACCTGCATGACCTGCGGCAGTTAGAGGGGTGTTGTGATCTACTAAAAAAGAAGTAAACAAGCATTCTGCTCGCGTAACGTCCGAATCAACATTTCCAGATTTTGCAAAGAACTTGAAATCTTCTGATTTCTCAGACACTTCATGTTGGTGACAAGCTTCACACTTTTAACGTGTACACTTATATCTGTTTTCCCACCATGTGCAATGTTTATGTTGCATTGGCATATACTACAAAAGCCAAACCTATTGCCCTTGTCTGATTTTATAATACATGGAAACTCTACGGCTGGTAGTAATAATGCTTTTTTATACTCTTCTTTAGTTTTAAACTTTGAAGAGTCAACAAAAAATAACCTATCAAGACACCACAAAAACATGGCCAACATAATACATGCCACATTGTAATCACAGTCCATACGTAGTTACATACAGCTTTTATTGCACACAGTATTAAAATCCTTTAACACATGTTTCAACTAGACTTTAAACTTAAACGGTTCACGGTAAAATCAATGGCCANTAAACTTAAACGGTTCACGGTAAAATCAATGGCCACGCGTATTCGTATTCACGAACAAATCTGGTAGCTATCCAAAACTCCACGGACGAAAAAAAGCAACACTAGCAAACAATAGATATGCAAAAATCAATTGTCATCCTCTTGTAATGTGATCTCTTGGACGCAGGCAAAATCAGTATCAATCTATTTTACACTACGATTTTTGTGTTTTAACGTAAAATAATAGCAAAAATAACTTTTTACAGAATCAACTAACGAAAAATTGGAAGAACGTACGTATTTCTGGAAAACAATATATGGCAGCTTCCGGAAAAATTGGAAAGATTGGCAGGTATGCACCCCTCATAAAAACACGCTTTGTNGAAAACAATATATGGCAGCTTCCGGAAAAATTGGAAAGATTGGCAGGTATGCACCCCTCATAAAAACACGCTTTGTGAACACACTTGATGCAAACTCTGATTCTGCATTGCACTGCTACATAAACCACTGTACAAACTATATACGGGNTTTGTGAACACACTTGATGCAAACTCTGATTCTGCATTGCACTGCTACATAAACCACTGTACAAACTATATACGGGGCTCAAAGTCAGTTGGTCCAAGTGCCTGGAATAGATGTAGTCAGTGTTCACGTATCACTCTCCATACGGAGGTATGGTCAACGTTAATATCGAGAGTGATCGCACTTGTGCTTGTGGACGGGTTCACCTCAACTCTGTCCAGTACTTCCTCTTCAAAATGTGGCGTACAAACACCTTTTGCCCTGACACAATCATGCGGTGGATCAAAGGTTCCATATTCACAAAGTTGCTGATATCTCTGAAACAGTGTGTGATGTGGCTACCATCTGTTGGGGAAGCGTTCCTGATACAGACGTGTTACTACGTGCCCACAGCCTCTAGCTTTACAGTACAGCATATGCACACCCGCCAGTTCTGATGATGAATAAGCATCCGTGACTAATCTGGTGTACGAAGCACAGTCACAGTGAACACACAACTGTTTTGACTCAAGCAGCAACGACACAGGTCTGTGTAGTGGAATGTGGTGAGGGAAGGCCATAACCAACTGTGCACAGCACATGTGGTACAATGTGGCTCTCAGTATTTTTGATACTCCCTATTCCATCGGGACTGAGGTGAGGCTATGTAACTGGCCCTCACATTCACTAGCTACAGATGACTGCATGATAGAAGCAAACATGTGATACATGCGCTGCGGAACGCCTACCTCCCAGGTGCGTGGAACTATTTTAAGACACCTAGCATCTCAACGGAGCATCTCAACGGAGCATCTCCGGTCATCTGTTCTATGACAAAAGTTGTTCATTATATTGACTATCACCCATAGAAGTTTGTAACAATGATCCTGCAACATTCTGTACATTACAAAGAAAACAATAATATTTTTCACATGATGTTTACAAGCTCCAAACTGAGTGCTGTTTTTAAGTGGATGAAAAATAAATAACTTATACAAGTAAGTTCCAATAAATACTTACTTGCATAAGTTACTTATGTTTCAACCACTTCAAAACAGCACTCAGTTTGGAGCTTGTAAACACCACGTGAAAAAAATTTGAATGCCCATAGAGATATTAGGCAACGATGAGAACCCATTATCTTTAAGGTAAAGCAGAAACTGAGCTTAAAAGTCATGCCAGCAGATAGCAGATGGTGTAAATTATATTTTCATTAAAAACAAACATACTGTTTTTTTTTTGTGGTGGTGCAAAGTTACCATGAATGACTATATCTCTCTCTACTTTCATGTGATTCTTTCATGTTATAGATGCAGGTTATGCATATTAATAATGCCTGAGATTATGGTGAAACTCTCGGGAAGTTACCTTATATAAAATAAAAGTTAGTCTTTTGTAAAAAAAATACCTTATAAATGTCTATGTGCAAGCAGGTCATTTTATAATGTATATAAATGCTACATACTTTTGTCTTAGCCTGTACCATATTGCACTCAACAGTCTTGAATGCAGGCTGGTGAGTTTGAGCATCAACAATTGTAGCATTTCAAACCAGTCTTTGTAAGGCACAGTGATAATTGTCAAAAATGGACATTTTTTCAGACTTAAGTAGTATGTATGATTGTACAATTTCTACGCTTTTACAATATTTTATCCNTCAAAAATGGACATTTTTTCAGACTTAAGTAGTATGTATGATTGTACAATTTCTACGCTTTTACAATATTTTATCCTGTGTATTTTAGCAGTATGTTACAAATACCATACATAATTTTCAAGCCAGAAAAAATTATTTGCATAACCAGTGCTAGTAGGCCCTATTTATTTATTGATTGCGAAATTAATAAAACAATATTTATTTTCTGCCATACTTTTGTACTATTAATAATCGTACTACAAGACTCTTAAAATTCTGTTAAATGGATAGTTGCTAGAGTATAAATACATAGAAACATTTTTAATAGTTANTACTACAAGACTCTTAAAATTCTGTTAAATGGATAGTTGCTAGAGTATAAATACATAGAAACATTTTTAATAGTTATTGTACAAGGCTTTGACTGAATAAAACTTATGAAGTTGGTCTAGGTCAGGGAAAACATGGCAAAGTCTGGGAATTTAGTTTTGTTTTTCGTGTAGCAGCCGTAACTAATAAAATATATACTGTGAACATACATGGAACCAATAACTTGGCTAATTGGTATTGTAAAGGATTTATTAACATTCCCCGGTGCTATGCCTAAAGGCTTATCAGGGGATGGCAACTTGACTGATATGTTTCAAATTAAGACAGACCATCAAGGAAATTTGTTAGTTTAATAACCAATCCATGTAAATTTTGATCAGTAACTAGTTCATGTAAATTTGAACATTTTATGTCACTACATTTTGATGTTCAGTTTACAGGATTTCTAATTCTAGAGATTAGTTCAATTGTGTATTCTAAGATAATGTCTACTGGCATTTAATATATGTATTCTTCTAATGCACAAGTAAAGCATCTGCGGTTTTAAATTATTCACACTTTTAGCTGCAGGCTGTGTGTAAAAGAGCTGAACATGATGCCCATCATTTTTAATAATGGGCATGTACAGATATTGAAAGCTGTCAACAAGGGTGATTTGATTTTANCCTGAAAGTGTATTTTTTGGCATAAAGAATGACATGCCTAAAAAAAATAATTGTTTTATAATTGTACTAAACATTGTTCAAATCGCACACATTGTATGTGATAACATTTTCCTTTAATAAAAAAATTTTACATTATATTTTTTGAATAATTTGATGTGAAATACTAAATTATTTTGTTCTGTTGCACTCATAATAACAAATATTAAATAAATTGTACACATGAAAAAATTTACAACAAACTAATGCCATGGGTTACTGCTCGACATATATAAAATCACAAAATAATCATACTTTTTTTTTTAATTTTAAAAATATGCAAATATTAATTTATATTTAACACTCTTTTCCACATATATGGCTTGTTTATTTGGAGATTACATACGTGTCATGCAGCAGCACATGAAATTAGTTAACTTTGTAAAAAAATTTCATCAATACAACTTAGTTATTTGTTATTACGGCTGCAACAAAACTGAAGAATTTTATATTTGACATCAAATTATTCAAAACATATTAAGTGCAATTTTTTTATTTGAGGAAAACGTCATTACATACAAGATGTACAAATTGAACAATGTTTAGTCCAAACATAAAATTATCAATTTTTTGGGGTCAACATCCTTAATTTTATTTGTCTCTAGTGCAAAAATATATTGGACTTTCTACCTACACTGAATATTAAGAAAGATGTAAGTTCTCCGAAATTAAGAATTTAAATTGTATTTTGTCAAAATATTGAAAGCAAGATGACATTAAATTACAATTCTCTNGTTCTCCGAAATTAAGAATTTAAATTGTATTTTGTCAAAATATTGAAAGCAAGATGACATTAAATTACAATTCTCTAAACATTGTTTTATGTTAGCAGGATCTCCAACCTAAGAGCAAACACTCATTATACCTCCCCTTGTAATTAAAATAANAAACATTGTTTTATGTTAGCAGGATCTCCAACCTAAGAGCAAACACTCATTATACCTCCCCTTGTAATTAAAATAACCTGGATGGCCATCCTCTTTTCACATGCAACTTTTTTACTGTATGAATGTTGGTTTATTGAGCAGTATGACCTAATTAACATAAATAGTTCTCTTGTTGCAACTGCCCAGGACTCACTGTTATGATGTAAAATGCACACAAAACTTTCGGTGGCAGCGATATAGTTCCAGATGCATAGACAGTACCAACACTTACTGCAGTGAATCACATACTGTCACCAGAAACAAACAGGCAGCTTCATTACAGTAAGTATTGATAATATGGTGTTTGCACTCATCTTTTTACTAACAACCCGNAGAAACAAACAGGCAGCTTCATTACAGTAAGTATTGATAATATGGTGTTTGCACTCATCTTTTTACTAACAACCCGACCATAGAACTCTAAAAAAAAAATGTGTAATATAAATAGCACCTACTGAAACACATATTATATGTAACTACGAAACAGGCACAATTACCAATATTACTTTCAAGTTCTCCACATTCTTCCCACTAATCTTCGTCCAAAAAATTACCGAATTGATATGTCTACCAAAACAAAGGCAAAATCACAGATCCAATTGGCATGGAACATTAATCTGCCNAGAAACAAACAGGCAGCTTCATTACAGTAAGTATTGATAATATGGTGTTTGCACTCATCTTTTTACTAACAACCCAACCATAGAACTCTAAAAAAAAAATGTGTAATATAAATAGCACCTACTGAAACACATATTATATGTAACTACGAAACAGGCACAATTACCAATATTACTTTCAAGTTCTCCACATTCTTCCCACTAATCTTCGTCCAGAAAATTACCGAATTGATATGTCTACCAAAACAAAGGCAAAATCACAGATCCAATTGGCATGGAACATTAATCTGCCTTTCACATAGAGTCTGACGAAGTTCACCATCAGTAACTATTGCAGAACAATCAGGAGCTTGAGCTACCCCACCTTCCTTATATTCGGGTTCAACACTCCAGTATCAGCAGGCCTCACTCCTACCTCTAAGGGAAACACATGCTGCAATGGACGAATCATTATCCCTTTTTCAGTTCTCAGTTGAACTCTGGCTTTCCCATCACATACATAAATGATGTCTTCTACACAACCAAGAGGCCAGTTCATCCTTTTGTTGTCATCAGATCCAATTAACACTATTTCCCCTAACAATTGACTCACCAGACCTCTTCCGATGTGTCCATTTCAATCTTCCCACATATTCAGAGCAGAACCTGGCTCGTAACTGTTCTCTCAGCTTGTGTCTATAGTGCAAACAATGTTGCAGGATTATCGCCTCAATCATACCAACATCCAAAGTTCCAATGCACTGGACGTTCTCTAGGAAAGTAGCTGGCCTCAAACCTACAAGATCCTTATTGATATCTTAAGTAACTGTGATGGGTCTGGAATTCACAAGACTTTCACATCCACAGAGTATTGCATATAACTTGTCTAAGACCAAACAAGCTCTCCCCTAGATTCACCAAAGAAGTCACGTTACTGTCTGCACCATCCTTTCATAGAATCAATGAGGGCATTGGTAGGTTAAACCTCCATTGGATTCTCTCCATTGAGCAGTACAACTGTACCTATCCCAATCAAAGGCTTCAAATGCATTCTCAGTTCCTATAAAACAAGCGGCGTTATCACTGCAAATTACACTTTTTATTCCTCTACGAGCAATAAACCACCATAAGGCCAACAGGAAGGAGTCAGTGCTCTGAGATGTGACAATCTCCAAAAGCACAGCCCTAAACACCCCACATGTAAGCAAGGCGATCCAAAACTTTTTTCCGTCTCTCAGTACGAGGGGGTTGGCATAGTCTATTCCACAAACTACAGAAACTAAGGCTTTATTCACTTTGATTGGTGGAAGAAGTGGTTATTCAACATCAAAACATTTGCATGCAAAACAACAGCAGACAACACAATCTCTCACGATGCTATAAGTTACTTCACAATCCAAAACTTCTCCCGCATCATTGTCCACAGGGTGAGAGCACCAATGCTTTGATTTGATGTGGTGGTGTAGAACCAAATGCTTAACAACTAGATGGTCATGAGGAAGTAAAACTGGGGTAGTAAAAGAAGGCTCATCGTCCCTTTCAGTCAGTCTGATTTTGACTCTCATCAGGTCTGTTTCAGGATTGGAAAGTTTCTTCTTGCATAAGGGGCAGTGGTGGCTGAGCGGTTAGCCTGCTTTCCTCCCACCAAGGCGAACCGGATTCAATCCTCGGCCGGGTCACTCCCAGATTTTTGCATGTGGTAATTGTGCCAAACGATGCATCTGGTTGGTGGGTTTTTCTCTGGGATCTCTCGTTTCTCACGCCCCTTCATTCCGGCGCTGCTCCATACTCACCTCAATCACCCTCATCAGCTCTCAAGACCTCGCTGTTAAGAGCTGCCCAAATCTCTTCACTCACTTGAGGTTACTGCCACCTTAGTTATAAAGGGTGGTGGCTAGTAAGGTACTGAGTTATTGTACTTTGGTGCAGACTAAGGGCACCTGTAGATGTTGCGTAAGGGGTGAACAAATATTCTCTTATTCTCAGTTAGTTAACACACAAGTATTTTATTTGACTGAAAATAACATGGCTATTTACACACACACACACACACACACACGAGACTGAGCCCCCCCCCCCCCACACGTCGTAGGCATGAAGGGCGGGTTGGTGGAATGTTATGCGTCGGAGAGAAGGTTGCTTGAATGGAGACATCTTTACTTAACTGTGACTGCGGCTTTTGGTAAGTTGTCTTCGTTGGTTGGTGTAGCTGGGTCAGCTCGGCGTCCCTTCTCGGAAGTCCGGGGTTGGTTCCCTTGACTTGTGGTGTCTCTGCGATCTCGGCTGGGGGCTCCCGTCGGAGACCTTAGCGCGTCTCCTATCCTGCGTCGACGTCCGCCACTATCCACCTCGTGCTTCCGACTCCTCCACCTCACGTTGCTATACTGAAGCTACCTGTGTCAGTAATTTCTCGGGAGAAATTTGCGGAGTTCCCCTGTGTAACTCTGGCGTTTTTGTGCCCGATTTTGTGTCTTGTCAGTGGATTGTGCGCTCCCACCAGGGTGGAGGAAGGGTGAGGGTGGTGTAGCGGGGATTCCTACGGTACTAATTTCTGAACTGTGGTCCGCACAATTCTGGCAGGGGGCACCCCTTGCTTCCTTCGTCGTGAGCTGCCTTATCTGCCATTTCTCTTGCGTGACTGAAGGTTCTCCCCCGAGCCATTCGCCTCGGGACATTCCCTGTGTCATTCGAGCCTTGGTTCATCCCCGGGGGTGAATCCCCGGGTTGAAAGTTTCGTGGTCAGCTGCCTGCCCTGGATATGTACTAATAAGATGGCAGGGTGTGGTAACGGCGCTATGCCTATTCTAGTATGCGACACCCATCACACTCAATAAAAGTTTTAAAAAAAATTGATTTTTGTGTCCTCTAAATTTTTTACATCTATAACTATATACAAGTGTGTTACAGGAAACAAACTAACATAATTTGTACATGCATTTTCTTCTCACACACAATACAGTTATAATTCAGCTCACATACTGACTTACTAAATAAAAAATTACAAAAATTTATATAATAGAATGGAATGAACATGGGATAAAATTATATATTAGTTGAATATTTCACATCCTTATTTGCATTCTACAAAAAATGAACACAACAGTACTGGAATGACACCATATAGTAAATAAATGACAACTTAATCGTTTTAACGACAGGACTAGCAAAATTGTATTTGTTCCTGTGATCAATAGCAGGCNGTAAATAAATGACAACTTAATCGTTTTAACGACAGGACTAGCAAAATTGTATTTGTTCCTGTGATCAATAGCAGGCGATGGAAGTTCAACAATTTGGTCTTTCTCTAACCAACATTTATTTTCTTTTAAGGGAAATGCAAAGATTTCCCCACTATAATAAACTTTTCTGAAAAATGTAATTTCATAAGATTCAGTAATCTGGTACACAAGAAATTGGGTGCTTCTTTTTTCAGCATAGGATACCAATGCAAAATGCTGAAGTAAATCAGATTATTTTTCATGTTCATGAGTTATATTATGATTTTCTGATGACAGCCACTCTGACANAAATGCTGAAGTAAATCAGATTATTTTTCATGTTCATGAGTTATATTATGATTTTCTGATGACAGCCACTCTGACTTAAAAAAAAAACTTATAACCATATTTGCAGTGTAAAAGAGANACTTAAAAAAAAAACTTATAACCATATTTGCAGTGTAAAAGAGATAAAACTCAAAATTTAATCACAAACTAACCTAGGGTAGTAGGGTTTTACACTAACCTAGGATGTTTGGGTTTTATACTAACCTAGGATGTTTTGGTTTTACACTAACCTAGGGTGTTTGGGTTTTACACTAAAATACGAATGTAGGATTGCAGGGATTTAAAGGAACCGNAAATGCTGAAGTAAATCAGATTATTTTTCATGTTCATGAGTTATATTATGATTTTCTGATGACAGCCACTCTGACATAAAAAAAAAAAAAAACTTATAACCATATTTGCAGTGTAAAAGAGATAAAACTCAAAATTTAATCACTTTTTAAATATTTTGCTAATTTTTTTTGGGTGGGGGTAGTTATCCAGTTTAGGGGCTTTTCGGTAATTATCTAGTTTAGGGGCTTTTCTGAAAAACACAATAAAAATTTAAAATTATGATATATTTCTACTCTACTAATGATGCAGAACACAAATATACTAGGGGCATTAACGTCCGACTAATTTTGTAATATGTGCCCACCTAACCTAACAAAACCTAACCCCATGATGGGCGAATCACTATTTTGCATTTTTAAACTAACCTAGGGTAGTAGGGTTTTACACTAACCTAGGATGTTTGGGTTTTATACTAACCTAGGATGTTTNGTTTTAAACTAACCTAGGGTAGTAGGGTTTTACACTAACCTAGGATGTTTGGGTTTTATACTAACCTAGGATGTTTTGGTTTTACACTAACTTAGGGTGTTTGGGTTTTACACTAAAATACGAATGTAGGATTGCAGGGATTTAAAGGAACCGTAAAACACACCAAAAGAATGTAAATTGACTCACCTAGGTAGGGGGCTGGTATAATTCCTCTGACGTTAATAGACACAAACAAACATATTTCGCAAGTTTTTTTTAATATGTTCTACTTATTTTAACACTACGGCCGCTTCAATATCAACTAGGTAAGCTATGCTGAATTCATTAAAACAACTTTTGTTGGCATAAAACGTTTCGTTCATAAACGTAAACAAACTGTCAGAAACAGTCATCTCACAAACTTGTTCAATTTTTTAAAATATGTTGCACTTATTTTAAAGCGATGCCCCTAGTATATTCGTGTTCTGCATCATTAGTAGAGTAGAAATATATCATAATTTAAAATTTTTATTGTGTTTTTCAGAAAAGCCCCTAAACTAGATAATTACCTTCTGCATCATTAGTAGAGTAGAAATATATCATCATTTAAAATTTTTATTGTGTTTTTCAGAAAAGCCCCTAAACTAGATAATTACC
>NQII01000013.1:3780162-3809737 GCA_002778355.1 Clitarchus hookeri
ATAAATAATCACGTCGCTCTCCCCCCGACACTATGCAAGTTAAATAATAAAATATATTATGATAATGATTTATGATGATGTGGATGCGACTCGATACTATTCGACAGATGATGTCCTTGCTAGTGCTTCTGCAGCATGGGAGAGCTTGACGTCTGTGCTCGTCCAAGTCCTGGCGATTACTGCCGGAAATGTGCGTCGGCTTCCGCCGCCTAGACGCCGCCGACGCCATGCGGTGGTACAGTGAAACATAATATACACTAAAAGATGATTATGGGATGAAAAATGATATGAACTAAATTAACACAACAAAACATAATTACAATTACACAAATACATAATAAAAATGATAATACTTATTCTAAATGTTTTCATTGCACCAGCCACAGCATTGCCAAATGTAGAATGTCACATGTCTCTGGCTGTGGCTGGGCAAATTGTCTCCTGATGACAAAACAAATAATAAATGAATTACACACTGACATTATTTACAAATACACTGACGAAATAAACTGAATAAATAATAAACACAAATGCACTCATGCCCACAAGCCTGTCGGTGTGGTGCGTCTGGTGTGGGCATACTGCGGCAGTCAGTGGGCAAAAGGACTCGTGAACGTGCGGTTCACATCAATTTCTGTTTCATAACTAATCTTATACATAAATGAATTTGTGTTTTTATCATCATCGTTGTGGCTACTCACACATTCCTCGAACTCCATTGTTAAATTCATAGTCGTCGTCATTATCTCGTTTTGTTTTTTCTGCAACATTTGTTTTTTTTCCACCAGCATTTTGTTGATGAACTCTTCTCCTTTTGCCAAAACCATAAATTTACATTTAGGATACCGAAAAACNATACTGCGGCAGTCAGTGGGCAAAAGGACTCGTGAACGTGCGGTTCACATCAATTTCTGTTTCATAACTAATCTTACACATAAATGAATTTGTGTTTTTATCATCATCGTTGTGGCTACTCACACATTCCTCGAACTCCATTGTTGAATTCATAGTCGTCGTCATTATCTCGTTTTGTTTTTTCTGCAACATTTGTGTTTTTTCCACCAGCATTTTGTTGATGAACTCTTCTCCTTTTGCCAAAACCATAAATTTACATTTAGGATACCGAAAAACATGTTCTATCCAAGGATCGTCATTATCTTCCCAATGTAAGCTACTGTTACCACAATGAAAACAAGTTACACGATCACCAATACCAGTGTAAAAAAATCCGGCACCACTTAGCCATTTTGGGCCTTGGCTTAGAGAAGGGGGCCATCTTTTTTTGATGGTTTTCATTCGTGTTTCAAGCATGGTATATTGGGGATAGCTAGATTGTTCTTCACTGCTGTGTAAGTATTGAGATACGAAATCGAGAGGATCTAAAGTATCTTTGTCGCTCTGGGAAATTTTGATAGAGCTCTGGGAAGCTTTGATAGATAAAGAATTTTCCGTCCTAATAGATTCCATATATGCATTATCCCTACTCAAATTAACATATAAACAGCCAAATGCCGAGTCATTGTAGGTGTGTTTGATCCAAGGATCGTCTACATCTTTCCATTGAAATAGCTTACACCCACAATAAAAACATATAACTTTGTCGCTTTCTCCCGTATAAAAGAACCCGGCTCTGCTAAGTTGTTGCGGTCATTGCTTAATTGCCTTGGGCCAAAACTTGTATGTCGCCAGCCGCGATTGAAACAATTTATATTCGGCAAACCTCAAAATTTTATATTCCATGACACCATACCTTCTAAAATTCAGTTTATTGAACCGCGGTGGTATTTCATTAAAATGTCGTTGGTCCGATTCGGAAAAACCAAAAACATGTTGGTGCGATTCGGAAAGATCAAAAACCGGTCCTTGGTCCGATGCGGAAAAACCAATAACAAATCTAATTATAATAATTTTTTTTCCAACTCGTTTATGATTATATTCCTTAGGTATGAAGGCTTTCAGTTAAATACAACCCATCAAAAACTATTCCGTTCAATCACAGAGATAAATGAATTATGACAGAGTGGGAGGAGGCCATATGAGCTTATAGACCCATTCTTGAACGTCGACTATATTGCATTAGACAGTTGTCTGCCACATAAAAAAAGTGTATTCAAATTTAACGATAATAATTTTTTTTCCAACTCGTTTACTATTATACTCTTCATAAAGTATTTACAAAGTACTGCATAAATGACTCAGTGAATCGTTGTCTGGGAAATATCAAAGTCTTTGATTTATTTAAAATTTGTTTCTCATTTAAATACAACCCATCATTTCTCAAAGTTAAACCATTCCATTCGATCGCCGAGATAAACGAATTATGTCCGATTCGGGGAACCATATGAGCATTGATAACCATTTGATGTATTTCTTTATCGATTTCATCCACAATTTCGTTGATTGAAAGTTTCGAAGAATTAATTATGTTCGTAAATTTCGAGTGTACCATCAAGTGAAAACAATATATCTTTAAGTCCAAGGTAAGGATGTATGTTTCCTATGGCGCCACTCAAGACAATGCGTATTAAGTTTTCATCTAATAAACTAGATGATTTCAAAGAATAGAGAAATGGGAAAGATTCGTCGTGAAAATCATTGACGATGCCATTTGCCAACTGGTAAGTTTTTTTATTTACCTCGCAAAAAAATCAAATGTTTTCCTCGAGCTGTATTTAAAATAAATAAAAAGACAGAAATTTTCCTAATTATCCGCAGTTGGTTCAACCAAGCCGTCAAGCCGTAAATGCGAGGCACTTCACCGATGAGTTTGTCTAATGCTTTGCGATTCGTCTCGTCATCAAACCATTTCAAGGTATAAATTTTGCGGAATAATTCTTGTAATTGGTAAAATTCGTGAGTTTTGGGTAAACTTCGCTTGTGAATGTACAGAATGTGAGTTTCGGTAAACTTCAACCTCAATTTATTAAAAGGAATATGAATACTGTAAATAGGAGACATGTTAATCATTACTTCATTGGCAGCAATCTCATCTAAAACCACATACAATAATTATGTATCTCCATCAATGTCAGTATTCTGATGCTTTAATATCAATGGCAAAACATACAATAAATTCGTCATTGCAAAAGCCACTCGATTGATGACGACGATTGAGGCCGGATGAATAACCGGATCTCTTTTTAGTAAAATGACTTTATCCTACCCAAGTTCTATGAATTTCACCTTTTGTCCATCGACAATGTTAGGCAGGTCGAACAAGGAGATTCGAGAAACATTTAAACTCACACCCAACGAAGTCACCCACGTATGAGGAACGATGATTTCGTTTGGCAATAAAGTTCGGCGCATCTGGCTCTTGCTACACTGCAACATTGTCTTTATCGATCCATTACAGAATGGAATATCGAAAAATTTTTGAATCTCCACTAAAGTTTGCTTAACACAACGAGAAATTTCCTTGTCCGATGCATAAATAGATCGTTCATCGATGGTATACGACCTATTTTTTTATGCGATTGTAACACAAGTAAAAACGTGTATATCACTTTCCAATTGGCATAAATTTCACTATATTTCCATGTCTTTATTCTATCTACTAAATCCCCATATGTTTTTTCACGAGACTCTGAAAACGATGCAATCAAAGGGCTAAACAAATCAAGAAGGGAATGTAAATTTTTTTTTTATGTACTGATTATTTCCTATCATCTAAAAAAGGGCCACTAACTCGGCCATTTCATCTGTTTCCAGAATGTTTTAAAATTGGAAATTTATTCTTTCGAATGCATTTTCAAGTTTGGAATAACAAAACAGCATAGATTCTCTGAATTATCTTTTAATTTTCCGTAGTCTTGCGATTCGAAAGTCGATTTATCTACGGAAATTTAGTTTTTTACGATGAAAATACTAATGTTATTTTGCACATCAGTTAAAATGCGATTCTTTGAATTTTTCCGAAATCACCAACTATTGAGAATACATCTCATTTGATTTGTGTTGGCAATTGACCAGTTGTGTTTTTTTATCCGTTCCAAAGCAATGTCTGAAACTCGATATTTCATTTTACTAACTACATTTTAAACTGAAAAAAACAGGGGTTTATATATACTGTCTATTTTTTGTTTCAACTATTGCTTTTTTTATATTGAGTGACGTCACGAGTGTAGTCGGGACGTATCAACTGCTCTCGAGCAGTCGGCAGGCTAGAATTTCGTAGTTAACCAATATGGTTGGTGTCAGTATTAAATGTGCCCGTGTATTTCAATGACCCGGAAATAAATATTGTGTAGCATAAAGATGTTTGTGTTGCATGGAATTACAATTTTCCTACCCATACATTTACGACACGAATAAGCATGAAAAGATTGGGTATAACTATTACAAACTTGCATCACACACGCCCGTCCTTTTTAAACATTGTGCACAACATGATACAGACTATTTTAGGCGTGGGATGTTATTACAAGCTCGTGAATGTATGAATACGGAATTGTAAATTTTTAACCAATTAACTCCTATTATCATAGGACGTACATCCAGATAAACATTTATACGTTCCTTACATAGCATGTGTTTGGTGGGCGAGTAGTTAAGTTACGTGCTTCGCATCACAAACGTTTCCAGGTTTTGAGATAGAAATTCCATACAGTTTAAATTTTTTTGTTTAAATATGTGAAATAGAGTTATGTTATTATATGTGGTAACAACGCTTTTTTAAAAGAGCAAGCTTATAAGCTGTGTGCATTTGTATTTTGTCTCCTAATAGCCTACAGTTTGGAATGTTAATTTTAAAATTGAAGGATCAAATTTGATAGGTAGGTCTTATGTAATTTAACTAAAACGAAACGTGAATAACTTAAAATATTACGAATATGAATATATTCTGTAACAAAATGACAATTCTTTGCATTGATTCCAGAAAGAAGAGACTAATTAATTCAACATAATTTAATAATTTTAAAACTAACTTTGAAGTCAAAATGAATATTACAAATATATTAAAAATCTACATATGCTCCTTCTGTACAAAATAAATATTTTCTGCGCTGGAAGGTTATCAGCATTTTAAAAACCATAGGCTTATATGTGGTAAAAAGGGAGGGAAAGTTATTTAATTCACACCAAATTCAATGCCTGNCATTTTAAAAACCATAGGCTTATATGTGGTAAAAAGGGAGGGAAAGTTATTTAATTCACACCAAATTCAATGCCTGGCGCGAAACTGTTTTGTTAAATAATTTCCCCAATATAGGAACTTGTTTAATTATTTATGCGTGGCATATAGTTACTGTGTTTGTTGGACTCATATACTTGTTCAGGGTTCTACTAAGACGCAGGGTTTATAAATATATATATTAAATTTCTAGTTTTTTCCTACCGTTTTGTCTATGTAAAGTTGGTAACGACGGAGGAAAGTAGTTTCACATCATAACTTTGAGTTAGGGTGAACATTTGTGAATACTGAATTACTTTTTGCCCTTTCTGTATTTTTATTGCATGTACGTGCAAAACTTTGTGAAAATATTAATAAACTATAATTTTTTAAAAATATTTTCACAGTTTTATTTCCCCGTGCATTAATAAAGTTATAAGACTCGCAGTAACATTAATTTTACTTATGGCGAAATAATACATAATGAGCAGACACGTAGATCTTAGGTAGAACTAACTATCTAAGGTGCTAAGTATACCAAAGTTGGACCATATTCTTTGTCGGTGTTTTTGCAGTTCGTTCGAAGTGACTAGACAGATTCTGCGGCAGGAATAAATCACTTGGAAATTAAATGATATTTCAAAATGCGGAAACGACTGGGTGAACAGATGTAGATAGATTCGATTCGTAGAGCATTGTATTGCCTGGTGAACTCGCAAAAATTTCAGGCCTCTAAGGGGCTGCGGTGAAAATAGAAGTATTTTAGTAAGTTATTATAATTAAATATCAATATATTGTTCAGTTGGAAAACTAATTATTATATGGAAAAATATGAAAGTAATTAATTATGAAAGTAAAAGTTTTGGGGGAAATAACATATACTTTTCAGGTTTCTACTAAGACGAAGAGTCTATAAATATATATTAAATTTCTAGATTTTTTCTTACCATTTGATCAGATCTTTGAATGTGGTGTTCTTGTTTCTAGTCGACTCCAACTAACATTGGTTTCTAAACATTTCCTTTATATAAGCGAGCTACTAGTGTGAAATGGTCAATGACTTTCATAAACTATAAGGTTCCTGTTGTTCTCAATACATTTACTACTTAAAGCTGCAGAGTGGCAGTGATAGTGNGACTTTCATAAACTATAAGGTTCCTGTTGTTCTCAATACATTTACTACTTAAAGCTGCAGAGTGGCAGTGATAGTGCATTTTACTAAGCCAATAACCACCTTTAAGTATCCATAAATAATACAATACTAGTTCTTGTGTTCCTCATTACATCTACCGAGAAATACAGGGCTGAGACTGGAAGCTGCCAAGTACCACTTTGTCAGCAAAACCGCAAGTACCACTTTGTCTGCCAGGNAGTTCTTGTGTTCCTCATTACATCTACCGAGAAATACAGGGCTGAGACTGGAAGCTGCCAAGTACCACTTTGTCAGCAAAACCGCAAGTACCACTTTGTCTGCCAGGCAGCCAATGTTAATTAGAACTCGTATCTGGAAGAGTCGGCGTACCATGTTGCCTACTATAGATGAGTGCCACACAGCCTGGGTAACTTTCCCGTGCGGTCTATAAGGGTTTGAAACCAGCCCAATCGAGGACATTGCAGCATCTCCGTGTCCTTACTCTTTCACTCAAAGACTACTGAATAGATTTTAATGAAACTTTACAATAATATAGCTCATACATCAAAATAGCACATAGGCCAAAGTTTATAAAGATATATTGTGTGAATTTGCCAAAATATAACGATTAGTGTCAAGCAAGTCGGAAAAATTCTGCCATCTGCGAGCTATTTTGGCGTGCGCTGAAAAACCCGTACGAGTTACACGAATATAATCAATGGCGGAAATGTTTCTCTTAAGTAGTTCTACAAAAAAGTCTGTGACAGAATACATCTATCTTTCATGTGTAAAAATACAATCAAATTTAATACTATATTTCCAATGCACCTTTTGTAGTAACAAAATGATTCCTTAACAAAATTAATACTTTTATCACTTTTGATATTTGAGTGGCTTTATATCAAAAATGGACATTTTCAGTTCGAAAAAGGTTAGAAAACACGATTTTTTTGTGTACAGCTTGCATTTATTACTTTGCTTATGGAATTTTTTTCCATAATTAGGCTAAAAAAATACTAAACTACTTTTGTGGGGTATCTGATATCAATATAATTTGATAAATTAGTCAAATTTTGTTTTGAAAATACAGTGGTTGTGAACAAGCAGCCACAAACTTGTAAAATAAAACAAATCGTAACACCTCGAAAAAAATTTTTTATGGCATTTTAATATTTGCATACACATTTGATACATCACAAGTTTTTTTATTCATTAGTTCGAGAAAAAAATAAAGACTTTTTATAGAGTCCATTGAAATATTCCTTGAAGGTGTTGAAATATTCATACTTGAGCGTTGATTCACTTAGTTGTAAAAACTCGTGTTTAAGTTCACCGAGAATGTATGTTTTGTTTTTTTCCAAATTTTCTGATATTATCTTGCAAAGTTTGTAGTCTATTATTTTTTATTATTGCATTTTTCTAAATCTGCTTTCATGAACGCATCGAATGGAGATTGGGAAGTTTGAACTAATTTAATATGTTTAATAAATGAGTGTGTGTTGAGTATGGGCTGTGCCTCAATGGATCCATTTATCAATATTTGAACAAGGGTGTATGCAGATAGGAGATTATGTTGCTCGAGAATTCTACCGAAATGTGTTATATTTTCTGGTTCATCTTGATATTTCAAATCGAGGATAGACTTTATAATTTCTATGTACTGATGACTAGCCACCCCATCGTTAATCATTTCCAGCTCTAATCGACCGAGCTCAGCGAAATATACCGCCACTTGTTTCATAGATACCTGGGTATTAAGTATACAGAAATAATCAACCGCGCCCTTTTTTGTTTGTGTAATCGTCGTGTGTATTCCAGTGAAATTTTTCACAAATCTAGACATATAATTCTTCAGTTTTTGTGCTAGTTCTTCAGGACCATCATCTGGCTCTATTTGTAGGACTATGCGAGGATCTGATATTTCCCTAGGAGTATTTGCAGTTAATCTCTGTAAATGAGGTGAGGGTGGGGGAAGAGAAGAGGTATTTAGGGGTTGAGAAGAAGGTTGGGTATTTGTTACAAGTATATCAGAGTCCATGCATGGAAGTTCTAGAGGTCAAAGTTGTGATGGTGGAAACGAGGCTCTTGGTGGTTGTGTTTGTTGCATGACGATTGAAAAGAATCTTATTTTTATAAGTAATAAGTTAAATTGTATTTAAAAAAATTAGTGAAAACATTCACACTGTCATAGAAGCAGGGCTGGTTCAGTTTACGTGTGTGCCAAAAATTGCATTTGGCGAACACAGAGACATGGAAAAATTATCTCAAATGATGAATCGTGCAGAAAAATTGTCATCTTCCTTGGAAAAAACACAAATCACTTCACAAAGAGGTGAAGGTCTTTTGAATGATTTGGAAACGATCCTCTTTGGTTTAGGTGAAGAATTTTCGAAACTTTTAATGGAAGGAGAATCTACACTGGCTAAAAATCAATACACAATTGACAAATTGTGGGTGTATTTGGTACAAAAATTTGCTATTTTTAGATGTGCTCTTTTATTGAAAAATAATCTCGAACATTTAACAGCCGAGTTTGAAAATTTCTTAGTGGGTAATTTTCGGAATCCCAAGAATGCGAGTAGTGTATTTGGAGGAGAAGCTAACTCGGAGATTACATCAGAATTGGACCTGTGGTGAATATAACCCCAATTTTCTATCAAGGATGTAAGCGGCCGTGATCAGCTTAAAACCAAGCTCAAAATTTTAATCTATACGCAAGTTTTTAATCCTCGATTTAAATTTATAAGGTTTTTTGGCCCTCCTGGCACAGGTAAGAGCACACTGGCCCATGCAATCGCATCCGAATGGNATTTGCTATTTTTAGATGTGCTCTTTTATTGAAAAATAATCTCGAACATTTAACAGCCGAGTTTGAAAATTTCTTTGTGGGTAATTTTCGGAATCCCAAGAATGCGAGTAGTGTATTTGGAGGAGAAGCTAACTCGGAGATTACATCAGAATTGGACCTGTGGTGAATATAACCCCAATTTTCTATCAAGGATGTAAGCGGCCGTGATCAGCTTAAAACCGAGCTCAAAATTTAAACTATACGCAAGTTTTTAATCCTCAATTTAAATTTATAAGGTTTTTTGGCCCTCCTGGCACAGGTAAGAGCACACTGGCCCATGCAATCGCATCCGAATGGAAAGCCAAACTGTATCAACTCAACATTGGGCAGTTGTCCTCGCCCACCATCGGCGATACCGAACACAAACTAGCCAACTTGTTCCAGATGACGATTAAACATCAGAACCAACACTTTGTGATATTTTTAGACGAAATCGACGAAATAGTTGCGCAAAATTTAGCAATTACACCTCATTTGCGGAGTGTGGCGATTACATTACAGACAGGTCTCGAAGGAAGTGTTCAAATGAAGAATAACATTTTAATTATAGCAGCATCTATTTTCAAAAAAGCCATATGGCTAACAATCCTTGATCGAACCCATGCATTTTACTTTATCGACTTACCTTCGGAGGAAGAGTGTCGCTATGCATTAATTGGTATCTGGCAATTGTTTAAGAATCGCCATTTGAAAAATTTCGATGAAGATTACCAACATCGAGTGATTGATAATATTCCTTTACCACCATATCTCACTTTTCGAAACGTTACTGCTATACATGACATGGCGAGATTGGAAAACTTTAAGGATGGGCTGTTCTCTTTCGCGATCATTGATCAATCACTGCTTGTACAAACACCGAGAGAAGAATACGCGAACCAACACATTTTGTATTAAGCTGCATTAAAAGTGCTTGAAAATCCAAACGAATCTACCATATTAACTTTGCATCTCAAAACCATACATAAATTGTATCATAAAAGCATCTTGGCAAATGATAAAATATTCTTTAGGCCAAACTTGAATAATTTCATTTAATCAATTACTAATACAAGAGCAATGAACGAACAAGATTACAAAATATTTCAAGATAAAAAGCTGTAAAAAAATTATTCATTAAATTAAAAAAAGGTAGAACAATATTTATTCATTGGTTATCTATGGTGTAAAGCAAACATTTTTCAATCAGTGTTTTGTCAAAATAGACTACTGGCAACAACTTGTAGTTTGGTAACGTTTCATGCATTTGTAGTAGATACATGTCGGTGATTTTCCGCCCACAAGTGGNCAACAACTTGTAGTTTGGTAACGTTTCATGCATTTGTAGTAGATACATGTCGGTGATTTTCCGCCCACAAGTGGTCGAGTATAAATTATTTTCTTTGTTGGATATATAATGATAAATGTTTTGTTGAAGTGAGTACTTATTTAGCTGTGATGACAATACATTACATAAAGGGCCGAGCCTATATTCGCTGCGAGAATCTTCAAAAAAATTAAGTGAACATTTCCAATCCACCATCACCAAATCACCATTCTTGGAATTGAAAAGCATGTCAATAGTTCCACATAAGGCGAAATCAACATCTCGCATTCTCAACTCCAATGCATAAGGTGTCCAGCCATTGGTNTGTCAATAGTTCCACATAAGGCGAAATCAACATCTCGCATTCTCAACTCCAATGCATAAGGTGTCCAGCCATTGGTCTGTCTAACCTCGCTGTCAAACTCTAAAAACTGTGGAAAAGTGTTGTCTATTTTATCGGGTAGTTTTTGTTAATTCGATTTGTAATAATTTTCTATATTTTTGTGTAATTTAACGCCCTCATTGATAGCTTCTTGGCTAATCCTTTGCCATTTTTCCTCGATGGCAGCTATCGGGTTATCAACGGTTCAGAAATCCGCATAGGGTCCGGTAGAAAATTTGTGTGATTTCACAATGAATGATGCCATTTTTTTCGAATTGAATTTTGGAAATGTGTTTGAAACGCACGTCGAGGCCGTCATGAAGTTTTTCCGCGGATCATTGTGCACTGAATATGTGTGAGTCTTTTCTTCTAGAGATACCAGAGTATACAAATCTCCCAATTCTATACTACCTAGCATTGTTGTTTGCTTGTAAATAAAACAATTCAAACTGAAAAGAATATATAAAGTCGTGTCTTTATATACTAAACATTTTTTTGTCTTTATATACTAAACATTTTTTTTGTCTTTATATACTAAACATTTTTGAAATATTTTTGTATCAGCTCAATAAAGTATAAATTATGTATTTTTCTTCTTTTATAAAGGAATGTGGAGAAATATTGAAATGTTTAAAAGTTTCTACAATCTCCATTCGTAATGAACACCAAATATCGTATAGTCGCAATGCGAAAGAAAGTGGTCTTTGGACACTTTCGTTAATTTCGAGCTGTTTGTAAAACAAGAGTAATTTGGATTTTAAATTGAAAGTGTACCATTATTGACATTTTTTAAGAAAATATTATGTCTCTCAGATGTCTCTTCGACATTTTTCAAATAAATAAACAATTCCCTCTTATCATGGTCGAGGAAATGGTCCAATCGGATCTAATCATAATTGTGTTTTTTTTTTCGAATAAAAAAATCTAAAATATTTCTACGCATAACATCTTGATACTCGTAATAGATGTGGTTTATCGAATATGAATTATGAGCCAAATATTTTCAATAAATTTCGAAGAAGAGTTTTTGAATAGAATAAAGTCCAAATGTACAGAACTGCCAACATCTTGCGTACATGACAAATCGAGGCTGGATGAATTGTGCATTGCAACAGATAACTTTATTCAATGATAACAGATATTTGACACTTCTCACACATACGTCAATTATGTCAACATCATAGATAGCTGGACTAAATTAAAATTGAAATTGATGCGTGTTTATCTTCGAGATTCGATGAGATCAGTAACGATTATTTTTGCGACAAAATGCACGATTTTTTTAAATCCGAGGAAACCTTAATGAAGCAGCTCAAGGAAGGAGCCAANGATATTTGACACTTCTCACACATACGTCAATTATGTCAACATCATAGATAGCTGGACTAAATTAAAATTGAAATTAATGTGTGTTTATCTTCAGAGATTCGATGAGATCAGTAACAATTATTTTTGCGACAAAATGCACGATTTTTTTAAATCCGAGGAAACCTTAATGAAGCAGCTCAAGGAAGGAGCCAANATTATTTTTGCGACAAAATGCACGATTTTTTTAAATCCGAGGAAACCTTAATGAAGCAGCTCAAGGAAGGAGCCAAGGACAAAAATACAGGAATATGGAAATTATTCAATAATTGTTTAATGTGAGATATCAATAATTCGTTAATAGTCGGGGGTGCTCAATTCGAGATCGGTCAATAAATTTACATTAATGGGATTTAATTCCGCAATCCATCTTGGTTAAAAGCGAGAGTATTCGTTCACCATTTGGCATTATGCGTTCAAATCGTTCGTTGAAATCATTGATTCTTTCAAGCAGAGAATCCAGTTCAGAGTTCAATTCGAAAGAATATATAGGGTTTACAAAATTTCATGGAAAATTACAATACCAACAATATGCTTGTGAAATAAGATTCAGTTGGTTATTTAGTGTGATATCGTTAATTTTTTTGTTCACGAAAGTCACTACAGCTCGAGTTTTGTTTTGTGAATGACTAGTAAATAATTTTTTGTTTTTCAAATATTCTGGGAAATGATTTGTAAAATAAATGTTTAAATAGTCGGTGAAAGAAAGATCGGTAAGGGAATTTAGTGGACGATCAACTATGCGATAAGTTGTCAAAATATTCTTAAGTAATTTGAAATGATGGTTGGTTAAATTAGGTATCTGTGATAATATTTCATACAATTCAAACAGCTTAAGTATGCTGTTCCCATTACCCATGTTCGTCATTCTCACTTATTTTTTTGCTATTTAGCCACAATCTAAAAAACTTTATTAGGTAGGNTCCCATTACCCATGTTCGTCATTCTCACTTATTTTTTTGCTATTTAGCCACAATCTAAAAAACTTTATTAGGTAGGGTGGAGAATCCCAAGATAGTGAAACTTCCAGCAACAATCAACCCATAGTACAAGTAACGAAATAAGTTTTTTGTANCCCATTACCCATGTTCGTCATTCTCACTTATTTTTTTGCTATTTAGCCACAATCTAAAAAACTTTATTAGGTAGGTGGAGAATCCCAAGATAGTGAAACTTCCAGCAACAATCAACCCATAGTACAAGTAACGAAATAAGTTTTTTGTATAGTCAAATACATCACTGCCAAATGCTATAACATTTTCCACATCTTTACCTAACATATTGGCGATCGCATCCGTCCAAGAAGCATCGATACAACAATATTCTTCATTGATATCAGATACGGGAGGATCATTACTGGCACTGTCGCAATGAGCACAAGCACCCACCTCTTCACCCATTCCAGAACATCGGGCTTTTTTAACCCCATCGGATAAAACACTTTCGGCACATAAATCGAAATAACTATCATCGGAAAAAAACCTACAACTGAGATGATTGACTATACACACCTTGAGCTGTCCNGATAAAACACTTTCGGCACATAAATCGAAATAACTATCATCGGAAAAAAACCTACAACTGAGATGATTGACTATACACACCTTGAGCTGTCCATTATCATTTTCTTAGCTAATGCACCCGCTTATTGCTTTCCTGTACCGATCGACATAGGCAGCCAGACTGACATATGATGACTACAGAAAGAGCTGTGTAGCCAACAAGTTTTTTTAGAGGATAAAAAATAATTTTTACATTACTGAGTTGAATAACCTCGTGCGAATTCGCAGATTGGTTTAATTTTGGATTAAATAAGTTTAGTTGTTTGGATCCGAGCTGAATTTTATGCAGCCCATAGCCCAGCAAATTTTTTATTTCGTGTAATAAAACTTTATGCATATTATTGTCGAAATGAATTTTTGGATCGATTTGCTTGAAAACTGCATCAAATTGGCCTTTTTTGATTTTTCTCATGAATTTATCAAGTGTGGTATTTCCATTTCGCAATAATTTTTTGCTATTATTAATTAAATTTAAGCTATACAAAGCCTGATTGTCGAAAAGTTTTTGGGCAAAAATGTGACCAGTGAAAGTATATTGATTATTAAGATTTTCACATATTTCATATTATCAGTTGTTTACTATTATTACATTTTGGGTTTAATAAATAGTTTAAAGAAAACATTACTAATCACTTACAAAAAAATATTTTAGATATCCTACCCCTCTTATTCTGTAAAAAAATTTATTCATATTCATATATTTATATATAAAATTTATTTTGGTAGTTTTTTTTCCAACATCTGTATTTCCATTTNAAATTTATTCATATTCATATATTTATATATAAAATTTATTTTGGTAGTTTTTTTTCCAACATCTGTATTTCCATTTTATCGAATAAAATTCCATTCTTGTACAAATCTATTGTGGATGTGAATACATCCGTTTTTGAAGTAGTTTAGCCATCTAATAGGGATGTGTATACATCTGTTTTTTGGGATAGCTTCGTACGATGGCAGTGATGAGAAATATCGGTATGCGTGTTGTCAATTACTTCCGTAAGTTTGTTTATGTTTGTATCCAACTGTAAGTGGTGACATATACACAGATATGCAGCTACCGCCACGAATACTACTATGCCAGTAAAATTGCTATCCAATTTTATCTAATTTTCTTATACTTCTTATTTATTTATTGTTTTTTACAGTCGATACATCGCTGCTAATAAACTCATAATATAANCTAATTTTCTTATACTTCTTATTTATTTATTGTTTTTTACAGTCGATACATCGCTGCTAATAAACTCATAATATACATCGTTTTGACTACATATTCATATACAAATATCGAAATGAAAAAACCAAAGGAGGTGTTTATTGTAATTTGCATCACCCCATAACAACAAGATCCCAATTAAAAAATCTTATTTAATGTATATTCACCACCACTCCCTTTTTTTTATTATACAAAAAATAATTCATATTCATATATTTATATATATAATTTATTCATTGGTAGTTTTTTCCAACATTCGTATTTCCATTTTATCCAATAAAACTCCATTCTTGTACAAATCTATTGTGGATGTGTATACATCCGTTTTTGGGGTAATTTCGCCATCTAATTTGGATGTGTATACGTTCGTTTTTGAGGTAGTTTCGCACGAAGGTGGTGATGAGAAATAATTTGGCGATGATATAGGTGTTGAAACATTATGCATTTTACCCAATACTTTCTCGAAGTGTGTGTCCATGTTTGTATGCATATTGCTAATTGCTCTTGTAAGGCTGTCTATGTTTGTCTGTGTCAACTGCAAGTGGTGAACTATACACAAGTATGCAGCTACTGCTGCGAATATTACTATGCCAATAAAATGGCTACACATTTTTTTAAATTTCTTATACTTCTTATTTATTTAGTGTTTTTTACAGTTCATGTGTAGTACATAATATACAAAAAAATATACAAATCTTGACTACATATTCATATACAAATATAGAAATAACCAAACCAAAGGATATGTTTATTGTAATTTGCATTATCCCATAACGACAGGAACCCCATTGAAAATTCTTATTTAATGCATATTCACCACTCCNGAACCCCATTGAAAATTCTTATTTAATGCATATTCACCACTCCCCTTTTTTATACAATAACTGAGTTAGTTACTTGCTGCTGGAGAGCTTTGTTGATTTCTCAAATTAGTAGTTGCGGTAAATGATGTGCCACTAGATCCGAAATGAGGGGCCATGGAACTATTAATTTTGTCTTTAAATTTCCAAATAACAAATGCCAGAATTCTTCATATTAAAATGGTGCCGATATAGGTCCACAAGTATATTTGGTTTTTATTATTCATTCTCTTATATATTATTATGTATTGAAAGGAACTGTAGTGAATCACATATCGCCGGTATCATCATAGTCCATCGTCCATTGTTTAGTCGAGCCATTCAACTTATGTATTACAAATGTGATGGGATAAGGAAATCGATAAACTTTACATAAATTCAAGTATTGGAAAGTGTGAGAAACAGGTAAGTGAAACATGTTTGAAATTATTTTTTTAATTTGTTTGGGCGAAAAAATAAAAATTTCATTCAAAAATTAGACATTATTGGGTATTTCTTTATACCTAAAGTCGTAACCAAATGATTTAATGAAAGGTGGATTCAAACTAGTCAGTAAAGTAGATGCTTTAATGGTTTTCAGTGAAATTTCAGCCACATTGTCATTGTATTTTAGATCAACACATTCATTATCTATTTCGTTTGCCAATTAAAGGTTATTTGCGATAAAAGCCAATTTATGTATCGAGTAGAAATTTTGAAGTTGTTTCATAAGATTATGTTTTCCGGAGTTGTCTGGGCAAACGACAATTTCGTACTGAAGTATATTTGCATCCATCATCTTATTTTATGTGATGCTATTCCCCACCTGTGGTATACATGGTGGTTCATAGGGTCGGAGTTAAATCCTCCAGGCACAGACTATAAGTTGCCTTGAAGTTTGAGGGTATATCAATAAAGTAGTATTTCGGTGTTTCACTTGACTGGATGTATATATTGTCTCGAGTTTAAACATACAGAAACACTTCCGGGTGTGGTACTCTATTTTGGCTAACTCGGATTAATTGTGGGCGACATCGTGGAGGAGGGGGGCTTCTTTGGTCGACGACTTGATACTTAACTCTGCTGGTAGTGCTTGGTATGTTGTCGGCTGTGGATGANCTTCTTTGGTCGACGACTTGATACTTAACTCTGCTGGTAGTGCTTGGTATGTTGTCGGCTGTGGATGAGATCCGGTAATGTGGGCGTTTGGTGCCATCTCCTCTGGACTGCTGCTCTGGGTTCGTTCCGACGTCCTCTCGCGATTTCCCGATACAACTGCTTCTCTCGGTGTGGTGATAATGAACCATCCCTCTTCTCACAAAAATTGGCTTATATGCTCTCTAGTCTCCCTCCCTAAGTGTCTACACATGTCTCTCTTGTTGGGGGAGGGGGGAGGTGGTAGCCTGCAGTTCAAAGCCCTTCTGCCATGTACCATGTTTCGTGAAGGAAGGGGGGAAGTGGTGGCCGGCCCCTTGAACTTACCCTGTCAGCTTATTCTTCTGCTGTTTGGCTAAAAGGGTGGTAGGGGTGAGGAGTGTTTGTGCCCCCACTTTCAATTGGTCCGCTGTTTTCTCTGGTGTGAAGCTAAAGGTGCTCTTGCTGGGCTCTGCAATTTCTCCTGCTTTCCTACGTATTTACATAGCGCCTTCCAGGTGCTTCGGCGATATCCTGGCTCTTACTCGGCAAAACCTTGACATGTGTGATTGCGATCCATTCTGGCTGTACACATGTCCTGCGACATGTGTCAACTGGTAAGAGCTCGCAAAGGGGGTAAGCGAGGCTTCTACTCCCAATATGCGTTACATGTCAATTTGTGTTTAATCTTGTAATTTAAAAACTTTGCTTTTAATGTGGTGTATGAGGCTGATGTTAAGTATTTTCCCTCGGAATAATCTCTATTCATAATTTTCGCATTAATTCCAAATTTTCGCCTTATCATTGTGCCATCAAATTCTAAAATGGATAAATGATTGTCCGATTTTACACCAATCGATACATTGTTNTTCGCCTTATCATTGTGCCATCAAATTCTAAAATGGATAAATGATTGTCCGATTTTACACCAATCGATACATTGTTCGCATTTACTTCTTCTATAAATAATTTATCATTTTCAAAATATAGAACTTGGATAATAGGTATTGATTAAATTTTCCGAGATACTCTCTATATTATCGAAATAATCATGAACGGTGCTGAAGGCAACCATATCATTAATGTTTCGTGTACACTGAAATGACTCGAAAATCTCATTATCTTCTGTTCGAGTTATTTTGGATAATACGGATGTACCTACATACACAAACGAATAATTTTGTTCGTATTGGTACTTNTCGCCTTATCATTGTGCCATCAAATTCTAAAATGGATAAATGATTGTCCGATTTTACACCAATCGATACATTGTTTGCATTTACTTCTTCTGGAAATAATTTATCATTTTCAAAATATAGAAATTGGATAATAGGTATTGATTAAATTTTCCGAGATACTCTCTATATTATCGAAATAATCATGAATGGTGCTGAAGGCAACCATATCATTAATGTTTCGTGTACACTGCAATGACTCGAAAATCTCATTAACTTCTGTTCGAGTTATTTTGGATAATACGGATGTACCTACATACACAAACGAATAATTTTGTTCGTATTGGTACTTTTTCATCGCCTTGAAGGAATTATTAGGAGAAATGAGGCACATGCCAAAATTCGTGGAAACTTTTATGGTCTCGCGATTATTCCTCTAAGTCGACTGTACCTTATAGGCATCTGTGTAACCAGAGATGTTCACTAAAATTAATTCAATTTCCTTAAGTTGAAAATGGCTTATTGTCCAGGAATTATACATGCCAATTATGGAATCCAAATGGACAATACATGAAAAAGCATTTTGGGCCATGAAGGTTGTCGTGGTTTGGCTAGTGATTGCCATAGTCACTAATTTATTATTTATGCTAATGACACCTGGATAGTATGTGCAAAATTCTTCGCGAATTTTTGTATCGGAATTAGCGTACATGAACATGCGGGCCATGACCCAAAATTAACCCCATTATTATATGTTCGGTCGAATTCGTAAAAGCAGAATTTGGAACACCGGCCATTGAATTGAAACATCCACTTTTCTGTCTTGGCCATTACTGCTTTTATCGAATCAATTACAAAGAAACCATAATCGCATTTATCTTGGCATACCAAATTAGGCGTCTTTGTGAACATGGGGCCGAAATGTAATGGGACTGTCGGATGTTCTAATANTTAGCGTACATGAACATGCGGGCCATGACCCAAAATTAACCCCATTATTATATGTTCGGTCGAATTCGTAAAAGCTGAGTTTGGAACACCGGCCATTGAATTGAAACATCCACTTTTCTGTCTTGGCCATTACTGCTTTTATCGAATCAATTACAAAGAAACCATAATCGCAATTATCTTGGCATACCAAATTAGGCGTCTTTGTGAACATGGGGCCGAAATGTAATGGGACTGTCGGATGTTCTAATATCCTTTTCACTTTATCAATTAAGGCCTTCGAATCAATATGAAAAAATTCCTGCAAAGCGACAAAGTCCCATGCTGAAGAATATAAATAACCATATGCTCTGAGAATATCGTGAAACACATATCCTCCATCAGGATACAACCCTTCACCGGAAGTAACATTTTGGAATTTCAATTGCGACATTACATGTTGCATCGATTCGGTGTTAATTTCATCTTTCAAGTTATTCATCAAAAGATGGCCTCCCAAAAATGTATTGCCATCATTACTGCATTTGGCTCCAATATAGTCCCATCACATACTTTTTGTAGGTGTAGGCAAATAATTTTTGATCACACTAACCAATTGGTTTTGTAAATTTTCATCGATCTTTTCAAATAAATATGCGTAAATAAAATTTGAAAAGACAAGGAACCATGGAAAAGAAATGGAAAACTGATACCAATTTGAACCCCAAGGCCAGGTATAGTAGGTTGGTGGTATAGGTAATCTATCGTAAATGGTTTGTAAGGGAAATTTTACGCATTTCCAAACGTCAAGTGATTTATAGTATTTCGAACGTTCGTTCATTGAACTAATCAACATTTTTCTAAAACTTCAATCATTTTCCAAACTAATCGGTGTCCTGCAACCAATCGTATTGAGGCAAAAGCACATCACTATATTCAAATGNGATACCAATTTGAACCCCAAGGCCAGGTATAGTAGGTTGGTGGTATAGGTAATCTATCGTAAATGGTTTGTAAGGTAAATTTTACGCATTTCCAAACGTCAAGTGATTGATAGTATTTCGAACGTTCGTTCATTGAACTAATCAACATTTTTCTAAAATTCAATCATTTTCCAAACTAATCGGTGTCCTGCAACCAATCGTATTGAGGCAAAAGCACATCACTATATTCAAATGTTTTAAAAACGAGATCATTAATGTCGTCATTATCTGTTGACAAATACAATTTATGATAATGTTGAATTATCTTAACGAAACGTACAATGACAGTTTCTATTATATTCATTTGGATTATTACTTTTATTACATATTGCAAGAGTAAAGATATAATGCCAATTAAAAAAATTCCCAAACTTATAAATACAGGCGTACCAATTTTTTTGGGAAATTTTAAAAATAGTGAACAGTTATGATAGTTGTCTTATTTATTTAACAGTATTTTATCAATTAAACTTGCTGGATTGGCATTTGGTTTTTCGCGAAATTTGCAAAATACAATTTTTTTATATATACTTTAAATTATAAAATAAAAAAGCATTCAACCATAATATCCTCATATGGTTCAAGTTTATTTATTTTGGGAAATATTTTGTTTAATATACCTTCGTTAATTACAATCGAATAATAAGGAAACCGCTCGTCAAATATATGCCCATCTTCAGTTTCCAAGAATTTTGGCACAAAATGTTTATATGTGGTATAACAAGCGAGATATTTCACGGTCATATTGGCTAATGGTTNGGAAACCGCTCGTCAAATATATGCCCATCTTCAGTTTCCAAGAATTTTGGCACAAAATGTTTATATGTGGTATAACGAGCGAGATATTTCACGGTCATATTGGCTAATGGTTAACCCTTGTATCATTTTCAATTTGGGAATTTTTTTACTGTTTAAATACTTGAAAAAGGTGATCCATTCAAATTTCAAAACTATTGTTTTTTCGCATTTTGCTTTAACGATTTTGTATTTATGAAAATGCAACCGGCCGTCAGTAGGAAGCAAAATTGGCGAGAGAGAACATTCCGATCGATGAAATGTGTTTGCATACAACTTATCTTCATTCAAACAGAACAACCCATTTGAGTGATCAAAACGACCATGTTTTTCTCCGAGGAATTTTATAAATTGAATTGCTTCCAAAATATCGATTTTGAAGATTGTGGGAATTTGTTTTTGGTGATTTAACAAGGATTGTTTCATATCTACCATCGAAACATCTATTTTACCCAACACATCTATGAGAACAAAGGTCTTGTCTTTAAATTCCTCGACAAAGACGATGTAATAACCCGCCAGTTTGAAATTATGCACTTGAACTGCAGGCGAAAACGGTACAAAAAGTATATCTGGTGTGAGGAAAGCAACTTTACATTCACCATCTAATTTAATAGCATAATATTCAGGAGGTTAGTTTACAGCAACACCTGCGATCAAAGGTCGGGTTTCCACATGATTGGGCCAGTTTCCATTAATAAAATCAGTTATTTTTCTGTATTCACCACAATAGTTGTAAATCAAATCGTCTAATAACAGTTCGGGAAGATTGTGTATAAATGTTTCGATTGAATCACATGTTTCATTTTCAATGGTAACTCGATATGTGTTGAGAAGATACTTTTCATTAAATATACAATCAAATGTAATTCGATTTCCCGTCTCGTTTTTTGTGTAGAGGTAATGAACGATTCAAGATATTTGTTCTAGGGTGACCAACCGTAAATCACAAGCATTAAGTTCAATTTCCGGGGCCTTGCTCCACCCTATAGGCTGATATCACCCCGATAAAACTTTAATTCGACCCGCCAACCAAAGTAAACTTTAGTTGGTAAGTAATGGTACCCGATTCGTTTAAACTTTGGACTTGGATTTCATTCGATTGAGGAATTTGAAAATAATTTCGCAAATACATCTCATCGTTACAAAATGACGATGGTGATGATGACACATTATACAAAATCTTTACGAGTGTATGTTCGGTATTTTCGATAAACTGATCAAATCTCGCTGAGGTTATAGGATACTGGATCGAAAATTCAATTTTGTGATTAACATTTCGAGGACATTTGGAAATCCATTCAAGAATAATTTCTGACTGGTGCTGTGCACAGTCTCGCATTTCATACCATAGGCAAAGATTTTTTGTGATTCAAATAAACCAATACGCGATCTCATATATGAAGATACAAATAAAAAAAAATAAAAAACTTGGCTTCACTAACGATGTTTGCACAACAGGATTGGGGGAGAGACATGAGAGGATCCCTTAACACCCGTCGCAACAGTTGGACGGGAAAGGCTCGTCACGACAGTGGGATGTGAGAGACCGACTGATCTTGTGTAAGGTTAGTGATGCATGGAATCGCCATTGGAGACTACTCCACCTGCTATAAATTAGGAACATGATTTCTTGCGATAGTGTAACATGTATGATGTAAATTCGTATTGTGTGATGAATAACCAAGTCTAAGTAGTTGGAAAATAAATTTGAGTCAAACAGATACAACAAAGATCATATACTGGTTTAGTTTTTTGACGAATTCTTTTTTTTTTACTTTTTTTATACCCCTCCGCCCCTTCTGACTTTTTTCCTATGATTTGTTGTATATTCGACATGTAAATATAAGTGTGAATAAATGAGTAGCCACAAATAATATGTATTTTTTCAGTGATTTTTTGATCAGTCTCTTAAATTTATTTTAAGCAAAACATTATACTTTTTAGTGATTGTGATATTTATCCTTGTTATTATTGGTTTGTATTGGCAATTTCTAAATACTTCACCCTCAATCACCACAAATTTTAAACAATGTTGTTCGAATTTCAGAATATCAGTTTTTGATATTTTGGAGCTGGAAAATAAAACTGATGAATGCATGAGTATTAATTTATTCGAATGTGATTCGAAATCACCTATTGCTTGTTTTAATTGCAAAGACCATAGATCCACATGCCATCATTTCGATACAGATGTTGATTTCATGGATCCCTAAACAGGCCATATTAAAATTATTCCTCACAACAAAGAGCCTAATAAAAGATATTGTTTGTATTTGGAAGATAGAGGCTAACGAACATGCACCACTAAGAATGGTGGCCAATGGATAATTTCTTCAGAGGGTAATGATAGATACTTGTGGATTTGCAGTTGTCAATACCCTACAATTTTTAATTCTCCAAATCATTACGCCGATTGCAGGATATTTTCTGGTTGTCCATTCAATTCACATAGTACTAATGCCAACAATACAATCGAGTGCAATTCGTTTGATGAAATTACCTGTGAATACGACCCCCCACATAAGTTTAAACCTTTCTCTAAAGGAGGCCCGTTATGCGCATTACCATCGTATTTCGAGGCCAACTATGATGATGATTTAATCGACTTTGTACCAATTAGACTTGATTATTTGGATTCAAAATTTGTATCTCTGTTCACCGATATTCGACAACGAAAAATACCCGATCCTTGTAAAATCGATGCTTTGTCTGGTGAAAGCGTTCTCGGTGAAAAGGTCGATTCGTGAAATTTGAATGGCACAGTGGATGTTATTCGATTACTTATTTTGGGGAGATTTATCCCATTTTTATGATAACCATATTGGATATTTTAATTAACATTTTAACAAAAGTAAATTCAAACCGTATTTTATACCTTCAATGTAAACCCGTTATGATGGCAGCAATCACCTCACATCACAATTGCTTAATCCGAAAACTACAGGTGTATTATTTCATGACCTTGCTAAAATATCGCCTAACCGATATCTTTGCATGAGAAGCTCGTAAATAAATACCGTGCCCTAATTCCCACATTCCGACTCAAAGAGTTTCAATTCCAATACACTTCCGATACACACTTTTATTGCCAAGTTGTATACAACGATTTAGAAAAATTCGACGAAGGATTTATCCGGAATGTGAATGGACAATGCGATTTATCAGCTTTGACTGAAGAATCTGAATTTAATCCTTATGAAATTATATCCACGAACGAAGTCAAATATCTGACGAATTTTCGTTTTTCATAAGCTAACTGTTTCGGCCACGAATGTTGAAAATTAGCTCCTGTATGTTTTTTTCAACTTACAAAAAAATGTATCATCGACACCCGGAATTACTTTAAAAACGACAATTGGGATTATGTTCTACCTAAACATTCTTTAAAATTTCATAGACTCATGAAAGAAAATAAATTTTTACAAAATCACAAATTTAAAAACTGGAAAAATCAAAATCAACTCACATCAATTTTCGTACAATTCATAACTACATATTCTAAAAATTAAATCAATAAAACAATCATGTTGTCTGCATCTCAAGACTACCCCATTGTAAATCAAGTATACACTTTGAACCCACTGATCAATTCATTGAGACATATTGGTGGGAAAAATAACAAGAACGAGAAGATAATTACAATTATAGATTATTTGCTACAAATATGTATACTCAAAGTGATTTGGATTTATAATGCCTTGTGTTAGAGAACTCGATGTTGAAACAGATTGGAGGTTGAAGCGAAAATTTTATTTTATTCAATTTATATATGTGGTAAATGATAAAATCTTGATTTTTTTGGAAGATATTTATTTTTGTTCATTTGTAGAGAAAAGACATCCTACCCGAGTTGAATCTGAATTACAAAGATTATTTATGATCTAAATTGCTAAACAATAAAGATGATCGTGAAATATCACCTACGGCCAAACAGTTTCTATCCGATTTGATAAAATGTGAATCATTTTGGCAGTATTTTGCATATCCAAAACCTAAACCAAGACATACTTTAATGCCGTCATTAAAGGCGATTGATACTCGAGGTTGGTTTGCGACATATACATCGAATATTGCGGTGATCGAAAACACATTGATTTATTTACTAAAAATGAAAAAAATTGAAAACTTTGTTTTCCATACTCTTTTCTCGTTATCAGACTATTTGATTATATGGCAACCCTACTTTCTAATCATTCAATGCCCTTTTAGTGATATTCATTTAACAGAAGTCGAACAAGCGGTGTTGACAAAGGGATATCTTCCCGAAAGTTTTCCTCTACGAAGATGTTTTGTTAATGTAAAATTAGGAGCCGAACCACGAAAAAGTGGAACCCCAGTAATGTTCATTACACCAACCCATATATCGTTGTGTTTCGGGCATCCTCCTTCAACATCCAGTTACATGATTTATTTATTCCATCATTTTTAATTCTTGCCAAAATAGCAAAGAAAAAAAACTATGATAGTGAAATTGGAGGGGTTGGAAATAAAAGAATATTATATGTTTATAATAATACTTTATTGGATTCACATACAGGTTTTGTATTTGCAAATGTAAATTTGTGGTTTTACCATCACAATTATATGGAATGTGATGTAGAACATGCCCTCGAACATACCATTAACTCGCCTCTTAAATCATTAAAAAATTAATGTGAAGTCAAACAATATTTATGGAATGTACTAAACATCGATGTAGTAAAAATAAAAGTTTTATTTCACACAAAATTACATAACCAAATCATTGCATCAACAGTGACTCATTTCCGAGTTAAAATAGGAATGTTGATTGGCGAAGATTTAAAGTCGGAAGATAAGCACGAATTATTATTGGCTTTGTATGNTAAAATAGGAATGTTGATTGGCGAAGATTTAAAGTCGGAAGATAAGCACGAATTATTATTGGCTTTGTATGATAAATACCAAGCCTGGTTCAATCCCTTAATTTCGGCACTTGTTCATTTGTGATTATTTGGNTATTGGCTTTGTATGATAAATACCAAGCCTGGTTCAATCCCTTAATTTCGGCACTTGTTCATTTGTGATTATTTGGCAAAAAAAAAAGCAAAACACTTATAAATGCACCATAATCCTGTAACCATTTAATTTATTCTACGACTATGCAAGGAGAATTCTTTTTCCGTTGTTACTTGAGTCAGTTTAACGACTGTGTGGAGTATTTNAGCAAAAAAAAAGCGAAACACTTATAAATGCACCATAAATCCTGTAACCATTTCATTTATTCTACGACTATGCAAGGAGAATTCTTTTTCCGTTGTTACTTGAGTCAGTTTAACGACTGTGTGGAGTATTTATCTAGTAAACATAATGTGACTTTTTATCCCTGCCTCAAAAATACAATTCTTAAATGCAAACTAATTGGGATACATTGCATTTCCTCGTGCTCGCGTATCAATCACATTTATTTATATTTGTTTCATTATCATAACTTAAATTATGTAACTTGTATGACTATATACCATCATCATCTCTTCAACATATTTCCCATGATGTTGGGATCCGATTTCGATTTGAGATTGCTCCATCGTTATCGTGGTTATTGGGACTGCATCGAAATGAAATCTTTATCATCCTCACTATCATCATGATGTGAATGCATAATGGGACATGGTTTGGAAAAAGGTTCGAAAAAGAGGAAATTACCCCAAAAAAATTATTCTACAAATTCCGAAATTCATGGTTATTTCGTCGAAAATGGTCGACTGTCTTGGATTCCCTATATGCTGACAAATAATCACGAATTGCCAGACATTTGTGTAAGTCGAACGCACTGCCATCGCCTTTGTATCAACAAATACAGTTACACCCAAAAGAATAAAGGACATTGTTTCGAACTGGTTTTACTTGTTGGCAAGGATTTATATTCATTTGTTCACCGTAATCCCGAAGGCAAAAATTTTGAAAATGATCTCGATTTGAGTACTTTAAATTCTTTCGAAGTCGAAGACAAGTACATTATTTATTATCATCAACTTTTTGGGTATGTGTTGAAAAAATTTGTAGGCCATATCAGGCCCATTGATAGTTTCTCTAATAAATTAATTTTTTCTCCATCAATGTTACTGATTCGTCTGGTCTTATATGCATTTGATGGCAATGAAGAACAGGCAAAAGAAATTGTCGCGATGGGTAATTGGTGCAAACTTGTTTCCATGACAAATACTTACAAAACGAAAAAAAAAAACCAACTTTTCAAAATTGAATTGTAAACCATTAACTCCTAAGATCGGTGATCGGGATTACTTCGGGCTCGTCGTCAGACCAGTACCTAAGAACATTGACAACTCGACAATACCTACATATTATTTAGGATTCTTATGTCTTTTTGAAAAGAATGTTGCCATCGATTCATTCAATCGGGTTTACTCCCTAGTCTTGGATATGAATGTGGCAATGAGCACTGATTCTTACACGATCGATAGGTTGATTTCTAAACTAATCACTAAAAGGATTGGCTGCTGTTGGATGAATGTGATATTGTTGATATGAAAAATAACACATTTACTGGCCATTTGTGCACATTCAACTCAATATTTCCCTTGAACTATAAATTGAATCCTGAAGTGAAATTGGATAAGTTACGCTCAAAGATTAGACATTTGTTCGGTTTCATCGAAGTGCTTGTGTTTGAGGGTATATTTAACTTCAATCATTTCCAAGGGATGCCATTCAAGACCTTTATGGATAAGTTGACTGGAAAAAGATGCATTAAATCTGCATTCGAGATAGCGATCGATGGCAATTCTGCGTGTTGTTTGATCCTGTATAATTGTTTCGGGCCACACACCACTGATAAAATACGATCCACATTACAATATGGGAAAATGGCCAAGTTATTTACCTCTATAAATTACTTGAAGACAAAACTAAACACAAACCCTTTGGCTCGTTTTTTTTTTAGCTTGGTAGAGAATATATAAGTATCTATTTAGATGCCAGTGAAGGAACGCCCCAGCAGGGTGAAGAAATGTGTTTAGGAGTAAAGAGAGGCGATGCGACATTCTTGAAATAAAAAACAGTTTTTACCAATCACCCACAACTCACCGAAGATGGATTGTAATCAATATAAATAAAGATATTCCAATGGTGCAACATCGTCGACTCCGAATTATTTTTGTTGTAATATAATATACAATGCAAGATTAAAAGTTTGTTATATTTTTAAGATGGCAACATTGTAAACAAATTATTAGCTATCAAGCTACCATTGGAGTGTCATGGCGCTATGTGCCTTGTTGAAATTATATTGTTCTTTCTTAAAACTAATAAATAGTTTATTCAAGTGATCCGGAGTATTTCTTTATAAAACCTACAGGTTATGGGCCCAGACACCTAATCTTGTATGGTTGAAGTAAAATAGTGCACGTAAATACTGCAACAAGTTGTTTAATATCGTCGACATAAGAAGTGTCGTTTTGAGGTTAGCACGACCAAGCGTCAGCGTGGCGAGAAGGAAAACTTGTTTAAAACGGACAAGGAAGGAAAGTTTTTTTGCAGGAAGGAAGGAAGAGCAAGATGCATGGCATGGCACATCAAAGTACAGTTATTAAACTGGACGGGGCCAAGAACTGGAACATCTGGAAATTACAAAGTCAGTTTTACTGCGAGGTCAAGGTTTATATGATGTGGTCGAAGGTCGCACCTTGAAGCCAGAAGTTGTTACGGAGAGATCAGCCTGGGAAAGTATGGATGCGAAGGCTCAGACCTTACTGGTCACGAAAATGTCAGAAGACGTGATGCTGCACATTATCACATGCACTACTGCTGCGGAGATGTGGCGAAAATTACTAAGTGTATATGAACAGAGAAGTGAAACAAATATTCACATAATACAACAGCGATTCTTTCAATATAAGTATGAAGAAGGTACAGAAATGTCTGTTTTCCTGTCGAAAATTCAAGAAATGCAGAATCAGTTAAAACAGATGGGTGAAGAAATCTCGGATAAATTGGTCATAACAAAAGTGTTAATGTCACTGCCCGACGGCTATAAACATTTTGTATCAGCTTGGGAGTCGGCACCGGATGATAAACAAACTTATGAAAACCTGGTAGCTAGATTATTAGTCGAGGAAGAAAGATTACATGAGAAAGGAGGAGCAGCGCAGTCTTCAGCTTTCGTCGCTAAAAAAAGGGACAAGAGAAATATTAAATGTTTCAAGTGCAATAAGTTTGGACATTATGCAAGTGAATGCAGAAGTAATAATAATTCAATGGAAAATCGAGACAGTCGTAATAACCTGTCAGACAATAAATGTTTTTATTGTTAATAAATCCGGCCATAACAAGAATCAGTGCCGCTTCAAGAAAAACAAGAATAGTAACGCGTTTGTGGTGTCAAACTCCTTCGAAAAACAATGTCAAGAAACAGAGTGGTTAATTGATTCCGGCGCAAGTGAACATATGTGTTGCAAACGTGAGTTGTTTACCTCATTCACGAGTTTATCAAATAAATTCGTAATCTTGGGTGACGGAACGCAAATTAGTGCACAGGGGCATGGACAGATGGCGGTACAAGTCTCAAATGGCAAAGAATGGATTGACACAACCATAGACAACGTGTTGTACGTGCCTGATTTAAAAACAAATTTATTCTCTGTGCAATGCGTCACTGCAAGAGGTTATGTCATGATGACATATGAAAACTTATGCAAATTTTACAAGAAAAATAAGTTGTTGGCAATCGCGGAACCAGCTGGAAATATGTATTACCTGAACTTTCGCTATAAATGCGGGGTAGCAGGTACTGCACAAGTCAAGTCAGACATAAA